>OY856415.1:466255775-466855775 GCA_963693085.1 Alisma plantago-aquatica
ATTCAGACTACAACATGCATGTCATATTATTCTATTCTAAATGTTCACTTTCTATTCTATATATGATTGCTTTACCTATTAGACGAATAGAAAGTGAAAAACCAAGTGTGAAACCATCTAGTCTGGTTTTTGTGAGATGTGAATAATTAAAAGAGTCAACATGTAGATTCAATTCTCGAATAGAGAGATACATAGAGAATGGGTACTAAAAAAAGGGATCAAATTTACTATAAAACATAAGAAAATCAATTATCACTTCTTAAAATATAAATATTTACATTATATAAATCGTAGAGTGTTATACAGATCCAGCTAAGAAGTGACTCAAAGTGTCAGTTTTGTCACTAAAACTTATTCACCCCTTCGATAATTCATTCATGTCAACTTTTATATGCATTGAGTGAAATATGTTCTTTCAATTAACTAAAGGACCAGGCTAATTAAATTATAAAAAGCCTTTTGGGACAAGTTTTTGAGGTTAAAAGCAGACCTGGTATAAACACACCGCAACAAATTCTGACCTCATCTGTTACTAAGTAGCCTCGTTGGACAGTCATTGTTAACAAGGGCATGTAATCAAAACATTAAGACTGACTGTAATGGGAAAATTCTGCTGCATCTTTGCTCAGCCAGGGGAGATTGAGAAACTGTGTCCAGTCAACAGCACAAAATCTCAGTGCAGCATACCTACTAGTGTGGCAGACAAGGCAAACGATCATGTAAACTAAGCAAAGACAACCTCTGTAACTGAGTTGTCTTCTTGTCAAATGTAATGTCCTAAGAGAATCATGCAATCTGAAACAAGCAAAATGTCTGTGATAAGACTCCGGACTTCTGTACTAGTTGAAGCAGTAGAATTAGAAATTTATTTGGTAAAACAATACACAAACATATAGGGATAGATGTATTAGCCATGGTTAATCTTTTAATGAGATGTATAACGTGGAGTATTGGTGAAAGAGAAATCGTTTTCTACTGAGTTTCTAGGCATACTCATAGACATACAATCTTCACATGCAAAGAAGCCTAGGGTGCATGGAAATGATGTGCAGTTATTTATCCAGGAAAACTCTACAGATCATGATTGAGATGCAGAAACGAACATAATCCATTGTCCAGAGACCGAAAGTGTTTTGACTCGTATGTCATAGTTGACATCAGATGCAGAGCTTTACGCCTGAATAAGATCATATTGGAATACCCCCCCCCCTCTACAATATCCCAAACAAAACAAAAGAGTAGACCGATTAGAGACAACGGTGAGGTACAACATGCCCATTTCCAATCTATCTTTTCACAGAGCAGTACGTGAATGGTAAGCAGCATTCCAAAATAATCACGAAAAGAAGAACAAGTAAAACGATGCATGACATTCTAAAGAATAAATTCTAGAAAGGGATGGTGGAGCTGCTAGTTACCTGTCTGCTTCCATCTCGATATAATTCTTTTTCTACTAATGATGGATAGTTGTGCTGCATGGGAAACCAGTTGCCAATAAAACAGTTCCCCTCTTGCTCCTTTTTTGGACTTCGACATCCTCTATCAGGATTTGCCTTTTTTAGTAGGTGAATGGCAATTGTTTGCGTTAAGGAAAGGATCATAAGGAAGTGTTAAGAGTCCCCTTGCACGTCCCTACAATCAAAATCCTCAAAGCTCCGCCACCAAAGAAGCCATCATCCACACCCCCACCACACTGTCCTACTGGCACCACCCAGCTACCCGCTGCTGCTTCTTCCACCCCCACGTAGCTATTGTTGTCCCTCTCCTGTTGGCTCTAAACCCAACCGCAGTTACCCATGGCTCCCTGTGGCTCTCTCCACTACCACTATTACCAACAGCCCTACTGCACATCTCTTATGTCCCTTAAATATTTTTACTGGGCCCCTACACATTATACATATTGCTAATCAGATCCTTAATCGGCCTTTGTTGTTGACCTAATGCATACTATTTTTGGTTCATGCAAAGAACCATTTATTTTTATCCAGATCTTTCTAATCGGGTCGTATAGCACATCAACTCGCATTATCAGTTACCCTCCACTTTCGTGCATATATATATATATATATATATATATATATATATATATATATATATATATATATATATATATATTACTTGTACCACTATTTTTCACTTTCCACCCAAACCATTCAAATGATCTTTTCGTGGTTGGCGTGAGAGGGAGAATAGAGGATGACGAGTGGAGGGAAGAGATGACATGGAGGAGAGAAGATGAAGAGAGGAAGCCATGTCATTGTCAGATTAATATAAGATTACTTTTCCGACCAAGTTGTCTAGTTTCTGCATATTCAACGGTACTTTGTGGACACCTACTATAATGCTTATTATCAAGGAACGAGGTATCCGATTTCGATGTCGTTTCCACAGCATGGAAATTGAAACTTTTTGAAATTTTGACAAAAAATTTGACAAATGCAATCGTGTTCGTTTCGACAAATTTCGACAAAAATTTTGACAAATGCAATTGTGTTCGTTTCGACGCCAAAATGAATGATATGAAATTTTATAGGTGTGATCTCTATACCTAAAGGCATCGTGTTATGCAATAAAATTTTGTGTGGGGGTAGGTTGGGGGGGGGGGGGGGTTCCTTCATGTGGGAGGTAAGGGAGCTGTCCTGTTTCTTGAGGATTTCGATGAAGAGTTTCAATGAGAAGATGTAGGAATTAAGTTATGTAATTTTGCAAGTATGAGCTATATACATGCATGTACTTATTTGTGTTATAATATCAAATATTGGATATGTAGGGCATCTCCACACATGTTACTTGGGTTGATAGTTTGTTGTTGATATTGATTCAATAGTCGATCATTTCATTGGTCCCAAGAACACTAGTGCAATGTTTCCAAGCTAAAGCATTATTTGTTGGTGTGGTTGGCTTCCTAGCACGCTCATTGTCTGACAAACCACCACTAGGATACATGTCGTCCACATTGAAGAAACTAAAAAAAGATGCATCGCATTAGTATTTAATAATTTGAATAGCAAATATTAGGGAATGCAATGCAATTATGATATACTATAAGTATATACTATGTATGAGTACTAAATGGTGAAATAACCCCAATCCCCCTTTACTCCTCTTCAAAAAAAATAACGAGGATTGCAATTATCAAATTTTTCATCGAAATTTCCATGGAAATTTTTGAATTATGCACAAACACCCTCGAAATCTGTCCAAATCTGGCGAAATCATCGAAATTTTGATAAATGCAATCTTGGTAGCAGATTCGACCGAAATCGACATAATCGCATGTTTCGCTACCAGATCCCATCGAAATTGATATGTTTGGCGAAACTTCATTCCTTGCTTAATATATGTACTTATGTACTAGTGTATCTCAAACACGGTACCAATCCACTATCAATATTCATATAGCAGTGTTCTTATCCCAACTACCTGCATCATTCCGGTGTAGGTACTTCTTAAGCGGAACTACTTTCACGACAATCATGGCTCATGAGTTCTACAAATATCTTCCACCATCGTCTATGCTCGTTAAATGTTCAGAAATTTATTAACTTTAAAAGAATCACAAATTAATTTTTGATTGCTCCCACTAGTCTGCAGTTACCAATTTTAGGGGAGTCCAGTATGCCTTTACTGCTACTGCATTAATCTTATCTACATCATGGGGGAAATACATGTTCGTTGGTACGTGCTATCTTTTTCAGGGAAAGCGTCTGTGTATTTTGATTATTGTATTACAAAATTTTGTATGGGATAGTGTTATCATTTTTCTGTAATGGCAAGCTGGACATATGTTTCACTCATACACCAACTTGAAGGGGAGTGTCAGATTATTCACGAATTTACTTATTTGGTATATGGGGCCCAAGTATGTTTGTCCATTAGGGTTTGACTTCACTTCCTTATACTTGCCTCCTCTCCTAGATAAAGGAGGGAAGTTTGCCATCAACCAATAAGAAATAAAACACATCTTATTTTCCACAGGAAGAATTGCATATTCTCCGAGGAATGAAGAAATCATGACAAATTACTAAAAATGGTATAACAAAATATTAGGTAAGCCGGATTCATAGATGTCTCACACAGCCAAAACATACCCTCAATTATCCCATACTCATAAGGCCACATGTACGGAAGTTCTTTTATGCTAGTATAGATATTCTCTTAAAGCTAACTCATGCCTATGTTCAAAGACCATATTTGCAATGCAATATCAACATTATGAATGAGTTCAAAGCATCAGAAATCTAAATAACAGTTCCTTTTCACCAGTATGGGCACGTCTACTATGCTAGATTATGGCAAGTATTGGATCGTATTTCTATCTCTTCGCGAGGGCAACAATATAATGATCCCTAGTTTATAAAATCCATCAAATCAAACATATGTTTTAGATATTTAATTCGTCGGAAACAAACATAGATTTTACTCTGTTGGATGTGAGATAACCAAGAGATTGCCAGTACTGGGTGAGTAAAATGCAGGATTCTCCATCAAACATATCAACATGATCCATATTGTTTATATTATAGGATTTTCAGCTAGAATTCTTATTGTCATTCTCAGGCGAGGCCCAGAGTCCAGAGTATTAGATCAAGCAATGGGTTTCCCAAGAAGAAAGGGAAGAGTTCTAAGAAAAAAAATCTTCAACTGAGATTACAAAAGCAAAGATTCTATTCATTTCGACCCTGTGACAGGATGCCTCCTATGAGTTTTGAATCCACAACTTCCCACCCACTAACGAAGAAGCAGACCGGCTGACTTGATCCAGCTCCTTTGGCATTCCCAGTCTGGATTCAGGTTCAGGAGACCAGAAGTGAACAGTGAGTAATGATAATTGCATGACAGGAAATATGAGATATATCGAGCCTGTGCATCTTCAGCAATTACAAGGAGGATATACCACGTTTTTGTATGATAAAGCTTGGAATAATTAATGGATTTAGATAGTTGATTGAGCGATTTGCTTTGTCTGGATGATTAATGAATTACTCAAACCTCCCCCAAACCCCTGCCCCCGTCCCCACCAAACCCAACCTTCCCGTTCCAGGGAGTTACTTTTCTATTCCCAGCCCTAACCTTAGATCACACCCGGCAAACATGTCTCACGACAAAACTACTCAGCAGAAAGCGACCATAAAATATCAGGGACACAGGTTTACATAAGAAAATACAACGCTTTAAATTTGATTGTTTCCCTGATCACCGGACAGCTATTTTTTCTCTAATATACAGGGGATTAGCCCCAACCTACAACTTTAGGTCTCTCAACCTTGTTTCTTTCAGGAAGGGATTAAGCTTGAGGTTCGCACCTTTCATCCTTGACAGCGAGGTTAAGAATCGCGAGCAGCGCACACTCGGCGGACTCACCCCCTCCGGACCGGAGCATCGACACGAGCGGGTCGACGGCATCGGACAGGTGCCGTCGGTTCCTGGACGAGGTCTTTGTGAGGCGTCTGATCTCCTTGGCAGCCTCGACCCTGCAGGCTTCATCATCCGACCGGACCCGCTCCACGATCGACCTGAAAGCCGCCTCCGATGGCCTCCTCCCCGAGCTGCCCTCGCCGGAAGGTTCCGTCGTGGACTCGACCACCGCGGTGGTCGACGCCATCGACTCAATGACGATAGGAGGGAAAAAGGAAGAGTAGTGGGACAGACGAAGGAACAATATAGAAGTGGGAACTGACGAAGAAGAGATAGTTGTGCCCCACTGCCGCCCTCCGGACTTTAAACACCAGCCGTAGACCAAATCCATTTGGGTTGGGGATCTTTTTGTCTACGGACGAAAGCGAAAGGCAAGTTTTGTAAGAGTAGGTGCTAAGCAACCGCACGCGTAGTGATAAGGGTCGTACATATATGCATGCATCTTCGTCTTCCTCGCTGACAAGTAGCTTGGCAATTTGGAGGAACGGCAACCAACCAGTTGCTTCAGGAACAGTGCTCGGATGGACGCCGGCTGACCATGTTGACAGCAGAGCCGGATGTAAGCTGCAAATATCTGACATCTTCGAGCAAATGATCTCAAATGAATGGAACTGGGAACATCCAAGTACACAATGGAATAGAATTAGAAATCCACCTTTTAAATTTAAAAACGAAACACACACACATGAACAAGTCCCTTATGTCGGGACATATTAGAGTAGTGAATGAAACACCAAAGACGAAAATGTCAGATGGACAAAGTTCCTTATGTCGGGAGTAATCCCCCCAAACGGAGAATGTCAGACGAAAAATCCCCCCAAAATGTCAGACGAAAATGTCAGACGCCTATGGAACGATTCGTGTAATGGGGGCAACGGAAATGAGTGTCTCAAGAGGGTTTAAATCAGTTTGTCCCGAGCATGTTTTGTCAATCTCGACAGTACACACACCATATTAATTTTTTTAAGGGTAGATTTTTAAGTAAATGTGTGTTAAGAAATTTTTAGGACACAACTAGGACCGCAAGTCCGGTACAACAGATTTGGAAGCGTCTCAAGACGCTCATTCCCTTGATGTGCATTTTAAGCACACAAGTTAAACAATTTTGGTTGTGGATCCGAAGGGAGCGGTTTTGGCAAGTGGCAGGCGGGATCTGGAGGGGAGGGTGGGTGGAGGGGACGCCTATCCTATAAGAGGCTTCTTATAGAAAAATAGTAGGAAACCAATCAAGATTTTTTAATAGTATTAAAGAATTCGTTTTAATGCTGAAAACTAATTTTTCTCTCAATTAATTTTTTTATGGATTGAGTTTTTGGCATTCTCATCGGTTGTCCTATAAGTATAGGAGGCCTCTTATACGGCTATACTACCATTTTTGGGGTGGGGTGATTGATGCATTAAATGTGTGGCAAGGGAATGAAATAAAGAGAGAAAAAGAGAAAAGAGAGGAGAGAGTGTATTGTATTTTTGGACGAAATAAAAATCGTTAAATTCTTACAGAAAATGCAATCTAACAAGACTAATACTGAAATATTTTTTAAAAAATAATATGGTGCACAAAATTTATTGAGTTTTTTCCCATATACCCCCTCTCTTTCCCCCAAATTTCTAAACCCACCTCTCCATTTATAAATTCCAGCCAACCCCCTATCATTTTACCCTTTATTTCCAACTTCTCCCCTGCTGTTAGCTTCCCGTCAAATCCAGTTGACGGAAGGCTGCTTTTTTATTCCTAAATAATTACCTGATCACATAACAACTTCGTCTAATTCAATTGGTTAATAATATTAGTATATTAAGCAATATGCTAATAGCAGACAACGTAGGCTACAAAGGACGACATTACCAAACCGTGGGAACTAGTCCGACTCCTTGTTGAAGTGCATTTTGATTTCACATAACACATCGTGTGATGACCTTCACATCTTTTTCCAATTGGATCAATAAAATAACAAAGTATTGTAAATTTTTGAGGTTCTAATTTTGATCAGTCTAGTGGGTTCTGGTTGGTTGAAATCTGACATTGCCATAGCCAATTAATTGTATTATTGAATTTAGAATTTAAAACCGAACCAAAACTGTTTTGACCAATCCAAAATCAATTGAGTTTGTCAAAATTAGAACATGCATATGTCAGACTTTTAGTTTTACATAGTCTAGAATTTCATTAATTACACTTTAAAAAAGATGTAGATCCATATTTTTTCAAACTGAAACTAATTCAAATTATGAAATGTAAATCCTATAACTGACTATGACTGGATTTCGGACATCTTATTTGTAATGTATAATCGACCTAAATTATCAAAACGAGAATCATAAAATTTTCCAGGTCAACAAGACTAATGATTACAAGTTCAAAACGCTAACTCGCCTCAACTAGGTACCTTCTCGAGCCTAATGTGTAGCGACAGGTCATCACATGGGTGTGTGTAAAATCACTATGTTTGTCGACTTTAAGGGTGTAAAAGGTGTGTGTATGGTCTGGTCGTATTTCATATCCTTATTCAACTTATCAAGTATAGATTCAGATCTGGACCAACATAATAAAAAACTAAACCCTCATACATATACCATAGATATGGGGGTAAGAAGTTTTGTCATTTTTATGTAAGAAAAATTACAATATGATGTATCTATTTAAATTTCATAAAATATAATTATGTATATAATATTATGATCACATTATTTTAGTAAATAATAAATTATTTTATAAGTAAAAATGAGTCGTATTGGTTGACATAATTATAGTCAATGGTTTATATTAATGTAATATTTATATTATAATATAATGCTTGAGTTTGTAGCATACTATGTTGCTTTATTGATGTTGAATCTAAGTTATTTAACTTGAGTTTGTAATCAAAATGGTTCATTCTCATTTAGGTGGCAATCTTTGCTACGGTATTAATTAGAGTATTACATAATCTCACATGTTATACAAATTCGGTAGAATAAAAATCACATATTATTTATGTATTTATTTATATATGATGGGTATGCGGGTCTAGTGGGGGTTCGGGTCCAAACACATATTTAACAGACTCGTTTAAATACCAGTATGGATACATATGCCTACAAATATACAAGTACAAAAATCTAAACCTACTGGATTTGTGGCATGTCATACATCCATACCCATTTACAGTCATAATCGACTGGGAAGTGTTGGGATTAGGAATATAATGCAGCACATGTCCTAGTGGGATTTGGACTTGGGAGAGGGTTGGTTTGTGCTACCAATCTGAATAAGAGTCAAATCCAAGAAGGAAAGATGATGGTTCCCTATGTGCATCATGAAGTTGGACTAGGAGTGGGTCTAGGATTTGGACAAGGATTCCTGATTGCAACCACATACATGGAAGCCTATAAATAGAGGCCCCTGGGGAGGCATTTGAGTGCATCCCACCGGTTGAGGTGTGATCCCTCCAGTTATTTGTTGGTGCCTTATATGGTAGAGGGTGCCAGAGAATAAGAACAACGGGAAGAGCTCTCTTGATAAATAAGAGAGGGTCAGCGACTTTGCCTTGAAGCAAAGTAGCGGCTGACAGTCGGTGACACAGTGGGTGCACTGACAGAGCAGCTCTCTTGGTTGATAAGATATGGTCATCGACTTTGCCTTGAAGTAAAGTAGTAGTTGGCAGTTACAGACGTAGTATTGCCATAGCGGCAACAGTCCGACCTAGTCAGCGGTCGCAGCGGCATCAAGCAGTCCCCAACAACGACATCGGCCTCGTGAGGAGATCAAGTAAAGAGGGAGGTTTTGTACACATTGGGTGTGGTTCTCTTCTTCCTCATCTTTGTTCTTGTGTGGGGAGGGGTACCTGAATTTAGGGATAATTAAATCCAGGCAGTGTAAGTTGTAATCTTAATTACATAGTGCTTGTTGGTCGGTATTGCCCCGTAGTTTTTCTCTCCTTGTCTTGGGGAGAGTTTTCCACGTTAAAATTTGGTTTTTCTTCTTTGGGTTTATACGCTAGTCGGTAACGCTTCCGCAATAACTTTCGTCACATCCGGGACCATATCGATACAACATCTCCAACAAGTGGTATCAGAGCACATGTTGTAGATACAAGTCCAGATGGGGAAAGATGAAGATGCAACGATGATAAAGTTGACAATCACAAATTGATAGATTTGGAAACCCAAGATGGATGATATTCTCTATGTAAAGATCTATACGATCTGATAGAGGGACAAAAGCCAGAGACTACGTCTGATGCGGATTGGAAGAAGCTAAACAAGAAAACCGTCAGAATAGTACGGAAGTGGCTCGACATCTCCGTGTTCCATCACGTCTCAGAAGAGACCAATGCCAAAGATCTGTGGGAAAAGCTCAAGAAGTTATATGAGAGGAAGACTGCCACAAATAAAGCTTTCTTGATCTGAAAGTTGGTGAACCTCAAGTACCGGGATGGTACAAGCATTGTCGAGCATATGAATGAATTCCAAAGCCTTGTAAATCAGCTGGGGTCCATAAAGATGGTTCTTGATGTTGTACTCCAGGCTCTTCTTCTTCTAGGATCGCTACCGGACAGCTGGGAGACACTCATAGTGACAGTCAACAATTCTGTACAGGAAGATAAGTTGACACTTGATTAGGTGAAGAGTAATCTCCTGAATGAAGAGACTCGACGATGAGCCTCGGGCGACAAGGGATCAGAGGTGCACTTCACAGAGAGCATGGGTGTTGATAGAGCGAGAGACCGTGGCAGATCTAAGAGTCACAGGGAGTCCTAGGATCACGAGAAGTCTCGTGGTAGATCCAAGTCGAAGAGTGGCAGAGGGTGCTTCAATTGCGGCAAGCCAGGTCATTTCAAAAGAGACTGCAAGGTCTAGAAAAGGAAACAAGGGTCTGAAGCCAAAGACAAGCAAGATGATGATAAAAACACCACAATGATAATATCAGATGATAGGAACGATGAGGATGATGTGGTCTTAACAATCCAGGAGCAGTGTTTGCATGCTGATGAGGACGATTCAGAGTGGGTGGTGGATACTACAGCTTCTTACCATGCTTCACCATGTGAGTTATTTACTTCATACAGGAAGAGGGACTTCGACAGAGTGAACATGGGAAATTCTAGCTTCTCTAGAATTGCTGAGATTGGAGACATTTGTGTTCAGAAAAGTATGGTTTGCATGCTCATGTTGAAGGATGTTCATCACGTTCCAAATCTACGACTGAGTTTGATTTCTGGTTCTTTCTTTGATAGAGAAGGCTGTCATCTTGATTTTAGTGGTGGCAAATGCAAGATCACCATGGGGGCTTTGGTTATTGTACGGGGAAAACTGTCTCACACATTGTACAAGACCAAGCTTAAAGTGCTTAGATACAGCAATATACACAGATCTATGGCACAGACGGTTAGGACACATGAGCGAGAAGGGCTAGAATCTTCTATCCAAGAAGAGGTTGATTCCTTGTGGCAAGGACAGTGGTCTCAGTTCATGTGATGCATGTCAGACAGGAAAACATCGACGAGTTTCTTTCAAGACAAGGTTTGCGGTGAAGTCACAACTTCTACAGTTGGTTCATTCAGATGTCTGCGATCTGTTTGAGGTAGCTTCACTGTGTGGCAATAAGTATTTTGTCACGTTCATTGATGATGCATCTAGGAAGGTGTGGGCTTACTTGTTGAAGACCAAGGATCAGGTCTTTTAGTGCTTCCAAAAGTTCCATGACATGGTAGAGCAGGAGACCGGTAAAAAGTTAGTGTATCCAGATGGACAATGGAGGAGAGTACACCTCCAGAGAGTTCCAGGCGTACTGCACGCAGTGTGGCATACGTCATGAGAGGACAGAGTCTGACACACCGCAACACAATGGTACAACTAAAAGGATGAATCGTACTATTGTGGAGAAAGTCAGATGCATGTTGAAGACTGCACAGTTGCCAAAGACATTCTGGAGTGAGGCAGTGAGTACTGCCTGCTATTTGATAAATAGATCTCTATTAGTTCCTTTGGGGTTTGATATACCTGAGAATGTATGGACAGGCAAGGATGCATCCTACTCTCATCTCTGAGTATTTGGATTCAAGGCATATGCTCATGTTCCCAAGGAAAAGAGGTAAAAGCTAGATGATAAAGCGGTGCCATGTATCTTTCTTGGCTATGGAGATCAGCAATTTGGGTATAGGTTATGGGATCCAGTGAAAAATACCATGACCAGACACAGAGATGTGACTTTCTGTGAGAGTCAGACTGTGACATATCCTGAGGTTGATGATGCAGAGGTTGTGGGATTAGGTGACAGTTCTTCAGAAGGTGAGTATGAGATGTTTCGGCTTCTTCACAGGTGCAGTCTTCCGATGACGAAGAAGAGAAACATAATCACCCTGAGCAGCAGAGTGATAGCACATCAAGTGGTCCAGTTCCATATGTACAGATGAGTGATTTAACTTCATAGACAGATACTTCTGGGTAGGGGGAGCAGAATTAGGATCAGGCAGAGTCCTTAGAGCAGCAGTTGAGGAGGTCTAATAGAGTTCGTCATCCTTCATCTAGATATCTGACATCTCAGTATATCTTGCTTACTAATTAGGGGGATTTAGAGACTTATCATGAGGCGCAAACTCATAGAGATAAAGCAGATTGGCATTAGGAGATGTAGGAGGAGATGTCTTCTTTACAGAAGAATAATACCTATGAGCTTATGGTGCTTCCCAAGTGCCAGAAAGCACTTAAGTACAAGTGGGTCTAAAAGATGAAGAGAGATGACAACAGAAAGGGTCAAGCTTTCAATGAGAAGATACATGGAGATGGGCAACATCATCAAAGGATTTCTGAACTTTGGTACAAAAGGTCAGAAATAAGGTTTTCATCCAGGATGGCTCAACATACCAGTCAGAGGGAGCTAGGAAAGTTCCAGTTGTGGACATGGAGAGAGAAACGACACTTCCAGGATACTTCTTCTTAGTTGCTTAGGAATAAAGTGAAGTTAGGATTAGACTTCAAGAAGATGGATGAAAATGACAGGATGCTGACATGTTCGAGGAAAGTGGATCCATCACATGTGGTGATGAGGTCCACAAGCTACTCCAGATGATCGATGAAGACCACGTCTCCCTCATGGACTGGAGGGGGAGATTGTTGGGATTAGGAATATAATCCATCCCATGTCCTAGTGGGATTTAGACTTGGGAGAGGGTTGGTTTACGCTACCAATCCTAATAAGAGTCAAATACAAGAAGGAAAGAGGATGGTTCCCTATGTGCATCATGGAGTTGAACTAGGAGTAGGTCTAGGATTTGGACAAGGATTCCTAATTGCAACCACATTCATGGAGGCCTATAAATAGAGGCCCCTGGGGAGGCCTTTGAGTCCATCCCATCGGTTGAGGTGTGATCCCTCCAGTTGCTTATTGGTGCCTTTTGTGGTAGAGGGTGCCAGAGAACAAGAACAACTGGAGGAGCTCTCTTGGTAAATAAGAGAGGGTCAGCGATTTTGCCTTGAAGCAAAGTAGCGGCTGACAGTCAGTGACACAGTGGGTGCACTGATAGAGCATCTTTCTTGGTTTATAAGAGAGGGCCAGTGACTTTGCCTTGAAGCAAAGTAGCGGTTGGCGGTTACAGACGCAATGTTTCCATAGCGGTAACGGTCCGACACAGTCAGCGGTCGCAGCAGCATCAAGCAGTCCCCAGCAACAACAGTGGCCTCGTGAGGAGATTAAGTAAAGAGGGAGGTTTTGTACACACTGGGTGTGATTTCTCTTCTTCCTCATCTTTGTTCTCGTATGGGTAGGGCTACCTGGATTTAGGGGGTAATTAAATCGAGGCAGTGTAAGTTGTAATCTTAATTACATAGTGCTTGTTGGCCGGTATTGCTCCGTGATTTTTCTCTCCTTGTCTTGGGGAGAGTTTTCCACGTTAAATTTGGTTTTCTTCTTTGGGTTTATACACTTATCGGTAACGCTTCCGCAATAACTTTTCATCACATCGGGGACTGTATCGGTACAACATCCCCAACAGGAAGCACTTTGAGTATGAGTCAAATGTCCCTATTTCAGGATGTGCATCAAACTTTACAATTATATTGCATATTAAAATATTATTCAATCTTATTACATCATTAAATGATTTAATTAGACACTTGTTACAATGGCGTATGAAAAAAAGCAACCAAATTTCCTTCCGTCAAATGGACTTAATGGAAGGCTAACAGTAGGGGGGTAATGGAATTAGGAGATTAGGATAGGGGGGTGGCCGGAATTAGAGAAAGGAGAGGGGGGGTTAGGAATTTAGAAAAAACAGAGGGGGTATATGGGAAAAAACTCAAATTTATTTGTGTGTTACAAATTGGTGCAATACATGTTAAATATGGTGTATTGCAAAAAACAGGTGCATTGATACGACACTAACAAGGTGCAATCACGTCCGAACTGAGCGCATTCAAGTTGAAACTAGTCGCATTGAAGTTCAAATTGGGCGCAATCAAGCATGATACTAGGTGCATCGACACAACACTAATTAGGCACAATCATGCAAAAATTGGGCGCGTTCAAGTCGAAACTAGGCGTGTTCAAGTCCAAATTGGGCCCAATCAAGTCTGAACTAGGCGTTCAAGTCCAAACAGAGCGCAATCATGTCTAAAGTAGGTACATTCAAGTCGAAATTGGACACATTCAAGTCCAAACTGGCTGTAATCAAATCTGGACTGGGCGTTCAAGTCCACATACAACACAATGAAGTCCAAATTGGGTACAATCAAATCCAAACTGTGTGTCATCGAGTTCGAACTGGGTGCAATCAATTCCAAACTAATCAAATGGGCACAATCAAGAAGAAGAAGAAGAAGAAGAAGAAGAAGAAGAAGAAGATGATGATGATGATGATGATGATGATGATGATGATGATGATGATGATGATGATGATGATGATGATGACGATGACGACGACGATGATGATGATGAGGAGGAGGAGGAGGAGGTTGATGATGATGATGATGATTATAGTGCACTGATAAGTAGGTACATTATAACACTAACTAAGAGAAATCATGTTCGAACTGGGCGCATTCAAGTCGAAATACGCACATTCAAGTTCAAATTAGGCACAAGTCCAAACTATGCACATTCAAATTCAAACTGGGCAATTTAGATTGATTGTGGATGCAATACATGTCAAATTCTATTTATTTTTATTATTATTCAAAATATGCTAATATTAGTCTTGTTGGAAAGTACTTTTTGTAAAATTTCTAATGTTTTCTATTTTGTGAAAAAACTCATTACAGATCAAAAGTTATAAGTAAAATAAAAAGTTTATTAAAAAATAAAAATAGCCATTTAAGAAGGAGAGTGAATTATTGGGGGGGAGAGGGTGGGGGGAGGACTACGTATGGCAGAGGATGGTTTCACCTGCGCTTGAAACGTGCGTATGACCCCCCTGCTCATAAAGGTAGTATAGTTCATATGACAATTACACTAACACATCAACATATATAATAACAAAACTTTCTTACCATGAGTGTTTTTATTAATGTATATCCTTCCAATTATGTGAATGTTAACTTTTGAACCTTGGCAGAGTGACGATATGCCCATTTTGAGTAATAGATAATAAAGTTATCAACAAAAGGGAATGCAAGGGGTCTTGATGAATGGTCAAGAAAAAAAATAACATAAAAAATTAAGGTGCATGAAGGAATTTTGTAAGTACATATTGAATAAAATTTGCACCACTCATATGAGATCTTGGTGGTTTATGTATGACCCAGGTCCCCATGATGTACTTATGGAACAAACCAGACAAGCGAGGTGTACTAGCTATCTATAGTATACCCACCAATTAATGTAAATAGAATTTATATTCTTTGCTTTGAAGTATAGCAACATTGTACTAATAATTTAATAATTCAATGGTAGGAGTCTAACTTCCAACCTAGCAAATTAGGTTTGAACATATTCATAAATAAAACCATTATTATGTATTAGGAACATGTAATATGTCTTGTACCAACCATATTGGGGAGAGTAAGAAGTTGGTCTCCCTATCCTCACATGCTCTGCTATATCAAATTTCAAATGAATTGATGGTGACATGTTAATCAAGTAGCAGCAACTGTTCGCAACTTATATCCAAAATTCTTTACATAATTTTTCATTCTTCACATCTAATTTTTTCATTATGGTACTAAGTATTCTTTTAGTCAAACAATTATGTAATGGGGTACCACACATAATATCTTCATGCCAAATATTCAACATTGCCCAATAAGTTTCAAACTATTTAGAAGTGTACTCATATGCACTAAACAAGAGAACTTTTAGTTTTTTACATGTCTCCCTCTCAATTATGGAATATAATTTTTTATAAGTATCAAACACATAATCCTTCTTCTACAAGTAGTAAACTAACACTTCTCTAGATGTGTCATCAATAAAAGTCATATGAATATGTTTCTATCCAAGGAATTGAGTTTTATAGGACCAAAAATATCATGATAAACCATGTCTAATACATTATTTTTCTTCTGAAATGAGCATTGAAATTGGATCTTTTGTTTCTTCCCAAGCAAATAAATCTTTCATGTAGACTAAAATTACATTCTTCACACATGGGATCAATTCTTTCTTTGCAAGTACCTATAGCTTCTCTCACTCATGTGTTCAAGCCATTGGTGAAATAGATATGCAGAACTAGAGTTGTCCACATAATTGAAATTATTAGTAAAACCTTTGTATTCATTCAATACAAAGTGCAACACGCTTTACCTCTAGCCACAAACTAATGTCCTTTGGTGACCTTGACTTTAGGTCACCAAAGTGAGAGTGATAGTCCTACATATCCAATTTATAGTTGGAGATGAGCTAATACTAAATGGTAATGTCTACATCATTCAACAATAAGGTGTAGCCAAACTCTGTCCATATGAACACATCATCAATCACATGTATTCCTACATATATTTTACTAGTTATCTTCATCATTCAAAGTCATTAGACTTGTAGGAGTAGTATAAGTGTCTAATTGGAGTGATGTGGCAAGAAGAACTAGAATCAGGCACCTATTTATCAGCATCACTGACATATAGATAATGCCCCTTTGAAATTTCACTATGAGTACCTCATTAACATCTTCAAAAACTACAATTGTATTGATCTCATTGTTTGTCATTGTGAAATTTCCTTCTGCAATTTCCCTTTTGTGTTTCCTATATAATTTTTAAATATGACTTCATTTGTTGCAGTCCTGACAAACCACTCTATTTTGAGCTTTGATATGTGCTTTGACTTTCCTCTATCATCACCTTTGCTTCAACTCTACCTTCTCCACCTATACTCAATAACAAGATCATGTGAAGTAGGTGTTGATAATGAGTTATGTCAACTGGTGTGAATTTGGGCACCAAGACATTTGATATCTCTCATGGTACCAGAATGGGTGAACGATGGTGGTTGGGTCGGGAAAGAGGTCTTGACGCTGCATTTATAATGGGAAGTAAAGAAAATTGTTAAAATCTTCCAAAGGCAAATGGAAAAGGGAAAAGGAAAACCAGATATTGAGTAAGGCATCAAGTTATGTGGTATGACTGCGTCTGATCTTTATTGGTAAATTAGTGGTTACCAGGATGATTACATGCTTAATTAGATTGATCATCGCTTAAATTTGATTAATGATGGTAGATCAATAGTGATATTTCAAATCTAAGAAGGAACTATAATCATGATTTCACTTTGAGTAATTAGGATTTGAAAAGTGTAGACCCTAATTGCCAAAATTAGGGTTTTGATAGTATATAAGTACACAATTTGATAGGTATAGCAGTATGGTAAATAATTTTTCATATTTTCTACGTAACTTATATTTACATAAAATGTGGATATAATATGGATAACCTAGTCAATATTCAGATGTTAATCGAATGTGGTTCTCAGTCGAACTACACTTCAACCGACGATGCTGCAGATTGTTGTTCAATAGTGTAGTGTTTGATTTTTAACTATTTGTGGTAGCTCATAATGATCTGAAATTTTTACTGGAGATCTAAAACTATGTGCTAGATAACATTCTAATTGTTCATAATTTTTTGAGCATTTGTAACCTATTAAGCAAATGATTTATCGTAACATTTTTATGATAGAAAATTTTGCCAAAATAAAAGAAAGTGTAAAGAAAGATCTATATGATCAACTTAACACCATATTTCATGATTCATTCTAGAGAAATAAAATCCTAGATGGAGAGGGAGAGTTATAGTTTGGATGGAGAAAGTGGTGAAGATGATGATCTAGGGTTTTCTCTTCCTAGAGTTGATGAAATCAAGTAAGTTTGTCATCTCTAGATAGCTTTTCTTAATGATTCTTAGCTCACATGTCAATATTCCATCCCTCCTCTGATTGGGTTCAAGATGATATCAAATATCCCTCTTTTCTCATTCTTTCTCTATAATTCTTCATCCTAGAGTTTCTAAGTTGGAAGGAAGAAGAAAGTGATGCATTGCTAGGAGTTTGATATGGATTTTAGAATTTCAGATCTTGGGATACATTTTTAAGGTTTTTCGCACCTTAGGTGAGTGGGTAATTCCTTTAAACAACTGATTGAACAAAATTAGATTAAATCCATAATAATCTTCAATTCCTTTGTGTGCGACTACAAACCTAAGTCTGCCTTTCAATTTAAGCTTATGAAAGATGACATATAAATGAATTGCTTTCCTATTGTAATGAATTTCAGATGATAAAATCATATTAGTAATACAAACATTTCATCTAAAATATAATTCTTAAGTTATTACATAAATTATAAGAATATACCAAAATCTAGGATTTTTCAGCTATGTTTGAAATTATTGTTTAACTGAATGAAGAACTTGCCTATTTGAATCTTCTTATTATAAGTGATTATTTTATATGAATATTTACAAAAAATATGTCATATATTATCTTGGACTTCATTTGATATTATTAGTGTTTGCTTGATACCTCAATTAAGAGGTTGAAACCTTATATGAATGGAAAGTTGGAAGTTTGTGAATAGACATCATGAAATTCAACTGATGTGATGCTTTTATCCTTATAAATTTATTTATTCAAGGTTATTCTTGATGCATGATGTTTCAATGAATGGCGTGGAAACCCTAGTTTAGTTCATACATGGAGTGCATATATATGTTTAGCAGTATGTGAACTGTTGGAAGCAGTCTTTATCAGTAAAAGTTTATGATGTATTGAATCCTTATGTGATTCATTTTAAATGTAAATGAGACAAATGAAACCCTAAGGATAGGGAATGTACTGAATCAAGTATTTTAATATTAGTGTTTCTTAGTATGAGTTGTGGTGTTTCTTAACGATTCAGTTTGCAATACATTTTACATATGATTTATGAAATGAATTGTTTACAAAGCTAAGCTAAGAAATGTTGATGTGATGACCGAACTGTGAATTTAATGAGTGAATTAGACATTTAGATTCCTTGAACAATGTAGAATCCTTCACAGGAGGATTGTGTTATGGGGAAGGAAATGTGCTTCATGACTGGAGGTATTTTGTCTAGGTTGAAGTAAGCAAGAGTGCACCAGTGGGGTGTGGGGGTCTAGGATAGTGAAGGTGGAATCCTAAATGATTGATATCCAACACCAACCGGGGATGTCAGTGGTACCTAAATTTTTAGGTCAGTGGACATCTTTGATAAGTCCGTTGATGCAGAGTTGTGTTGATTAGTGGGCATCTTCAGTCGATTCATTGGTGCATAATAAGCCTGAGGGTTTTGACCATGCACATGTGTACCCAGGTTGAGAGGAGGATTCAAGATATTCATCAGATACCATTAGCTATCCCGAGCCAGATGTGGTGAGGCCTGCTACAAACTGGGTCTTACTCGAGAGATGGACTTAGGAACCCATGCATGCTTCATAGTCTTGTATAGTGAGATAGTAGCTTGTTGTGATGGTTTCACATGTCGTAGTATACTTCATGTGGGTTCAAGGCATAATAAAATGAATGAGAGATTAATCAAGTGTATGAAATTATTCATTTATTCTTGTCAATATTCCACCCCTCCTCTGATTGGGTTCAAAATGATATCAAATATCCCTCTTTTCTCATTATTTCTCTATAATTCTTCATCCTAGAGTTTCTAAGTTGGAAGGAAGAAGAAAGTGATGCATTGCTAGGAGTTTGATATGGATTCTAGAATTTTAGATCTTGGGCTACGTTTTTAAGGTTTTTCGCACCTTAGGTGAGTGGGTAATTCCTTTAAACAACTGATTGAACAAAATTAGATTAAATCCACAATAATCTTCAATTCCTTTGTGTGCGACTACAACCCTAAATCTGCCTTTCAATTTAAGCTTTTAAAGATGACATATAAATGAATTGCTTTCCTATTGTAATGAATTTCAGATGATAAAATCATATTGGTAATACAAACATTTCATCTAAAATATAATTCTTAAGTTATTACATAAATTATTAGAATATACCAAAATCTAGGATTTTTCAGCCATGTTTGAAATTATTGTTTAACTGAATGAAGAACTTGGCTATTTGAATCTTCTCATTATAAGTGATTATTTTATATGAATATTTACAACAAATATGTCAGATATTATCTTGGACTTCATTTGATATTATTAGTGTTTTCTTGATACCTCAATTAAGAGGGTGAAACCTTATATGAATGGAAAGTTGGAAGTTTGCGAATAGACATCATGAAATTCAACTGATGTGATGCTTTTATCCTTATAAATTTATTTATTCAAGGTTATTCTTGATGCATGATGTTTCAATGAATGGCGTGGAAACCCTAGTTTAGTTCATACCTGGAGTTCATATATATATGTTTAGTAGTATGTGAATTGTTGGAAGCAGTCTTTATCAGTAAAAGTTTATGATGTATTGAATCCTTATGTGATTCATTTGATATGTAAATGAGACAAATGAAACCCTAAGGATAGGGAATTTACTAAATCAAGTATTTTAATATTAGTGTTTCTTAGTATGAGTTGTGGTGTTTCTTAACGATTCAGTTTGCAATACATTTTACATATGATTTATGAAATGAATTGTTTACAAAGCTAAGCTAAGAAATGTTGATGTGATGACTGAACTGTGAATTTAATGAGTGAATTAGACATTTAGATTCCTTGAATAATGTAGAATCCTTCACAGGAGGATTGTGTTATGGGGAAGGAAATGTGCTTCATGACTGGAGGCATTTTGTCTAGGTCGAAGTAAGCCAGAGTGCACCAGTGGGGTGTGGGGTTCTAGGACAGTGAAGGTGGACTCCTAAATGATTGATATCCAACACCAACTAGGGATGTCAGTGGTACCTAAATTTTTAGGTTAGTGGACATCTTCGATAAGTCCATTGATGTAGAGTTGTGTTGATTAGTGGGCATCTTCAGTCAATTCATTGGTGCATAATAAGCCTGAGGGTTTTGACCATGCACATGAGTACCTAGGTTGAGAGGAGGATTCAAGATATTCATCAGATCCCATTATCTATCCCGAGCCAGATGTGGTGAGGCCTGCTACAAACTGGGTCTTACTCGAGAGATGGACTTAGGAGCCCATGCATGCTTCATAGTCTTGTATAGTGAGATAGTAGCTTGTTGTGATGCTTTCACATGTCGTAGTACACTTCATGTGGGTTCAGGGCATAATAAAATGAATGAGAGATTAATCAAGTGTATGAAATTATTCATTTATTCTTGTAATTATCTGGAACAACCTGCCAATTATATGTTTGTGATTTACTACTTCCTTTATTACTTCTTACTATTCTAGTTTAAATTCTTTTGCTCAATAATATATCTTTGACTATTAAAGTGCCTTAAACCTTTTCTATAAAGTACTCGTTCATTGAGCGATTAGGCTCACCCCTCTGCTCACAATTTTTTAGGGAAACCATGTGGTTTTGAAGAATGTCAATGAAATAGTAGATCTACCACAAAATCTATGTATTAAATTAGTTAAATTCAATTGATCCTTGTCACTCTAGGTCCTTGTATAGAAGTGAGAGAGTTTTAAATAATGATGTGTAACTTTGTTTCTTAACAATAGAGAATGCATTTGATTATCATGTCATATGTACATGGAAGTTTGAGAAACATAATGAATATTTAAATATGTATCTTTATTATTGAAATCAGATGAGACTGATCAAGTTTTAAATCACCTTGTATACTTATTTTATGCGATTGAATGCAAGAAAACAAATAGTTTGGAATCAGAAGAAAAATAAAAAATCTAAGAGTGTTCTTTGTATTTTGTGTTTAATCCTCAACTTATTCCATAATCTTGTGATTAGTGGTTATTGTGAGATGTGTGTGTAATAGCTTGGTATCAGATCTTAGGTTGAGTCATTAGGGACCATTAGGATAAAAAGTAAAAGTCATAAGTGTGGAAGTTAGGAGTTGTTGTGTCAATAGATCTATAAAGTATAAGTATTTGGATACCTTGTCCTGGTATCTGAATACTTAGGTTGAGCAGTGTCAAGCTACTTTGTCTATTCTTATAAGGAGTGAGACCCGAGAGGGGATCTACTCCATAATTAATTTGAGGAATTAACACATCTAATCAAAACACACTCAAAAGGTATGTAGGATTAGATGTATTTTTTATCTCTCAAATGAGGGTATACAAGAATAGCCAGAGTGTAGCAACATAAATATATTTCATGAATATATTAAATTTTACACATGTTTACATAAAAATCTCCCATTTTAGGGGCTTACATGAAAATTTCAACATAAGGATCTAAGTAGAGGGATATCCAACTATCTCAATTCTATCTCCCTTAAAGCCCCACCTAGTAGGTCAATGTCACCAAGTCCAGTCTTACAAGTCCTACACTTGGTGTTTGAAGCATACCCCAACTAAGGGAGAAAAAGTAGATGATGTCAACATAAGGCTGGTATGAGCATATTAAATATGGATCGGGCAATATAAGGAATAAAGGGTGGCAAATAAACAAGGCTTCCCATAGAAGAGGAAAGTACAACCCAAGTGGGTATTAAAAGAATATGAACTTCAAATAATTGATGATCAAGAATAAGAGATTTCTTGCCTTAAAATAACGTCACAAAAATACTATCACAATTCATACATTGTTCCATGGTGAGTAATAAGAAGACTAGCATATACTAAAAATCAAGGTAGGAATCGATATGTATTCCATACCTAAGGGCGGGAGGACTAAAACCTCAATGCCAACTAAATATAGTATTCTGTAGGGGAAAAAAACTCAGTGCATGGTAGAGTATTAAACCCCAGTGCCTAATATAATATGTGGAAGGGAATAGGACCCAATGCCTATAAACATTATAAGTGGCAGTGGAATAAAACCCAGTGCTTATATTGTGTCACTACTTATAGCTATCACTAGTCAATCACCCATGCAAATAGGATAGGTAAGATAAAGTATAATCAAGCACAAATAAGGTATGAGATCATCAAACTATTATAAATGGGGTCAGAGGATCCATAAATAGGTATTCATAAATTTCTACAATTAAGACACTTCACAAGGTCACAAAATGCCACAAATTGAAAATTCGAATTCCATCTCACAATAAAGAGCAACATGGTTAAATTTCACAAATGTGGTCTCATGAAGAAGCAAAGTATAAATTAAAAGTCCAACATACATCAACAATTCAAAGTCATTAAGATTAGACCAAAATAGGTCATCAAGTCAACAAATACAATATTTATCACCAAACGAAGAGGCTTAAGAGAGAGAGAGTAGAGAAAGTAATTGCTTAATATGACTCATGGGAGATGAAAAATTCCTCCCATGAGGTCTACATGTATCCAAGGTCGAGACCCTAATTCCATCTTAGTCCACAAGCAACCTATTAAAGGTATTTATGAGATTACAGTTAGGTTTACATTAATCATATAAACCCTAAAAATAGCCTCTTTATTATTATTGAATTAGGTTATAAAAACCATGTGATATTATATATTATATTTTTCTACCTTCATAACATATTTTACTTTATTTTTCTAATTAAGAAAAATCCATAAAAATTACATATTTATTCATTTGGATTTAGGTGTTGAAACTGACACCATCAGATAGAGAATAAATCCACGATTGCAAAACATATTTTATTTATTTTTCTGAGGTGTAATTAATTAGTTATGAATTTTTGAAAACTTGACCAATCAAAAAAATTCCAATAAGCCATGGCTAATAGAATTATCCAATTTTATTTAAAAGTCGGCTGAGATGTACCAATCACCACATACACCTGGCTCAATACCCTCAACCAACCAATAGCACGACTCAACACAACTAAAATAAAACAAGAGGGTGAAATAACAAAATTGCCCTTGCATGAAAAATGAAGAAATAAAAGGAAGATATGGGGGTAAACTAGGAAAAACACATATCATCTTGTTCGTCAATGAAATCATGAAGAACACCATTTCTAGGTTGTTAGAATGAGATCAAATCTCACAACTCACAAACTCTGGGTGCTAGTGGTGATCATGAGTCACTCCTTGAACCCAGAGAATCACATCGGAGGTGGTGTAGAGAGCAGACACCCAGGAACTGGTTCCGCCAGGGACAACACTACACCCAAAGTTCAGGAGAGGAAACCAAAATAGGGAAATGGGAAGAGAGAGGGGAGGGAAACTATGATGATTCATAACATAATCACACTATCAATCCCATATAGATCTGAATGTGATAGGATGATAGGTGGAAGGGACCAGATTCACAGTTTGAGCCCAAAATCGGCAGCCAGAGTGAAGGAGAAGTAAAGAGGGAAAGAGGAATAGCTATGAGCAAGGGAAATTGAACCCAGAAAACCCTCACAGGTGAAGAATCATGTATTATGGGTAGTCCCTAGCCATGTCCACGGTCAGGAATCCATTGTGGGACTACCAGAGATGACTACCAATAATTGGAGATCAGAAAGGGTGCCCGAGATCAAAAAAGGGGAAAGTTGTAGAAGGGTTAGGCTTCCCAAGGTCATGAGTTCAATTGTTATTGGTTAAATACTTAGGGGAGAGTTCAAGAAAGAGGGGATACAAGAATAATTGAGAATTAGGGGTAACGAGAGAGACTCTACTCGCCTGAGCAGTTGAGACAATAAAACCCTAGAAAATCTAGAATGGAAGGGTGTGGAATGGTGAGGGGATTGCAAAGGAAACATTAGAAAAGGAAAATGAGGAAAGGAGAGAAAGATTGGGGAGAGAGTAAATTGGGGTTACTGTGGCAAATAAGAAAGGAAAGAGGGTGAGGAAGAAGAAAGTGGAGTGATTGTGCGATTTTAGTCTCATAATCCACATTGAAAGCAAAATCAGGAAAGACGTGTGTGACAAGGAAAACTTTAGGAAAATCCACGATTTAAATGCATGACATTGGATTAAAAAAACTATAGGAAACTAGAAAGTATTAATTGGTAAATTTACCAAATTAAGCCCTTAACTTTATATATCTTTTCAAAATTCTTTTGACAGATCATTTAATGTTCAAACAAGATGAAGATTTGCAACTAGACTAACAAGACACATACATTTTGATTTTGCCATTAATTTTCCCTTTTGAGACCATTTAATATTTATTTCATGTTTTGGGATTTAATATACATTCTCTCTCATAAATTACACTAGGATAGATAAGATTGTCCAATTAATGTGGAAATTCACACATAAACTAATTTTGGTATGTAGATTTTGAATTTGGGGTTTATTTCTACTTTTGAAGATATTTTGATAATTTATATAATACTTTTGCCTCTTATTCTTATTTTCTTTTCCGAATAGAATTAAGATAGTTATTATTATATGAATAACATGAAACTTGGCACCCAAGGCAGTTGGGTCCCAAGGAACACGATTTTTATATTAGATTTGACTTTTGTTGTTACATTTCATGAGTTATATCACCATTGCGGTTTTGGCCATTTATTTGCATATATATATTATTATAAATACTCTTCTTTCATTAATTATCTTGAATTAGAGTCCCATCAAATTTTAGAATGTTACCAAGAGAGTCATCTTTCATTATCAGTCACGAAGCCTGTACATTATTTTATCCCATTGAATCCATTAAATATTATTTTTTGGATGATGCAACACTATTCACAATCATGGGCTGTAAATTCACAATGTTTTTCTAATGCATGTTTAAAGCATATTATTTTTCTCAACAACATATCTTATTCTATATTATCACATGTGACAAATACGAGAGTATTGTGTCATATTTGACTATAAGCCTAATCATGTTTCAATTAGGTATCTAATGTTATCCTTGTTTGGTTAAATCTATGACACCAATCTCACTAGATCTCTAATCATAGAATAGGGTAGCATTCTAGGTTTTGGTTTGTTACAACACTCCATCCTTTAAAAGGATTTCATCCTTAAAAATCTAATGATCCATATATTATTAATCACTTATTATCCACCTGTTAAAGGGTTTAACCTAGTAGGTCAAGATAAAAAAATCAAGATATTAGGGTTACTTATGGGTCATTTCTTTATGAATACTTTAGGTGTTTATATTGTTAATTGATCATGCATCCAAATAAGAAGACATATCCAACTAGGGTTGAGCTTTAGGTACTTATGTCACTAACTTAACAACCCTAAAGGTTCCAATAAGAATCTACTAAATCATAGGTCACAAAAAGGTAGATCAACTAAATCTTGTAGCATAAACCTCACTACCCTAGTCACCACTTCCACTCAAAACTAGGGTCTATGATTTCCACTACTTTAGGGGTTCTATATCAATATTCATACCTCTCTTACTTGTGACTTGTTTCAAGAAAAAAAATGATAAAATCCATAAAGTTTCTTTATGCATATAATATTATAATGAAAATAAATGTTCATGATAAGAAACCAAGTGATATAAAAAAAATGATACCAAACTCAATTGCATGAACCAAGACACAATTTTCCCTTTAAGATCTTCTTATCCTACTACTTCTACATCCATAACATTTCTCCCTCCTAAAGTTAGATCTTAAAAGGAATAAATCACCACCAAATTATATTGTAGGGTAAGAGCACCTAATTCCTTACCACATTAGGGTTAACTAACCATGATTCTTATGTGTACTTGCTATGACGCTAAATCAACCTTTCATTTTATCCTAAATATCATAGTTAAATTTTAGGGTAACCATCTTACCTAGAAGGTAACTATGTAAGGTAAGAGTTCTAATTAGGGAGACAAAATTGAAATAGTCAAATATCCGACCAACCTAGATCTAATACCATGTTGTAAGGAGTGAGACCCAAGAGGGAATCCACTCCCTACTTAATTTGAGGAATTAACCCATATAATCTGAACACACTCAAAAGGTATGTCATTATATATATATATATATATATATATATATATGTTCTCTCAAATGAGGGTAGACAAGAATAACTAGAGTGTAGCAGTGAAAATATATTTCATGACTATATTCAATTTTGCAAATGTTTACATCAAATTTTCCCATTCAAGGGGCTTACATGAAAATTTCAACATAAAGATCTAAGTAGAGGGATATCCAGCTATCTCAAAACTATCTCCCCTAAAGCTCCACCTAGCATATCCATGTCACCAAGTCCAGTCTTCCAAATCCTACACCTGAGGTTGGAAGCATACCCCATCCAAAGGAGAAAAAGTAGATGATGTTAGCATAATGCTGGTATGTGCATATTAAATATGGATTAAGCAAACAAGACTTCCATAGAAGAAGAAAGTACAACCCAACTGTCTATCAAAAGAATATGGACTTCAAATAAATAATATCAAGAATAAGTGATTTCTGACCTTAAAATAAGGTCACAATAATATTATCATAGTTCATAAACAGTTGCATGGTGAGTGATAAGAAGAATAACATATGCTAAAAATCAAGGTAGGAACCCATATGTATTCCATATAAAAGGGTAGGAGGACTAAAACCTCAATGCCAAATAAATATAGTATTCTATAGGGGAATAAAGCCTAGTGCCCAATATCATATGTGGAAAGGGAATAAGACCCAATGCCTATAAACATTATAGCTAGCAGGGAAATAAAACCCAATGCCTATATGGTGTCACTGCTTATAGTTATGACTAGTCAATCACCCATGCAAATAGGGCAGGCAAGATAAAGTACAGTCAAGCACAAATAAGGGATGAGATCATCCAACTATTATCAATGGGGTCAGAGGACCCATAAATAGGTATTCAAATAGTTCCACAATTATGATACCTCACGTGGTCACAAAAGTCCACAACTTGCAAATTAGGATTCCATCTTACAATAAGGAGAAACATGGTTTAAATTTTAGAAATTTGGTCACATCAAGAAGTATAATTTAAAAGTCCAAGATAGATCAAGAGTTGAAAGTCATTAATATTAGACCCAAATAGGTCATCAAGTCAAGAAAGAGAATATTTATCACCAAAATACTTTGAAGAGGCTCAATAGAGAGAGTAGAGAAAGTAATTTCTCAATATGACTCATGGGATATCAACATACCTCTCATGAGGTCTACACGTGTCCAAGGTCAAAACCCTAATATCATCTCAATCTACCAGCAACCTATTTAGGCATTTATGAGATTAGGGTTAGGTTTACATTAATTGTATAAACCCTAAAAATTTCCTCTTTATTATTATTGAGTTAGGATACAAACCATGTGATCTTATAGATTTTTTTTTTTGAGTTCATAACATATTTTACTTTATTATTCTGACTTACAAACTCTTAGATATGGATTTTAAAAGATCTTATTAATTAAGGAAAATCTACAAAATCACATTTTTAATAGTTTGTATTTAGGAATTGAAACTGACACCATCAGATAGAGAATAAAGCTACAATTCCAAAAAATATTTTATTTAATTTTTTTGAGCTATAAATAATTAGTTATGAATTTTTGAAAACTCGACCAATAAGAAAATTCTAATAAGCCACGTAAAAATGTTATCAAGTTTTATATAAAACCCTGATGAGATGTACCAATCACCACATGCCACCTGGCTGGGGGACCCTCAGCCAACCTGTATCTCGGATCGACACATAAAATAAAACAAAGAGGGCAAAAATAATGAAATTATCCTTGAGTGAAAAATGAAGAAATAGAAGGAAGAGATGGGGGTAAACCAGGAAAAGCACATATGATCATCTTGTTCATCGTTGAACTCATGAAGAACATCATCTATAGGTTGTTAGCACAAGATTGAATCTCACAAACCATAAACTCTGGGAACTGGCAGTGATCATCAGTCACTCCTTGAACCCAGAGAACCACATCACAAGTGATGTAGAGAGCACATGTTATAACCTCATTTTCCAATACATGTAATGAGATTTGTATATGTCTTCTAAATAAATAAATAAGACCAATGTTTGATTTCATGGTTTGTTTTGAATGAATTTCGTATATAATGGCCTTGCATGCTTTCTTGATGGGCCTTATTGGCCATTAAGCCCATTTGAAAGAAAAATAAAAAGAAATGAAAAAGGGAATTCCATTTAATAAAAGAATACAAGGGAATAATGGAATATATAAGAAAATGATTAAAAGTGATCAAAAGGTTAAAAGATAATTTCCCATAATAGGATTTCATGTTATAAAGGACCCTTGGGGTTCAAGGAACTCAAGATAATTAGATAATGGCAAAAGAAATAAAGAATATGTGGAAAATACAATCAAATAAGGGATAACTTGAAACTGAAGTAAAAGGCTCGTTTACTTTGGATAATGACTCCAATTTTTTCACAAGGAAAGATAAAGGTACAAACGAGTTTTCCTCAAAATTTGAGATAAAACGGAGTTAAGGATTGGGAGTTATTAAATTTTCAAGTTATCATCAAAATAGAATTTTCCTTGTATAATTGGGAACCCTTTTTCCTTTTTGGTTTGGGCGTGGAGGATAGGAGCCGTTGGATCTTAATCCAACCAATCAGGCTCATCATCCAGAGTCCCATAGGGACACGGACTGTAGCACAGTTACAGGGGGGAACTTTCCCCATCGTTTTCTCGCGATCAAGTGCGTGTGCACTCATAAGAAGGGTTCCATCGAGTTCGGGATAGGGGAACGAACTTTCCAAACCCTGGTTTGGTGACCTTTCATCGTGTCCTTACAAAACGCCCAATTGGGCTGTGAACCAAGATGGCAGAAGGGTTGGGGAAACCCTAGAAAGACCACCACACCCTATAAATAGGGTCCCCATTGGTCCCTTGCTCCTTCACGATCTCAAACGGCGTCTCCAAGAGCCTCATAGACCCCTCATCCGCTCGATTGCACTTGCTCCGACGAGTTACTAACGCGGCGCCGCCGCATGTTCTTTTGAGGAAGGCGAAGGAGACGAAGAGAAGGTGTCTTCGGATTGTGGAACATGGTGGGACGAGACGAGATCTAACGATCTCAGGAAGTGCACACTCTTTTAACTCGCTGAGTGGAGCACTCCAACGCCAGCCGCTGGATCAGGGTCCATTGTGGACTCGAGTGCTATCCGACGGACGAAAACCTACAGCAGTGCGCGTCACTCTGTTAGTGGAGCCAATCGATGAGGAACGTATGATCAAGGCACAGACCACTGGCGCACTGATCAAACGGCTCCAGAAATTGGGTAAAAATTCTATCTCTGACCGAAATTACAGAAAATGGATTTTCCTTGCTAAAATTATAGAAATAGCTAGGAAACTCGTATTAAAGAACTTTATATATGAAAGTTGGGTAGAAAAATGCAAGGAACTTGATAAAAATAATTGTAACACCTTATTCCAGTTAGTTTTGCAAAAGTACTTTAATTTGCTAGTAAAATGTATTTCAAGTTACTCGGAAACCCTAATTGCATATAAAAGATGATTCTTTGTAACCTAATGGGTTGAATGGAGGGTTATTAACCTGTTAATTAATAATATGAAGTTTTCATCCGATTTAATTGTAAATATGGCTAAATTAGGGTTTGTGACTATGAGTGCAAGATAATGCACATGAAAACCCTAATTTAGGGTAAAAGAAGTGAAAAATCACTAGAGGGGGGGTGAATAGGGTTTTAAGGTAATTTTAACAATTATTTAACTCAAACAACCACAAATGAAAAAGTAAGAAGGAGACAAGGGATTTAGAGTGGTTCCTACCTAAGAAAATACTAAGGCAGTCAGTCCACTACCTGGTTGCTTACCCAACCGGGATTTTGAAAGTACTAATTTTATTACCTTCACAAGGAATTACACAAAATACAATACTTTCTTACACCCCTTTGAACAGCCTTCACTTTGAAGTAGATGCACCAACTCGAGGTAGCCTTCTTGAAGTAACTCCAAGATCCCCCTTGAAGTAGCCTTCCTCTTAGAAGTAACCTCCCGTTGCACCAGCCTTCTTGAAGTAGTTCAAAGTCTCCTTCTTCACCAAGAAGATCACGACCCTCTCCAATCCGCAACCTCCAACCTAGGATTAGCAAGGAGAGTACAAACAATGAAAGTGAACAAGAAAGGAAAATGGAAATTACAACTTATCCTTTGAAGCACAAGGCTTGATTTGCCTATATCAAGCGTGTAGATCTCCTAACCAATGTATATGGAAGTGTGATTGATGTGGATAGGAGATATTAGCCTATAGGACACGAATTTAGAGCAAGGTGAAGAGTAGCCAATTGCAAGTATTGCTCAATTGTTCAAAACATGTTGCTAATGCAAGTAAATGCTCAAGGATTTCTCAAGTGTAGAATTAGTGAGTTTAGGTGTCCTAAGGCATGTCCTATTATAGGAATGACCTACAAGTGCTTAAGGACGTTCTAGACACTTTCTAGGGGTTTCTAAGTGCTTAACTAGCTGTTAGGTATAAGTTAGTTGCATTAGTAACAACTAGTTAATTAATTCTGCAGTTGCTGTCAGAGTCCATCTCGGTCGAGCAATTGTCAACCGAGATACCTACTCGATCGAAGTTTTGTCGACCGACAGGCTCTCTGGATCAAGTGTTTGCAACGTTCATCTCCAACTGCCAACTACTTTGTCAGCTGTGTCTAACGGCTACCTGGGTCTTTCTCGGTCGAGAAGCTTGTCGATCGAGAGTGTCTCGGTCGAGGAGTTTGTTAAAAGAAGAAGGAAACTTTGTTATTTTGATAAATTGCTAAATAATGATCCTAAAATTGTTAGGAATGTTAAAAGGAGATAATTTAAAGGTTTTAAGTGGATTGGATGAATTAGGTTTCGTAATAATTGAAAATGAAAGCAAAACCCTAATTTTTAAGAAAACCCTAAAATTGGATAGAAACCCTAAGGGACATGATGATATTGGATAAATATTAATAAAAGTAAACTTGTACTTTTATTTCAGGGTTTCTATGCCTTTGCTTGCTTACTTGGATATTCTCTCTCTTCAATTTTGATTCTATATCTGAAACTGCAATAAGAGGTATGTGGCTATGCTTATGACTATACCGATTAGTTTTCTGAGGATTTTATCGACGTTTTCCTCAATGATTGAAATAACTGTTGAATGTTTCAATTCATGCAACTATAAAGTGACTATGAATATCACTATGGTTATATATGTATAACAAGCTAGATCCGAGTCCACCCCTATGGATATGCAAAAGTTAAGGATAACCTAGAGAAAGGTCTAGGGTATCATGAGATAGAAACTAGGCTACCCACGTGTAGTGCCATGAGACTCTTAGCATACCATGAGTTAAGGAGTGGGATACCTACGGGTAGTGCCATGTGACTCCGCCCTAGAAATTGATTCACTTGATAGGTGAAGTCATGAGGGGTATAAAGGGAATATGGGACACATGGATCGCGTTGTTATATTTAAAATGTAACATTATCTGTTAAATGATGATTGAATGCTATACATTGTTATAGATAATTGCATGAATAGTGATTTCCCCCACATATCAGCTTTGGCTGACCGACGTTTTGTTTGTCGGCGTTTTAGGTACAAAACAAAAAGGACAAACAGTAATCTGACACATTGTGAAATACACTAATTAAAGTCCAAGGAGGATTAGTTAGTTAGCCCGAGTTCTGGATAGAAGTTTTAGAGTTCCAAAATTTTCAAAGATATGCAAAAGTTTTATTTATTACAGATTTTCAGTTTCGTCTAGTAAAATTTACTAATTGTTATCAATTAATTGTTGAACCTTGATCCGAAAATTATGTGTGCGGCTTCCACCTTTCGGTCTCCCTTAATTGGGGGTTATCGGGAGGTGGGGTCGTAACATTTGGTATCAGAGCCAAGGTTCTCCACTTAATTGTTAATAATTATTAAATTTTACAAACTCCGTAGAACCCAAGGGAGTTATTAGAGGATTTTACGAAAGACTGAGGTGTCTAGAAAAGGATCACTTCCGGGGGCTGGCAAAATTTTCCTCCGCACCGCTAGTCAGAATACGAGGACTCCCGAAATGTGTGACTGCCTGGCCAATGTCCTAGGATTTGAATCGAAATAAGATACCTTTAGGATTTACTCATCTTATTCATCCCTTCTCATCACAATTTCTATTAAGGACTTAAGAGTTCGGTATTTCTCTCTCTTCCCCACCCTCATGTGGTATGGGCAAATAAGTTAAGGATTAAGGAATTCTCCATCAAATTAATAAAAGATACGTAATGAGACATCACTGACATAAGTATAATGAGTTTAATGATAAACTAAAGGTTTGTTTGCTATGCTTATGTAGATGGCACGAACAAAGACTGTTGCTATTCCTGAGGGCTCTGGGAATCCAACTCGGAGTGTTCCCCCCCCCGTAAAGTAAAGGAGTCGAAATAGGAACCATGATGGTGGGTCCTCTAAGAAGAGGAAGAGGCCTGAAGAAGTCACTCATGGGGTCCCTAACCCTAACCCGATACCATTTGGTAACATGAACCAAGAAGAAGATCAAGGATATGAGGAGCAACATGCGTATGAGGAAGAAGCCAAGATGGATGAGGACCAAGATGAACCGACCATGATGATCCATACCCCTGATACCTTGTGGATGGAGCAACAGAGGAAGTTGACAGAGGCTATTAATGCTTTGGCCCTTCGAGACATAGCTAGAGCTGAGAATGGTGAGCCATACCCTGTTCGTCCACATGTGGGAGTCACCATCCTAGACTTTGTTAAGCTGAACATAGAAAAATTCTGGGGAGAAGATAAGACTGAGGTGGTTGATAAAGCAGAAGCCTGGATACTTGCAATAGAGAATGGTTTCCACATGCTTGAAGTGCAGCCAAGCAAGAAGGTCCTCTTTGCTGCTCACCTTCTGGAAGGAGCAGCTAAGATATGGTGGGAAACTCACATCACAGGCTGAGATCTGACTGAAGAGCCAATAGCATGGGCTGATTTCAAGACCATCTTCACTGCCAGATTCCTCCCCGTCGCGGCAAAGAAAGAGAAAGAAAGAGAGTTCACTAGCATGACTCAAGGAAACTTTTCAGTGGCGGACTTTGGCCGTAGGTTCTGCCTCCTGGAACGTTTCGGACACATGATGGATGAAGAGAGGAGGGTGGACCACTTCATAGAACGTCTCCACCCCGCCATCAAGCCCCATGTGATGGCAAGTAAACCCAAAACTTTTTCCGAATCCTACACCACTGCTTTAGACATGGAGAGGACCGTGATGCCTGCCCCGTTTCCATCCAAGGGGTACTTGGGTTTCACTGAAGAAGCCCAAGGCCCGAGAAACAACCACAAGAAGGGCCCGAGACGTCATCCAGTTAAAGGAAAGCATGGAGGAAAAGGGAAACCCCGTCAAGAGAGCAACCGACCTCCTTGCCGCACCTGTGGAAAGGGGCATGCTGGTGAATGCCGCTACAAGAAGAAGACATGCTTCCGATGCCACCAAGAAGGACATCTGCAATCTGTCTGTCCCATGCAAGATCCCAAGGGGCCTGGACAGGTGGCAGCTCCACCGGTAGCAGCTCCGCCAGTAGCAGCCCCACCCATAGCTGTAGCCCCACCTGCTGGAGAAAGAAGGCAAGCTCGAGTGTTTGCCATTGACAATGAGGAGGCTCAAGTTAATGCTAATCAGTTGATCGAGGGTAATAACCCTTAGAGTTTTATTTTATGTTTTAAAGTTAAGCATGTAATGGGCTAATGCATGATGAAAAACAATGTAGGCATGCTTGAAGTTATGGGACATAATGTGAAAGCTTTATTTGACTCTGGATCTACGAATACTTTCATTTCGAGAAATCTTGCAACTATGCTTTGTTTGGATATCAAGGATCTAGGATATGTCTTAGATGTTACAACCCCGAGTGGTCAGATCTTTACTTCCCTTTTGAAAACTCTGGTGATACCTGTGAAATATCGAGATCATGAGTTTCCTACAGATTTTATCCTCCTTGACATGAATGATTTTGATGTAATCATTGGCATGGATTGGCTTTATGCCTATAGGGCCAACATTGCTTATAGGGAGAAGAAAGTGATCATTAAGAGACCAGGTCTCCCACCTTTTGTCATTAGGGGAAGGAAGGATGCCACCACCATCCTGTATGTGTCGGCTTTGAAGGCAGAACAGATGATGAGTAAAGGATGCCAAGCTTTCTTAGCAGTAGTCACCGAACCAGAACCCAAGGTACAACCCTTAGAGGAGATAGAGGTAGTCCGAAGCTATGCAGATGTTTTCCCCGATGATCTACCCAGGATACCTCCTGAGAGAGAGGTAGATTTTTCAATAGAGCTAGCTCCCAGTACAAACCCTATTTCCCGAGCACCCTATAGGATGGCCCCTGCTGAGTTGCTTGAGATAAAGAAGCAATTGCAGGAATTGTTGGATAAGGGTTTTATCCGCCCTAGCACGTCACCATGGGGAGCACCAGTTCTTTTTGTAAAGAAAAAGGATGGTTCACTCCGTATGTGTATAGACTACCAGATGATCAACCAGGCTACCATTAAGAACAAATACCCTTTACCCCAGATAGATGACTTGTTTGATCAGTTGAAGTCGGCTCGAGTCTTTTCTAAGATTAACTTGAGATCGGGTTACCACCAGTTGAGAGTCAAGAGTGAGGATATCCCGAAAACCGCTTTCAGGACCCGGTATGGCCACTATGAGTTCGTGGTTATGCCTTTTGGGTTGTCCAATGCACCCAGTGTGTTCATGAACCTTATGAATAGTGTGTTTCAACCCTTCCTTGACTCGTTTGTCATAGTGTTCATAGATGACATACTGGTTTATTCAGATGACCTAGAGCAACACCGAGACCACCTAAGTAAAGTCCTTGATATCTTGAGAAAGCAGAAATTCTATGGAAAATTCTCTAAATGCGAGTTTTGGATAGACCGAGTCATGTTCCTTGGACACATCATCTCAGGAGGAACGATCGCCGTAGATCCAGCTAAAGTTTCGGCGGTTTGAGACTGGCCAGCACCAAAGAACCCCTCCGAGATACGAAGCTTCTTGGGGTTGGCAGGATATTATCAGCGTTTCATCGCAGATTTCTCAAAGACCGCCTTGCCTCTGACTATGTTGACTCGGAAAGATGTGAAGTTTGTGTGGTCTGATGTTTGCGAGGCTCGTTTCCAGGAGCTGAAAGAGAAGTTGACCACTGCACCAGTTTTGACTCTACCATCAGGCAATGAGGGTTTTATGATTTTCACCGATGCATCCAAGATGGGACTAGGTTGTGTGTTGGAACAGAATCGGAACGTGGTTGCATTTGCCTCCTGACAGCTCAAGCCAAATGAGGTGAATTACCTGACACATGACCTGGAGTTAGCTGCTATCATTCATGCATTAAAGATTTGGCGGCATTATCTATATGGTGCCACTTTTGAGATCTTCACTGACCATAAGAGCCTGAAGTATCTTCTGACGTAAAAATACTTGAACCTACGACAACGACGATGGATGAAGTACATGAAATATTACGACTTCACCATTGCCTATCATCCAGGAAAAGCAAACGTCGTAGCTGATGCTCTAAGTCGAAAACAGCTCAGGTGTGCAGCTGTTTTGTCTAGTCAGTGGAAGAGCTTAGAAGAATTGGTGGGATGGTCGCCTCAACCGTTAGATGATCGAGTTCGTTTGGCCAATATCCAGATACAGTCTGAGTTATTGAGTGAGATTGTCACAGCACAGTTGGCCAGTGGAGGACTTGACAAGATGAAAGGCTCGATGCAGAAGCCACAGACCCATCTTTCTTTGGGAATAGACGGAGGAATCCGATTTGAGAATCGCATATGGGTTCCTGAGGATTCACCGTTGAAGGAACGTATCCTACAAGAGGCTCATGGTTCTAAGTACACGGTACACCCAGGGACTACGAAGATGTTTAAGGACATGCAGAGGTTTTTCTGGTGGCCAGGGATGAATAGAGACATTGCAGCTTATGTAGCCAGTTGTCTTACGTGCCAAATGGTGAAGGCTGAACACCAACAACCCGGCGGACTTTTACAGTCTACAGAGATTCCAGATTGGAAATGGGAGCAGATCACCATGGATTTCGTGGTGGGCCTACCCCAGACCAAGAGAGGTCATGATGCGATATGGGCTGTGGTAGATCGCCTTACCAAGTCAGAACACTTCCTTGCCCTGAAAACCACTTCCAAAGTGTGAGATTTAGCTGAGCTGTATATTAGAGAGATAGTACGTTTTCATGGCGTACCCGGTTCCATCATCTCCGATAGAGACCCAAAGTTTACTTCCAAGTTTTGGAAGCAGGTTCAAGGGGAACTAGGTACAAGGTTGAAGTTTAGTACCACCTATCACCTCCAGACAGATGGTCAGTCAGAAAGGACAATTCAGACCTTAGAGGATCTGCTGCGAGCTAGTGTGCTCAATTGGGGTGGATCATGGGAGCAGTACCTGCCTTTAGCTGAGTTTTCCTACAACAATAGTTACCAAGCCAGTATCGGGATGCCTCCATATGAAGCTCTATATGGAAGACTGTGTCAGTCACCACTTCACTGGGATGATGTTGGTGAAAGGACCTTATTGAGGTCAGATGAACTCCAAGTGTATGCTGATAAAGTTGCTTTAATCAGGCAAAGGCTAAAGAGAGCCCAAGACAGACAAAAGTCGTATGCTGATGCGAAGCGGACTGATGTGCATTTCACTGTAGGAGAACATGTCTTCCTGAAAATCCGACCGCTCCGAGCTATAGCTAAAAATAGAGGAAAGTTAAGTCCCCGATACGTGGGTCCGTTTGAAGTGTTAGAACGGATTGGTGAAGCTGCATATCGTTTGGCGTTACCCCCTCAATACAACATGATGCATGATGTGTTTCACGTGTCCAATCTGAAGCGATATGTGCAAGATCCAAGCCATGTGTTGAGCATTGAACCAATTGAGCTTCAAGGAAAGCTATCTTATCCTGAGTTGCCTTTGCGGATTCTAGATACCAAGGTAAAAGAGCTCAGAAATAAGAATATAGAGATGGTAAAGGTTCTTTGGAAGCACCATGGAGAGCTGAAGACGGACATGGAAAAGGCATATCCAAATTTGTTTGTTTGATTGTTGAATTTTGAGGGCAAAATTCCTATAAGGAGGGGAGGATGTTATAACCTCATTTTCCAATACATGTAATGAGATTTGTAAATCTCTTCTAAATAAATAAATAAGACAAATGTTTGATTTCATGGTTTGTTTTGAATGAATTTTGTATATAATGGCCTTGCATGCTTTCTTGATGGGCCTTATTGGCCATTAAGCCCATTTGAAAGAAAAATAAAAAGAAATGAAAAAGGGAATTCCATTTAATAAAAGAATACAAGGGAATAATGGAATATATAAGAAAATGATTAAATGTGATCAAAAGGCTAAAAGATAATTTCCCATAATAGGATTTCGTGTTATAAAGGACCCTTTGGGTTCAAGGAACTCAAGATAATTAGATAATGGCAAAAGAAATAAAGAATATGTGGAAAATACAATTTAATAAGGGATAACTTGAAACTAAAGTAAAAGGCTCGTTTCCTTTGGATAATGACTCCAATTTTTTCATAAGGAAAGATAAAGGTACAAACGAGTTTTCCTCAAAATTTGAAATAAAACGGAGTTAAGGATTGGGAGTTATTAAATTTTCAAGTTATCATCGAAATAGAATTTTCCTTGTATAATTGGGAACTCTTTTTCCTTTTTTGTTTGGGCGTGGAGGATAGGAGCCGTTGGATCTTAATCCAACCAATCAGGCTCATCATCCAGAGTCCCATAGGGACACGGACTTTAGCACAGTTACAGGGGGGGAACTTTCCCCCATCGTTTTCTTGCGATCAAGTGCGTGTGCATTCATAAGAAGGGTTCCATCGAGTTCGGGATAGGGGAACGAACTTTCCAAACCCTGGTTTGGTGACCTTTCATCGTGTCCTTACAAAACGCCCAATTGGGCTATGAACCAAGACGGAAGCAGGGTTGGGGAAACCCTAGAAAGACCACCACACCCTATAAATAGGGTCCCCATTGGTCCCTTGCTCCTTCACGATCTCAAACGGAGTCTCCAAGAGCCTCATAGACCCCTCATCCGCTCGATTGCACTTGCTCCGACGAGTTACTGACGTGGCGCCGCTGCACGTTCTTTTGAGGAAGGTGAAGGAGACGACGAGCAGGTTTCGTCAGATCGTGGAACACGGTGGGCCGAGATGAGATCTGACGATCTCAGGAAGCGTGCGCTCTTTTAACTCGCTGAGTGGAGCACTCCAACGCCAGCCGCTGGATCAGGGTCCATTGTGGACTCGAGTGCCATCTGACGGACGAAAACCCGCAGCAGCGCACGTCGCTCTGTTAGTGGAGCCGATCGACGAGGAACGTATGATCAAGGCACGGACCACCGGCGCACTGATCAAACGGCTCCAGAAATTGGGTAAAAATTCTATCTCTGACCGAAATTACAGAAAATGGTTTTTCCTTGCTAAAATTATAGAAATAGCTAGGAAACTCGTATTAAAGAACTTTATATATGAAAGTTGGGTAGAAAAATGTAAGGAACCTGATAAAAATAATTGTACCACCTGATTCCAGTTAGTTTTTCAAAAGTACTTTAATTTGCTAGTAAAATGTATTTCAAGTTACTCGGAAACCCGAATTGCATATAAAAGATGATTCTTTGTAACCTAATGGGTTGAATGGAGGGTTATTAACCTGTTAATTAATAATATGAAGTTTTCATCTGATTTAATTGTAAATATGGCTAAATTAGGGTTTATGACTATGAGTGCAAGATAATGCACATGAAAACCCTAATTTAGGGTAAAAGAAGTGAAAAACCACTAGAGGGGGGGGTGAATAGGGTTTTAAGGTAATTTTAACAATTATTTAACTCAAACAACCACAAATGAAAAAGTAAGAAGGAGACAAGGGATTTAGAGTGGTTCCTACCTAAGCAAATACTAAGGCAGTCAGTCCACTACCTGGTTGCTTACCCAACCGGGATTTTGAAAGTACTAATTTTATTACCTTCACAAGGAATTACACAAAATACAATACTTTCTTACACCCCTTTGAACAACCTTCACTTTGAAGTAAATGCACCAACTCGAGGTAGCCTTCTTGAAGTAACTCCAAGCTCCCCCTTGAAGTAGCCTTCCTCTTAGAAGTAACCTCCCGTTGCACCAACCTTCTTGAAGTAGTTCAAAGTCTCCTTCTTCACCAAGAAGATCACGACCCTCTCCAATCCGCAACCTCCAACCTAGGAGTAGCAAGGAGAGTACAAACAATGAAAGTAAACAAGAAAGGAAAATGGAAATTACAACTTATCCTTTGAAGCACAAGGCTTGATTTGCCTATATCAAGTGTGTAGATCTCCTAACCAATGTATATGGAAGTGTGATTGCTGTGGATAGGAGATATTAGCCTATAGGACACGAATTTAGAGCAAGGTGAAGAGTAGCCAATTGCAAGTATTGCTCAATTTCTCAAAACATGTTGCTAATGCAAGTAAATGCTCAAGGATTTCTCAAGTGTAGAATTAGTGAGTTTAGGTGTCCTAAGGCATGTCCTATTATAGGAATGACCTACAAGTGCTTAAGGATGTTCTAAACACTTTCTAGGGGTTTCTAAGTGCTTAACTAGCCGTTAGGTAAAAGTTAGTTGCATTAGCAACAACTAGTTAATTAATTCTGCAGTTGCTGTCAGAGTCCATCTCGGTCGAGCAATTGTCAACCGAGATACCTACTCGGTCGAAGTTTTGTCGACTGACAGGCTCTCTGGATCAAGTGTTTGCAACGTTCATCTCCAACTGCCAACTACTTTGTCAGCTGTGTCTAACGGCTACCTGGGTCTTTCTCGGTCGAGAAGCTTGTCGACCGAGAGTGTCTCAGTCGAGGAGTTTGTCGACCGAGATAGACCCTGTTTCAATCTTTCAATTAAGGCACTAAGTGTGTGTATGAGTGTGCATATGTGACACTATTGAAGGGGATGACCTATCTAAGTGTGGTGATTGGCTAGGGAAGATCTAACGCTTGATTTACATGAAGTCTAAGTACTTGTACATTATATATTTGTACAAGTTTACAATTTATTACATTTCATGAAATTTACAAGCATTCAAGCATATAGATTCCCTAGTGCTTTGTCATCCACCTCATTCCTGCAACACTCAAGTAGCACGTTAGATCAAGTATGAAATGTTTGTCATTATCAAAACAAAGGGATTTACTGATGTCCATTTAGCCAACAATCTCCCCCTTTTTGAAGATGACAAACATTTCCAAAATATAAATTAAGGAAATATAAAACATGTGAGTTTCATACCTGAAGATTACCTTTGTGAATTTCTTCTCTTGTATATAAAATGTGTGCTTATTATTCCCCATGAATTATAGAACATAAAATCCAATTCTTTAGGGAATATAGCAACTTTCAATGTAAAGCCAAGAGTTTATGAAACTCATTGATTGAGTTTTCCACAATTACTAAGTTTTAAGATTTATTTTTGTTTCTCCCCCTTTGTCATTTCAAAAAGATATCCGTTAAAAATAAGAAAGCTCCCCCTTAATTAGATAACCCATCAAATCCAACGACAAAGATGTTCATTTAGAAAACCAAAAATGATGCAAATAAGAACATTTTTAAGAAGCACAAATATCAAAGAAAACATCTTCTAAAGGAGTGATAAGCAGTTGCTTCCTTATTTTGTTGAATTGGTCTAGTGGAAGCGGTTTTGTAAAAATATCAGCCAATTGATCTTCCGTATCAACATGATGAAGGGAAACATGATTCTTAGAGATATGATCCCTTAAAAAGCGATGACGAATATCAATATGTTTAGCTCGGCTGTGTAAAATAGGATTGTGTGCTAAGTTTATAGCGCTTGTGTTATCACAAAAGATAGGCGTAGATGAAAGAGTAAAACCATAATCATTTAACACTTGTTGCATATAAAGCACTTGAGCGCAACAAGATCCAGCTGCCATATATTCAGCTTCAGTTGTAGAGAGGGCAACCATGTTTTGTTTCTTGCTAAACCAAGATACTAAAGCTCTTCCTAACAAGAAACAACCTCCACTAGTGCTCTTGCGGTCAAGTCGACAACCAGCATAATCAGCATCAGTATAAACTTTAAAATCCAAGGATTGACCTTTGGGGTACCATAAGCCAAAACATGTGGTGCCGGCTAAGTAACGAAGAATCCGTTTAACTGCTTGAAAATGAGAGTGCATGGGTTGTGATTGAAATCGAGCACAAAGACCAACGGAAAACATGATATCCGGTCTAGAAGTGGTTAATTAAAGCAAACTACCAATCATGGCTCTATATAAGGAATCATCAATAGTTTCCCCATTTTCATCCTTATCAATTTTAATAGAGGTAGCCATAGGAGTAGTAGCATGTTTGCACTGATCCATCCCAAAATGTTTTAAGAGTTATTTAGTATACTTTTCTTGGCTTATAAAAATCTCGGTAGGCGTTTGTTTAATTTGGAAACCAAAAAAGAAAGTTAGTTCACCCATGAGGCTCATTTCAAATTCTTTTTGCATAATGTCACTGAATTGTGTGCACAATGATTCATTGGAAGCTCCAAAAATAATATCATCAACATATATTTGAACAACTAGAAAATCAGATGTATATGTTTTGAAAAATAAAGTAGAATCTGAATTTCCAATAGAAAAACCATTATCAAAAAGATATGTCTTGAGCCTTTCATACCAGTTCCTAGGTGCTTGTTTTAAACCATAAAGTGCTTTCTTAAGTTTATAAACATAGTCACCTTTTTCCGGAATTTCAAAACCAGGTGGTTGGGCAACATATACTTCTTCTTGAATGATTCCATTTAGAAATGCACTTTTTACATCCATTTGGTAGAGTTTGATGTTTATATGTGCAACAATAGCTAGTAACATTCTAATTGCTTCAAGTCTTGCTACTGGTGCATACGTTTCATCAAAATCTATTCCTTCTTGTTGATTATATCCTTGTGCTACTAACCGAGCTTTATTCCTTATTACTTCCCCTGCCTCATTTAGTTTATTCCTAAAAACCCATTTGGTTCCAATGATGGTTTTATTTGGTGGTTTAGGAACTAAATCCCATACATCATTTTTAGTGAATTGATTTAATTCTTCTTGCGTTGCTATTATCCAATAGTCATCTTTAAGAGCTTCAGATACCTTCTTAGGTTCAATAATAGAAACAAAGGCCATGTTTGCAACATCCTTAAAAGAAGAATGAGTTTTGACTTTATCATTGGGATTCCCAATAATTAATTCTTGAGGATGATCCTTAATGAGTCTAGGTATAGATTGTGTTTCAACGTTGTCATTGTTTGTAGTATTTTTCTCATTATCATTGGGTATGGATAAGTTTTCAAATTGATGAGTGAGATCAACTATTTCAGGATTTTCTGACTTTAGCTCTTCATGAAAGGAAATATGAATAGATTCCTCAACTTTTCTAGAAATAGTGTTGTAGACTCTAAATGCTTTGCTAGAGATAGAATATCCCAAGAAGAATGCTTTATGTGATTTAGAATCAAACTTATCTCTATCCTCTTTAGTGTTCAAGATATAGCATGTGGATCCAAAGGTATGAAAATAGTCAACTCTAGGTTTCTTAGTATGTATTATTTCATATGGTGTTTTCTTCAAATAGGAGTGAACAATTACCCTATTTAACACATAACATGCGGTGTTTACAGCTTCAGCCCCAAAAGTTTTAGGTGTGTCATGTTCGAGCATCATAGTCCTAGCCATTTCTTGTAGTGATCGATTTTTCCTTTCAACTATACCATTTTTTTGTGGAGTGCGTGGAGCAGAAAGGTTGTGAGTGTATCCTTGAGATGTGCAAAATTCTTCAAATAAATGATTTTCAAATTCTCCACCATGATCACTTATAATGGTACATATTTTGTTTTGTAATAGATTTTCAACCTTAGAACAAAATTTTATAAAGACATGAATAGTGTCATCTTTGGTTGCAAGAAAATGTACCCATGTATATCTACTATAATCATCAACAATAACAAAACAATATCTTTTACCACCAATAGATTGTGTCCTCATAGGTCCAAATAAATCCATATGAATCAATTCTAAGGATCTACAGGTGTTAAGTACATGTTTGGGTTTAAAAGAGGTTTTTGTTTGTTTACCCAAGGTACATGGTTCACAATTTTCAACTTGATCAAAAGATAAATTAGGCAAACCACGAACAAGATCATATTTAACTAACTTTTTGATAACATGTGAACTAGCATGTCCTAACTTTTTATGCCATAGTTGGAAAGTATTTTCATTTGCAAGTAAGCATTTTCCCACTACGGATTTCATAGAGTTAGGTCTAAGAAGATAAAGGTTTCCAACTCGTTTTCCTTCATAAACAACATTTGTAGTGTTTTCTATTAATAACTTGCAACAATTTTTGTTAAATAAAACATCATATCCACTATCGCATAATTGACTAACACTTATTAAATTATGGTGCAAACCATCAACGAGTAAAACATTCTTTATTTCGAGGTTTGTACCAATGTTACCTATTCCAACAATTTTACCTTTACCATTATCTCCAAAGGTGACTGTTCCACTCTTCTTTTCTTCAAAAGTTTGAAACGCATCCTTGTTTCCGGTCATGTGTTTGGAACATCCACTGTCAACCACCCAATCCTGCATTAAAATTTAGGTTTTGGTACCCATGTGATGGTCCGGTATGGTTAGAAGCATTTAATTACAGACTGAAAAAAAATCTAACTCAGAACTTCAGTCGATCGACAAAAGTTCGACCGACACCTCTCTCGGTCGAACAATCATCGATCGAAAAAGTTTTTGTATTACTCAGGTTGTTGCTGTAGATTTTAATTTGTTACAGGCATCTGGTCGGTCGACAAAAGTTCGACCGATTATAATGTCAGTCGACAATACTTCGACCGAATGAGTTTCTGTTTCAGTACAACAGTTCAGAAAATTACCATAATGCATGAGACCTTTTATTAAGTTGAGATAAGACAATATAATTTGCAAAAATGAGCATTGGATCATATCTCAACTGAATTTCATTCAAATCTACTAAGTTTGAGGTTTTGGGACCCAAACTAAATCGGAATCCTTGGTCTTATAAGGGCATGAAAATGAATAATGTCCAAGACGTAGACAAAAATGGCAAGTAATAGAATCAACTTCATTTCTCTTTCTAGGAATTGTGTTCTTAGGTACAAACATAGTTTGAGTCTTGGATGCTTTAGTTCTTTTGGGTTGATTTTTCTTTGGAGCATATCCTAAACCTCTTTTTCCATTGAAACTAGAGGAAATTTTCAGAATGTTATTAAGAATGTCTTTTCCTCTTAAGTCATTTAGGTTTCTTTGTAGGTTAGCAATATCATCCATCTTCATGTGTAGATCTTTTCTTGCTTGATCTAATTCAGATGATAGGGAGTCTCTTTCTTTTACAACATTGTCATAGTCTAGATGGTTACATAAAATTGGTTGAGTCTGAAAATCATTTAGTTTAGCTAACAAATTAGTCTTTTCTTGAGAAAGAAGATCAACATTTGTTTCTAGAGTAAGTAATTTTCTAGTGCAGTCATTTAAAGATGTTTTTAAAGACATATTCTCAAGATCAATGTTGTTCTTTTCAGAAGAGAGATCATTTAATCTAGCATATAACTCATCATTTGTTTTGGTAACCTTCTTTAGTTTCTTTTTGCAATCAACATACTTATCATGAGTTTCTTGTAGACTAGTAATCAACTCTTCTTTAGGAAGGTCAAGAAGGCTTACCTCTTGAGAGTCTTCATCATCTTCTCTTGCCATTAGACATTCAACCTTTTCTTCTTCACCTTCACTCTCACTTGACTCGTCCCATGCAGCTTTATAAGCTTTTTCTCCCTTCTTTTTGTGTGATCTTTTCTTTCCTTTCTTTGCTTTAGGGCATTCATTTTTTAGATGTCCTTTCTTTCCACACTCAAAACACCTAGGAGGAGATGAAGAAGAAATAGAAATTTTGTTAGATCTAAATCTTTTATATTTCTTACCATTGACAATCAAGGTTTCTTCTTCTTCTTCTTCACTTGACTCATCACTTTCCGGTGTAATGATTTTTGAAGCTTTTAGAGCCACATCCTTCTTTTTTCCTTGTTGTAGTTCACGTTCTCTTCTTTCTTCTTCTTCTAGGGTTGCTTCATGAGCTTCTAGGTTTCCAATGAGTTGTTCCATCCTCAGTCGAGTGAGGTCATTTGCTTCTTCAATGGATGTTACCTTGGGCTTGTATTTGGGAGGAAGTGATCTAAGGATCTTTGACACCTGATCTTCCTCACTAATAACTTTACCTAAAGCATTCAAACCATTTACAATAGAAGAGAATTTTGCATACATATCACTAATAGATTCATTTGGATCCATACGGAACTGTTCAAACTTTTGTTTAAGCATTCCAATTTTAGAGTTCTTAACTTGAACAGTTCCTTCAAAAGTTATGGAAAGTCTATGCCAGATTTCATAGGCTGTTTCACAATTTGATATCCTATTAAATTCTCCTACTGAAATTGAAAAATAGAGAATACTTACAGCCTTTGCATTCATTTGAGCCGACTTTACCGTATTGGTGTCCCAAGCTGCATATTCCACTTGAGGTAGCTCATAGGGGGCTGACACCATCCTCCATAGATCCCAACTAATCCCTTGGAAATAAAATTGCATTCTTCTTTTCCAGTAGGTGTAGTTAGTTCCATCGAATGCCGGAGGTCTAGCCACAAGTGTCCTCTCAAGATTGAGGTTGTTGAGCAACCCATCACCCATTCTTCAAGACTTGGTTAGGGTTCCTTGAAGCCTGCTCTGATACCAAATGAAAAACCACTAGAGGGGGGGTGAATAGGGTTTTGAGGTAATTTTAACAATTATTTAACTCAAACAACCACAAATGAAAAAGTAAGAAGGAGACAAGGGATTTAGAGTGGTTCCTACCTTAGCAAATACTAAGGCAGTCAGTCCACTACCCGGTTGCTTACCCAACCGGGATTTTGAAAGTATTAATTTTATTACCTTCACAAGGAATTACACAAAATACAATACTTTCTTACACCCCTTTGAACAGCCTTCACTTTGAAGTAGATGCACCAACTCGAGGTAGCCTTCTTGAAGTAACTCCAAGCTCCCCCTTGAAGTAGCCTTCCTCTTAGAAGTAACCTCCCGTTGCACCAACCTTCTTGAAGTAGTTCAAAGTCTCCTTCTTCACCAAGAATATCACGACCCTCTCCAATCCGCAACCTCCAACCTAGGAGTAGCAAGGAGAGTACAAACACTGAAAGTGAACAAGAAAGGAAAATGGAAATTACAACTTATGCTTTGAAGCTATGCAGATGTTTTCCCTGATGATCTACCCGGGATACCTCCCGAGAGAGAGGTAGATTTTTCAATAAAGCTAGCTCCCGGTACAAACCCTATTTCCCGAGCACCCTATAGGATGGCCCCTGCTGAGTTGCTTGAGCTAAAGAAGCAATTGCAGGAATTGTTGGATAAGGGTTTTATCCGCCCTAGAACATCACCATGGGGAGCACCAGTTCTTTTTGTAAAGAAAAAGGATGGTTCACTCCGTATGTGTATAGACTACCGGATGATCAACCAGGCTACCATTAAGAACAAATACCCTTTACCCCAGATAGATGACTTGTATGATGCAAAAATACTTGAACCTATGACAACGACGATGGATGGAGTACATGAAAGATTACGACTTCACCATTTCCTATCATCCAGGAAAAGCAAACGTCGTAGCTGATGCTCTAAGTCGAAAACAGCTCAGGTGTGCAGCTGTTTTGTCTAGTCAGTGGAAGAGCTTAGAAGAATTGGTGGGATGGTCGCCTCAACCGTTAGATGATCGAGTTCGTTTGGCCAATATCCAGATACAGTATGAGTTATTGAGTGAGATTGTCGCAGCACAGTTGGCCAGTGGAGGACTTGACAAGATGAAAGGCTCGATGCAGAAGCCACAGACCCGTCTTTCTTTGGGAATAGACGGAGGAATCTGATTTGAGAATCACATATGGGTTCCTGAGGATTCACCGTTGAAGGAACGTATCCTACAAGAGGCTCATGGTTCTAAGTACACGGTACACCTCAGTACTACGAAGATGTTTAAGGACATGCAGAGGTTTTTCTGGTGGCCAGGGATGAAAAGAGACATTGCAACTTATGTAGCCAGTTGTCTTACGTGCCAAATGGTGAAGGTTGAACACCAATGACCCAGCGGACTTTTACAGTCTATAGAGATTCCAGAATGGAAATGGGAGAAGATCACCATGGATTTCGTGGTGGGCCTACCCCGGACCAAGAGAGGTCATGATGCGATATGGGTTGTGGTAGATCGCCTTACCAAGTCAGCACACTTCCTTGCCCTGAAAACCACTGCCAAAGTGTCAGATTTAGCTGAGCTGTATATTAGAGAGATAGTACGTTTGCATGGCGTACCCGGTTCCATCATCTCTGATATAGACCCAAAGTTTACTTCCAAGTTTTGGAAGCAGGTTCAAGGGGAACTAGGTACAAGGTTGAAGGTTAGTACCGCCTATCACCCCCAGACAAATGGTCAGTCAGAAAGGACAATTTAGACCTTAGAGGATCTGCTGCAAGCTTGTGTGCTCGATTGGGGTGGATCATGGGAGCAGTACCTGCCTTTAGCTGAGTTTGCCTACAACAATAGTTACCAAGCCAGTATCGGGATGCCTCCATATGAAGCTCTATATGGAAGACCGTGTCGGTCACCACTTCACTGGGATGATGTTGGTGAAAGGACCTTATTGAGGTCAGATGAACTCCAAGTGTATGCTGGTAAAGTCACTTTAATCAGGAAAAGGCTAAAGAGAGCCCAAGACAGACAGAAGTCGTATGCTGATGCGAAGCAGACTGATGTGCATTTCGCTGTGGGAGAACATGTCTTCCTGAAAATCCAACCGCTCCGAGCTATAGCTAAAAATAGAGGAAAGTTGAGTCCCCGATACGTGGGTCCGTTTGAAGTGTTAGAACGGATTGGTGAAGCCGCATATCATTTGGCGTTACCCCCTCAATACAGCATGATGCATGATGTGTTTCACGTGTCCAATATGAAGCGATATGTGAAAGATCCAAGCCATGTGCTGAGCATTGAACCAATTGAGCTTCAAGGAAAGTTGTCTTATCCTGAGTTGCCTTTACGGATTCTAGATACCAATGTAAAAGAGCTCAGAAATAAGAATATAGAGATGGTAAAGGTTCTTTGGAAGCACCATGGAGAGGATGAGGCCACATGGGAGATGAAGACGGACTTGGAAAAGGCATATCCAAATTTGTTTGTTTGATTGTTGAATTTTGAGGGAAAAATTCCTATAAGGAGGGGAGGATGTTATAACCTCATTTTCCAATACATGTAATGAGATTTGTAAATCTCTTCTAAATAAATAAATAAGACCAATGTTTTATTTCATGGTTTGTTTTGAATGAATTTCGTATATAATGGCCTTGCATGCTTACTTGATGGGCCTTATTGGCCATTAAGCCCATTTGAAAGAAAAATAAAAAGAAATGAGAAAGGGAATTCCATTTAATTAAAAGTACAAGGGAATAATGGAATATATAAGAAAATGATTAAAAGTAATCAAAAGGCTAAAAGATAATTTCCCATAATAGGATTTCGTGTTATAAAGGACCCTTGGGGTTCAAGGAACTCAAGATAATTAGATAATGGCAAAAGAAATAAAGAATATGTGGAAAATACAATTAAATAAGGGATAACTTGAAACTGAAGTAAAAGGCTCGTTTCCTTTGGATAATGACTCCAATTTTTCACTAGGAAAGATAAAGGTACAAACGAGTTTTCCTCAAAATTTGAGATAAAACGGAGTTAAGGATTGGGAGTTATTAAATTTTCAAGTTATCATCGAAATAGAATTTTCCTTGTATAATTGGGAACCCTTTTTCCTTTTTGGTTTGGGCGTGGAGGATAGGAGCCGTTGGATCTTAATCCAACCAATCGGGCTCATCATCCAGAGTCCCATAGGGACACGGACTGTAGCACAGTTACAGGGGGGGGGGAACTTTCCCCATCGTTTTCTCACGATCAAGTGCGTGTGCACTCATAAGAAGGGTTCCATCGAGTTCGGGATAGGGGAACGAACTTTCCAAACCCTGGTTTGGTGACCTTTCATCGTGTCCTTACAAAACGCCCAATTGGGCTGTGAACCAAGACGGTATCAGGGTTGGGGAAACCCTAGAAAGACCACCACACCCTATAAATAGGGTCCCCATTGGTCCCTTTCTCCTTCATGATCTCAAACGGCGTCTCCAAGAGCCTCATAGACCCCTCATCCGCTCGATTGCACTTGCTCCGACGAGTTACTGACGCGGCGCCGCTGCACGTTCTTTTGAGGAAGGCAAAGGAGACGACGAGTAGGTTTCGTCGGATCGTGGAACACAGTGGGCCGAGACGAGATCTGACGATCTCAGGAAGCGCACGCTCTTTTAACTCGCTGAGTGGAGCACTCCAACGCCAGCCGCTGGATCAGGGTCCATTGTGGACTCGAGTGCCATCCGATGGACGAAAACCCACATCAGCGTGCATCGCTCTGTTAGTGGAGCCGATCGACGAGGAACGTATGATCAAGGCATGGACCACCGGCGCACTGATCAAACGGCTCCAGAAATTGGGTAAAAATTCTATCTCTGACCGAAATTACAGAAAATGGCTTTTCCTTGCTAAAATTATAGAAATAGCTAGGAAACTCGTATTAAAGAACTTTATATATGAAAGTTAGGTAGAAAAATGCAAGGAACATGATAAAAATAATTGTACCACCTGATTCCAGTTCGTTTTGCAAAAGTACTTTAATTTTCTAGTAAAATGTATTTCAAGTTACTCGGAAACCCTAATTGCATATAAAAGATGATTCTTTGTAACCTAATGGGTTGAATGGAGGGTTATTAACTTGTTAATTAATAATATGATGTTTTCATCCGATTTAATTGTAAATATGGCTAAATTAGGCTTTATGACCATGAGTGCAAGATAATGCACATGAAAACCCTAATTTAGGGTAAAAGAAGAAGGAAACTTTGTTATTTTGATAAATTGCTAAATAATGATCCTAAAATTGTTAGGAATGTTAAAAGGAGATAATTTAAAGGTTTTAAGTGGATTGGATGAATTAGGGTTCGTAATAATTGAAAATGAAAGCAAAACCCTAATTTTTAAGAAAACCCTAAAATTGGATAGAAACCCTAAGGGACATGATGATATTGGATAAATATTAATAAAAGTAAACTTGTACTTTTATTTCAGGGTTTCTGTGCCTTTGCTTGCTTACTTGGATATTCTCTCTCTTCAATTTTGATTCTATATCTGAAACTGCAATAAGAGGTATGTGGCTACGCTTATGACTATACCGATTAGTTTTCTGAGGATTTTATCGAAGTTTTCCTCAATGATTGAAATAACTGTTGAATGTTTCAATTCATGCAACTATAAAGTTACTATGAATATCACTATGGTTATATATGTATAACAAGCTAGATCCGAGTCCACCCCTATGGATATGCAAAAGTTAAGGATAACCTAGAGAAAGGTCTAGGGTATCATGAGTTAGAAACTGGGCTACCCACGTGTAGTGCCATGAGACTCTTAGCATACCATGAGTTAAGGAGTGGGATACCTACGGGTAGTGCCATGTGACTCTGCCCTAGAAATTGATTCACTTGATAGGTGAAGTCATGAGGGGTATAAAGGGAATATGGGACACATGGATCGCGTTGTTATATTTAAAATGTAACATTGTCTGTTAAATGATGATTGAATGCTATACATTGTTATAGATAATTGCATGAATAGTGATTTCCCCCACATACCAGCTTTGGCTGACCGACATTTTGTTTGTCGGCGTTTTAGGTACAAAACAAAAAGGACAAACAGTAATCCGACACATTGTGAAATACACTAATTAAAGTCCAAGGAGGATTAGTTAGTTAGCCTGAGTTCTGGATAGAAGTTTTAGAGTTCCAAAATTTTCAAAGGTATGCAAAAGTTTTATTTATTATAGCTTTTCAGTTTAGTCTAGTAAAATTTATTAATTGTTATCAATTAATTGCTGAACCTTGATCTGGAAATTATGTGTGCGTCTTCCACCTTTCAGTCTCCCTTAATTGGGGGTTATCGGGAGGTGGGGTCGTAACAACACACACCCATGAACTGATTTTTCCAGGGACAACACTAAACCTAAAGTTCAAGAGAGGAAACCAAAATAGGGATATGAGAAGCAAGTGGGGAGGGAAACCATGGTGGTTCGTAGCATAATCACATTGTCATCCCCAGATGGATATGAACATGATGGAATGATCGATGGAAGGGACTGGATTCGTGGGTTGAGCTCGAGATCTATAACCAGGTTGAAGGAGAAGTGAAAAAAAGGGAAAAGAGGAATACCTATGAGCAAGTACAATTTCAGCCCAAAATACCCTTGTAGGTGAAGAACGATGTATTTTGAGCAGTCCCTAGCCATCTCCATGGTTAGGAATCCATTATGGGATTGACAAAGCCTACTACCAACAATTAGATATCAGAAAGGGTAATCGAGATCAAAAAAAGGGAAAGTGGCAGAAGGGTTAGGCTTCCCAAGGATAGAAGTTTGATTGTTGTAGGTTAAATATGTAGTGGAGGGTTCAAGAAAGAGGAGAGATAAGTAGAATCGAGAAACTGGGGTAACAAGAGTGTCTCTATTTGCCTTAGTAGTTGAGGCAATAAAACCCTAGAAAATGTAGGATGGAAGGGTGTGGGATGGTGAGGGGATTGTGAAGGAAATGTTGGATAAGGAAATGAGGAAAGGAGAGAAATATTTTGGAGAGAGTAAATTGGGTTTGCTATGGACAACAAGAAAGGAAAGAGGGCAAGGAAGAAGAAAGTGGAGTGACCCTTGTGATTTTAATCTGACGGTCCACACTGAAAGTGAAATCAGGAAAGACTTTCATGGCAAGGAAAACTTCAGGAAAATACACAATTTAAATGCATGGCAGCGGATTGAATTGAAACTATAGGAAATCAAAAATTAATAATTGGAAAATTTACCAAATTAATCCCTAAACTTTATATTTCTTTTCAAAACTCTTTTTAGGGATCATTTAATGTTCAAACAAGATGAAACTTCATAACTAGACTAACTAGGACACGTAGATTCTGATTTTTCCATTAATTTTCCCTTTTGAGACTTTTTTTGGGCTTTAATATACATTCTCTCTCCTAAATCACAGCAGGATAGATAAGATTGTCCAATTAAAGTGGAAATTCACACATAAACTAATTTTGGTATGTAAATTTGAATTTGGGGTTTATTTCTACTATTGAAGATATTTAATAATTTATTGAACACATTTGGCTCTTATTCATATTTTCTTTTCCAAATAGAATTAAGATAGTTATAGTTATACAAATATTGTGAAATTTGGAACCTTAGGTATTTGGAACTAAAGGAACATGAAATTTATATTAGATTTGGCTTTTGTAGTTTTCTTTCACGAGTTATGTCACCATTATGGTTTAGGCCATTTATTTACATATATATTATTATAAATCCTCTTTTTTTAATAATCTTGAGTTAGAGTCCCATCAAATTTCACATTGTTACCAAGAGAGTCAACTTTCTTTATCAGACACGAAATCTATATATTACTTTATCCCATTGAGTCCATTAAATCTATATTTGTTTTGATGATGAAACATTATTCACAATTATGGGCATGCAAATTCACATTGTTCTTCTAATGCATGTTCAAAGCATATTATTTCTCATAACAATATTCCTTAGTCAATATAATCACATGTGACATATTTTATGTATTCTTTACTGGTCATTTGGTTAATATGATAGTATCGTGTCATATTTGATTACAAGTCTTTTCATGTTTCAATTAGGTATCTAATGTTATCTATGTTTGGTTAAATCTATGAAACCAATCTCACTAGATGTATAATCATAGAATATGATAGGATTATAGGTTTTGGTTCATAACAATTCTTCTCTGGATGCCTGACACGACTTTACCGTGCGTGAAATGCAAGTATACACGTCAATGTAATATAGGCCTTGTCAGGGCCGAGTCGAACACAGGGAAACATAATTTTCGGTAGACTACTAATAACTGTTCACAATCAGCTAGACCAATTATAAAAATTGAGAGTTGTTTTGAAAAAGAAAATAAAAACAAAAGAAAATAAAGCAATCGATTAAATTGTTGGTTTAATCAATTAGAATGGAATCTCTAGGATTGCAGTTTCACTGTTGGTTCTCACTATACTAATTCCTACACAGTTATCATAATTCGTCTCCCTTTCCGGATAGTGGCCTGTAGCCAGAATTGTTCACTTCAGTGATACAATTCACTACGTTAATCTAAGTCTGTTCCATGCCAGTAGTAACCTATTCCCTAGGCCAGGTGCATGAAAAACATGTCTCTGGGTTCCCACCATTAACCGTACATTACCTTTTCCAAAGGATTTATTAGTTAATGTGATTATTGCCTCTTTTCAACCGTTAATTCTTCGTCAAAAGCAATTAAGGGTATTAAATTACCATTATGGTGATCAAGCACAATGATAGAAATGGAGAAAACGATATCATACCATGGATTTGAGGGACAAATTATGATAAACTATGTAAGAAGAGTCATACAACGATTTCTCGGGATACTCTGGTCCTAGAGACAAAGGGGATTAGCCCTACATGTTCATCTCACTGCAAAACAACATGAAGGAAGAAGAAAACATGGAGAAAACGTGGATGGAGATGGTGTAACCCCTGAACGGAGGAGAACCAGGTGATCCTCGGTGCGGGATGAGCGTTCTGCAGCCTTCGGGCGGTGGAAAACTCCGTCTGTAGCTCTAAAAATGTCTGGGGCGTAGCTCTCGGCTCCGTTCTTCACTCTCTCCTCCTTTGGGACTTGAGTAATGCAATAGAACATGATCGACAACTTTTGGGTCATCTTTTCCTAGGTATAGGTACCACTTTCGACCGCAAAAAGAATGCAATCGTCCGATTGAAGTCATGTTGGACAAAAATCTGATCCGACGACGTTGATACCATCGACAGGGTGTCCATGGTATCGACACCTTAGGATACCGATGCTTTCTTCAATTTTTGGGATCCGCCTGAAGCCTTCTCAATACCATCGACCGCTCCCGTTGATGGTATCGACGAAGTGATATTTGGCTTGCTGTTGGACTTTCGAGACCATCGGCAAAGTGTCGATGGTATCGAACTATCTGCTTCCTCTCTGGCTCTGTCACTGTTGCTCTGTCGATGCTATCAACATACCGTCGATGGTATTGACGGGTCTAGAATTGTGAATTGCCTGAAAATGAGAGAAAAACACAAATCTGAGAAATATGATGATCTATACAAAACAATGTAAAAGAAGATGAATTTGATGCAGGCAAGGATAATAGGCTAAAGGAGTTGAATCATGCGATATTAACCACAAATATGACCAATAAGCGCATAAAACGAGTGTAAAACTAGCCTGTAAAAGTGACTCAAAACCCCTGCATCAAACTCCCCCAAGCTTGAACTTTGCTCGTCCTTGAGTAAACAAACTATAGAATAAAATTGTGAGGGTCAACTAAAGAACATAATCACATAAAAGACATCACAGTATGATTCCCACCTGCAAGGCGCATACCGGCTCTCACTAACCACAAAACGATAACTACCCTAAAGGTGACAATGATCATCCATGAGAAATGTCCACACCGTAATCTCTGGACACAATCAAATAAAGCAGATAATATAATATATTCCCTTGGTTCATGCAGGGTGCATCTTGCGATCTCCTATCTACGTTGCTCACATCCTAACTATCATCTAAAATGGAAGCAGATCTCCTAATATACAAGAATGAGGCGATAATCATGGGTGGCCTACCATTTTGAGCAACGAGTGGATGGAATGGGCGGCTGTGAAAGAACATAAAGCACAAAATAGTTTAACATGCAAAAACAAAAAAAATGACCTAAATGATGCATATGCATATGAAAATGACCTAATGCCTTCATTTTAGGTGGAATGATGCATGCTCTACTATTCCGTCTCAATGTGAGATAGAATGTCTACAAAACAACATCATGTGCTTATTCTTCCTATTATGCAGGTGAAACACGTTCCTTCCTCCCTATGATCTCTACTTATTTTTTTCTTCTCTTTTCCTTTTTTTTCAAGCCCTAATTTTCTCAATTAACTACGGAGATATTTATAAAACATAATTTTTTTCTTCTTTCAAGCTTATTTTTTTCGGGTTGATTTTCACATAACTGCTACAATTGATGCATTATAATCTATTTTTCAGAGAGGATAGAACAAGTTACCCGCTTTTCTTATTTTTCAGAATAAATCAGGCACATAATGTCCTATATGCTAAAAAATATGCAAAGTGCAACTACATGAAAGTAATTATGCAACTACAATGGCATGTACTCTAGAATGTGTGCATGCATAACTGATCTACAAAAACTTTTTATTCTTCATTTTTATGCAAAATCTAGCTACAATGCAATCCTATCTAAATGACATGCAATCAAGAGATGAAAAATTGTTGTGTGCTCCCAGTTCTTTTTGGTGGAGTATGAATGAAGTATGGTGGATAGATCACAAGACTAAATGACAGAACCATTGGAAAAGATTATATGTCTCTCCTTATTGACATGTGAATAGGGTAACTAAGAGGTTTCTCTTTCTTACTTCAAATTAAAGCCCCATTACCGTTTGGTCAGTTAAAGCTCAACATCCATATCCATCCTCATTGCTTGAACCATAAGGATATACAGTTATGATCATATGTTTTAAAGTTGGCCTACCCAACTATTTTTGTTATAACCCCAAATTTTGGGTTCAATTGATGAGAAATGCAATTTTCATATTAAGAATAATTGAACAAATAATGATGTGAATTGTTTTGAATAATTGGATTTCGTTTGAAATAGCCTTGTTATTTGATTTGTGGGCTTTATTGACTATTGGGCCCAATAAAAAGGAAAATAACAAAGGAAATTCAATTAGTAAATGGATATTTGAGAAATGAAATAATGGAAACCTCTAGAAGGAAAATCCAAAGAGGATTTCGTGCCTCTTGGATTCCTTGGGTTCCAAGGAGTCTAAAGTGGTAAAGAAAAGAAATAAGAAAAAGAAAAGATTAATTATGTATTTCTTTATTAAGAGAGAAATTGAAAACATTGATGAAATGTGGAAATTAAGTGAAAAGATGGATAATTGACTTTCCCTTTATGGAATTTCGTATCCCAAGGTTTTCTTATGATAGAAGGGATGCCAATGAGGAAAATAGAAGGGAAATAAAAAGAAATTCTCAAGAAGATATATTTTTAATGAGAAATAAACAAGATAATGTGAGATAATGCATTTAGATGCATCTAGAAGGATAATAAGTATCCAATAAAGATAATTTCGAGATAATGGAGTATTTTGGGATCTAAGGAGTCCCAATAAAGAGGAAAGAAAGAGAAAATAGCAAATTTGCAAAATAAAAGAGATACATTATTAGTGAATTTGTGATATTGATAAAAAGAAAGTATCTCCCTATTAAATGAAAATAGAATGTGTGCCTTTAGAATAAAGGGAAAGTAAATAAAAGAATAAAAGAAGTTATTTTCGATTTCCTAATGTCTAAAGAATAAAGAAGACTAAGGAAATAAGAGAGAGAGAGAAAAAGAAGATAAATGTGTTTCATTATTAATGAATTATGAGGTTTTGTTAAAAAGGGAAAGTAATCTCTATTAAAGAAAATAGAATTTCGTGTCTATGGGATAGAAGGCAAGAATAAAAGAGATCAAGTGAGAGGATTTTCGAATCCCTAATTGCCCAAGAGTTTTGGTTTATAAAAGGGACTAAGTTAAGAGAGAGAAGCTTGCTTTTTCATAAAGGAAATCCGATTCCTAGTAGGAAAAACTTTATTGCTTTGCAAGCAAGCATCATAGGACGTGGTTACCCTCATCTATATAAAGAAAGGGAGCCCTGGACCAAGTCCAGGAGAGGAGTCCCACGTTGATCTGTCTTTCTCTTCTTTGTTTCATCCTTAAACCCTAAACCAGGAGAAGCCGTGAGATCTTGTAGCAACGGGGACCCAGAGGTGGTTACAATGGTGGCTGGTCATGGTTCGATGACTAGGCAAGGCTTAACCAGGCCGCCATGTCCGGAGCAAGCTACCATTGCAGCAGCACGGCTGCAACAGTTAGCTAGAACGCGGGCCTACCCAGGCCGTTTCACACCACCGCAGCGGCTGTTCGAGAGCCCTGTGGGTGCGCCTGGGCATGTCGGAGGCAACGCCACCCTCCGTGGTGGTCATCGGGGTCAGGGTGAGAGATGGGATCGCGCCCAGCCGCAGCTAGGGCTTCTGTAGCCGCCGTCGAGAGGTGGAAGAAGAAGCCCAGGATGTTGGACCTTTCTGCCCTTCACGGACTGAAGCAAAGAGCGACTTAAAGGAGGGTAATAATGTAAATGCGTTATGTTTCCAAAGAAAGCAGCCGCGCCAATGTATGCATGGGGAGGCCGACGTGGCACTCCTGGATTGGCCCAAGTGAGGTAATTCTTCTAAAAATCATAACTCCTTCATAGTAGCTCGGATAAATACAAGTTATATATGAAAGTTGATCCTCAGAACGATAGGAATCCAAATAAATTATGATTGAAGCCTGATTCCTTATGCAATTCGAAAAATAATGGAAGATATCAACTTTAATGTGTTAATTGTTTAAAGAACCCTATGTTGGTATGATTAAAATGATTAGTATGGTTTAATAGATGATTAAAGTTGATATTAGCCTGTTAATAATAAAAATGGATATTTGGAAGAAAAAGGATGGAATTGGCATATAATTAGTTAATTTAGAGTTTATATGCCTGAAGTATGAAAAGTACATAAAGCTATCATCTTTAATGATTTAATTAATGAAAAACCCTTAAATTTGATGATAGATGGTTTTAATATTGATCAATGGATAATTTAAGCCTATTGTTCATAAAAAGGAAAATAAGATCTAAAAAGATAATCTTTTTATATAATTGGCTTAGTTTAGGGTTTTGTGCATGAAGATGCATTAACGAGCTTGAAAACCCTAAATTAGTTGAATATGAGTTTTAAATATTTTAATTGTTCAAATCTGTAAAGAAATAGGGATATGATGATCCTAAGTCAATTTTGGGTATAAAAGAATATTAAATGAACAGTTTGAGCAATTAGGGTTTATATAAATGGAAAAGAGTGTTATTAGGGTTTGTTAACCTAAAAGAGGTAAAGTTTGAGAATTGGATCTAAGAAACCCTAATGAGTATTAATGAATACTTAATACGGATTAGAAACCCTAGAAAGTGAATCCAAGTCAATAAAATAGATTCCTGATAAAGGGTGTAATAAATAGAGTACATATTCTTTTCAGGAATTGTGTGATGATTTAATTACTTGCTTGGATCTGTTGATTGGGTTGATTGCATATACATGAAGTAAATGTTGAATAATCTGCATGACTCATCAAATCAGGTATGTGGTTACGCTTATGACTATACCGAATAGTTTCCCGAAGATTTTATCGATGTTTCCCTCAATGCATGAATTAACTGTTGGATGTCTATTTATTTCATGCAATTATAAAGTGACTATGGCTATCACTCTGAGTATACATGTATAACTAGCTAGATCCGAGTCCACCCCTGTGGCTATGCAAAGGCTAAGGATAACCTAGAGCAAGGTCTAGGGTATCATGAGTTAGAAACTGGGCTACACATGAGTAGTGCCATGAGACTCTTAGCATACCATGAGTTAAGGAGTGGGCTACCTACGGGTAGTGCCATGTGACTCAGCCCTAGAAATTGATTCACCTATGAGGTGAAGTCATGAGGGGTAAAATGGGAATCTACCACATGGGAGGTAGTATCCAGGTCCACTGCAGAGACAGCGCAGGGGATAGGGTACACATGGATCGCGTAGTTATACTTAAAACGTAAACTTGTTTGTTAAATGATAATTGAATGTGATACATTGTTATAGATAATTGAATGATTATTGGTTTCCCCCACATACCAGCTACGGCTGACCGACGTTTTGTTTGTCGGCGTTTTAGGTACAATGAAAAGAACAAACAGTAAAGTGGCACATGTGATACTAAATGAGAATTAAAGTACAAAGGAGGATTAGATAGATTAGTATCGGCATGGATAGAAATATAGAGATCCAAGTTTTCAAAAGGTATGTACAGAAAATTTTTATTACCATTTTCAGTATAGTCTGTTAGAATTTAATAATTGTTGATGGTTATATGTCGAACCTTTGATCCGGGATTAATGGGTGCGGCTTCGACTTCTCGGTTTCCCTTAATTTGGGGTTATCGGGAGGTGGGGTCGTAACATTTGGTATCAGAGCCTAGGTTCCTCATTTAACCATTAATAATTATTAAATTTTACAAACTCCATAGAACCCAAGGGAGTTATTAGAGGAGTATCCGGAAGACGGAGGTGTCTAGAAAGGGATCACGACCGGGGGCTGGCAAGATTTTCCTCCGCACCGCTAGTCGGAATACGAGGACTCCCGGACCCGTGTGACCGCCTGGCCAAAGTCTTAGGGTATGAATCGAAATAAGATACATTTAGGACTTCTCATCTTATTCATCCATTCTCATCACAAAATTCTGATAAGGACCTAAAGGATTAAGGTCTTCTTTCTTCTCCTCACCCTCTTGAGGTATGGGTAAGGTTAATAAGGTTTAAGGAATCCTCCACTAAATTAATGAAAGGCATGTAAATAAGATGTCATGGACATAAGCTTAATGGATTAAGCGCAAAGTAAATAATAGATACATGCTTAGGTCTTATGACATAAGATGTCATGTCTTCAGGAGAGACCTGAGGCTAGACCTTCTTGTGAGGAGGATAAGTCAGTCTTGGAGATAGGGATCTCCATTGCTAGTAGAGACCTGGCACATCCTCTAAGGATGATGCTAACCCTAACCCTAAGTGATGGTTAGAGAGAGATGAGTTGGACCAGGTGTTTGAAGGGACATGCCTTTGGGATGCCATATGACCCATGGATGACCTAACACCTTTGGCAACCCAACCCTGGGAAGGATCGTGTATGTTAGGGTAAAGGATAACTCCTTAGATGATGAGGTTAGTAAAGGACCTTAGAAACTCTATGGGCTTGTGCAAGTAAGGTATAGTTGGCACCTAGGGCACGTCATAGTGTTGACAGTAGGATGAAACCCTAGTTAAGGAATCATGATGGAGCATAAAGGGTTATGGATGATCTTGAGCAACCATAAGTTCGAACCTAGGCTTCACTTATGTAGAGCATGCCTTTGAAGTTGAAACTTCATGAAGAGAGGACCTCTAATGGTGAGGTTGGATGTAGGGTTAGATTTAGAGAGAGCAGGAAACCCCGCAAGAAGGTGGGAAGCCTAAAACCCTAAACAATGGATGACAGGGGTTGCCTCATGATCGATCCCTAAAAGTTGATGATATCTTGGTTATCTTTAGGAGGACCCAACCCTAAGTGTTGATCGAGAAGAAGGATGATAGGAAGTGCACGAGATGCCTTTTTCCAGCGTAATTCATGGTTCAGAAATAGAGCGTGCAGTTGGACACCTAAAAGTAAACCTAGGGATCCTAGGCCTAAGAGGGGAAGTGGTATACCTAATGCTCATGATGAGAATTAAGTTTCTATAGTTTCGAGCATGGTACGCCTCATAAATAATGGAAAAGGGAAGTCCCTTAAGTTTAAAGTATGTGTAATGAACCCCTCATAGCTAGGTTGATGATAAAGGAAGGTATGACTTTGATCCATCATTGAGGAAAGAGGACAAGTATGACCTAGTATGGTTCAATAAGTGATCTGCTTGTGCCTTAATGGTTTTCTAGGGTTAAGTAGGCTCGGGTGGATGTAAACCCTAGACCTAAGAGCTTTTGTGACCTTAGAGATAGTTTTCCTCCCATCCTAGGAGAGGAACCCCTTTGGAAGGGTGTATATCAGTTTTGTTGGTTCAAGGTAACCTAAAGAGGTCTCGTAGGATCTTGAGAAGTTAAGAGAAAAGTACATGGTATGAGTATGAACCCGTAGGCCCATAGATATCCATCTCTAAGTGCATGCAAATGTGTTACCATGGAGGTATCCGGTATAGGGCTTGACCAAGGTGGGCATGTTGCCATGATCTCAATGAAAGGATGAAGGTCAGCCCATGAATGCAGAAAGAGAGATGATGAAGACTTGGGTAAGGTTCTAAGTGAATATGTACTATAATGAATAATCCTAAATCTATCCTAGGGTCAGGGAGGTATAAGACCGATAAAAGTAGGAGTTGCCTAATTCCCCAGTTGCACATGACCATAGGGTCGGGAGGTAACAGCTATCATTGTCTGAGGGCCATGGGTTAGGAGATTGATCACCTTCATGAACTCATGGGACCTAAAGGGCAGATGAGTAGGGCACTCTCTTGATGCATGAGGGAAGAGGGATGACCCCAGAAGAGTCGGTACCCTATGGACCTAGAGGATTTGACTAAGGATATAAACCTCAGTAGGTTCAAGACTAGTTTTGATATCATAATGGTTGTGATGAAGAGACATATGTGGCACGTTGCAACTTAGATTTAAAGGTGTACCGGCAAGGTGGGATGTACCATCTCTACTCTTGGAACAGGAAGAACTCTGTATTTGGACTGCAGCCAAATGCTTATTTCCTCTTGTTATGGGGGTGAGAGATAGGACATTATGCATGTCATACACTAAGGATAAGAGATGATGTAGTTGGAGCGTTGCCACGAGAAATGTGGATAGAGAAGATATCTTACCATGGTAAAGTGAATGAATGATGGATGGCTTGCAAACACTAAGAGGAATGAGGTGATCACCTTATGAGGATGTAGAGCTTACAAGTTATACCAGGTTGAGTTTGATCACCATGATGATGGAATCATAGAGTGCACTTATGAAGATGAACATATAGTTTAAGGTGACATAATAAGCAAAATACATGGAAGTGTAATGTTACCTAAGGATGTGAAGTCATAATGAATGATCTGATTAAGACTTGGTTGACTAGAAGTTAGAAGAGTTTGTTTGGCCAACCCTAAGTTTGAAAAAGAGAGGTGTTTGGATAACACTCAGATGAAACAAGATGCGTTGAAAAGTTAAGGGTTGTTTGGTTAGCCAGCCTAGTTCTTGATGCAATGAAAGGATGATGGTAAAACCTCAGATGTACTTCTTTGGAAGGGAAGGTGATGAAACCCCAACTAGAGTGGTTTAGGGTTTCGAGGAGTTGATCTTGAAAGAATCATGACATATAGGGAGTCATGGTTGGAGATCATCTTACACCGTGGAAAATGACAGTAGCACTTTGGATGCTTAAGATGAAGTTGCATGTGGTGTATGGCCATGCAAGCCAAGAGGTAAAGGACGAACCCCAGTAACCCAGTGTATCGATATAGAGGATAAAAGAATCCTTGAGAGGGAATGAGAGCTCAACACTATGGATGTTGTGATAGGTCTTCCCTGGATCGAGAAAGGTCGAGATACAATGTGGGTTATGGTAGGTCGCCTTACCTAGATAAGGAAGAGTTCTGTTAAGGGACAGATGCAGTTGAACTACCCATGTGAGAGACGGTTCAACTACACCATGAAGCAAGTTCAAAGGTTTTTGAGTTTGACCTAAAAGTTCACTTCCATAAAGTGGAAGTAGGTACATGAAGAACTCAATGTTAGTATAGTTTATCACCCCTAACTATGATTAGTATGATCCAGACTAAAGGGTCTGATGAGGGCAGGTAAGCTCATTCAGGGTGATATCTAGAGACAGTTCTTGTCCTATGAAAGATGTGACAATGACCACCATAGCTAGTATGGGGTTTTATATGAAGCTCTATAAGGGAGGTTGTGTCGGACACCACTTCAGTAAGGTGATGTTGGTGAAAGGACCACATGATGGTTAGAAAAGTACCACATGATGGTTAGAAAAAGAGACCACATTGCATGAAGATGGAAGTCACTTTGATTGCACAAGGGCTGAAAGGAGCCTAGAGACGATGAGAGTCATGAGCAGATGCAAAGTAGACTGACATACAAGTTACTGTGGGAGAAAATGTGACATGAAAATCCGACCCCTCTAAGTTATATCTAAGAGAGCTGAGTCCCCGATACATGGGTCCATTAGAGATGGATGGGTGGAGAAGGTTAGGTTTGACCTTACCCATCAGGATAAAGTAATGTGTGATGTTTTCCATGTGTCCAATTTAGAGCACTATGTGAGGTACCCCGACCATGTGCTGAACAACGAACCTAGTGAGCCCCAAGGGAGGCTGAAATGGCCTGAGTCACCTGTGTAGTTTATAGACGCCAGGATGAAAGAACTCAGAGAAAAGAATATGTGATGATAAAGGTTCTTTGAAAATGCCATGGGTCCGGCAAAGCCACATAGGGGCCAATGATAGACATGGAAAAGTCTTATCCTGAATTGTTTGTTTGCTTGCCTAAATTTTGAGGACAAAATTTCCTATAAGAGGGGAAGGATGTTATAACCCCAAATTTTGGGTTCAATTGATGAGAAATGCAATTTTCATATTAAGAATAATTGAACAAATAATGATGTGAATTGTTTTGAATAATTGGATTTCGTTTGAAATAGCCTTGTTATTTGATTTGTGGGCTTTATTGACTATTGGGCCCAATAAAAAGGAAAATAACAAAGGAAATTCAATTAGTAAATGGATATTTGAGAAATGAAATAATGGAAACCTCTAGAAGGAAAATCCAAAGAGGATTTCGTGCCTCTTGGATTCCTTGGGTTCCAAGGAGTCTAAAGTGGTAAAGAAAAGAAATAAGAAAAAGAAAAGATTAATTATGTATTTCTTTATTAAGAGAGAAATTGAAAACATTGATGAAATGTGGGAATTAAGTGAAAAGATGGATAATTGACTTTCCCTTTATGGAATTTCGTATCCCAAGGTTTTCTTATGATAGAAGGGATGCCAATGAGGAAAATAGAAGGGAAATAAAAAGAAATTCTCAAGAAGATATATTTTTAATGAGAAATAAACAAGATAATGTGAGATAATGCATTTAGATGCATCTAGAAGGATAATAAGTATCCAATAAAGATAATTTCGAGATAATGGAGTATTTTGGGATCTAAGGAGTCCCAATAAAGAGGAAAGAAAGAGAAAATAGCAAATTTGCAAAATAAAAGAGATACATTATTAGTGAATTTGTGATATTGATAAAAAGAAAGTATCTCCCTATTAAATGAAAATAGAATGTGTGCCTTTAGAATAAAGGGAAAGTAAATAAAAGAATAAAAGAAGTTATTTTCGATTTCCTAATGTCTAAAGAATAAAGAAGACTAAGGAAATAAGAGAGAGAGAGAAAAAGAAGATAAATGTGTTTCATTATTAATGAATTATGAGGTTTTGTTAAAAAGGGAAAGTAATCTCTATTAAAGAAAATAGAATTTCGTGTCTATGGGATAGAAGGCAAGAATAAAAGAGATCAAGTGAGAGGATTTTCGAATCCCTAATTGCCCAAGAGTTTTGGTTTATAAAAGGGACTAAGTTAAGAGAGAGAAGCTTGCTTTTTCATAAAGGAAATCTGATTCCTAGTAGGAAAAACTTTATTGCTTTGCAAGCAAGCATCATAGGACGTGGTTACCCTCATCTATATAAAGAAAGGGAGCCCTGGACCGAGTCCAGGAGAGGAGTCCCACGTTGATCTGTCTTTCTCTTCTTTGTTTCATCCTTAAACCCTAAACCAGGAGAAGCCGTGAGATCTTGTAGCAACGGGGACCCAGAGGTGGTTACAATGGTGGCTGGTCATGGTTCGATGACTAGGCAAGGCTTAACCAGGCCGCCATGTCCGGAGCAAGCTACCATTGCAGCAGCACGGCTGCAACAGTTAGCTAGAACGCGGGCCTACCCAGGCCGTTTCACACCACCGCAGCGGCTGTTCGGGAGCCCTGTGGGTGCGCCTGGGCATGTCGGAGGCAACGCCGCCCTCCGTGGTGGTCATCGGGGTCAGGGTGAGAGATGGGATCGCGCCCAGCCGCAGCTAGGGCTTCTGTAGCCGCCGTCGAGAGGTGGAAGAAGAAGCCCAGGACGTTGGACCTTTCTGCCCTTCACGGACTGAAGCAAAGAGCGACTTAAAGGAGGGTAATAATGTAAATGCGTTATGTTTCCAAAGAAAGCAGCCGCGCCAATGTATGCATGGGGAGGCCGACGTGGCACTCCTGGATTGGCCCAAGTGAGGTAATTCTTCTAAAAATCATAACTCCTTCATAGTAGATCGGATAAATACAAGTTATATATGAAAGTTGATCCTCAGAACGATAGGAATCCAAATAAATTGTGATTGAAGCCTGATTCCTTATGCAATTCGAAAAATAATGGAAGATATCAACTTTAATGTGTTAATTGTTTAAAGAACCCTATGTTGGTATGATTAAAATGATTAGTATGGTTTAATAGATGATTAAACTTGATATTAGCCTGTTAATAATAAAAATGGATATTTGGAAGAAAAAGGATGGAATTGGCATATAATTAGTTAATTTAGAGTTTATATGCCTGAAGTATGAAAAGTACATAAAGCTATCATCTTTAATGATTTAATTAATGAAAAACCCTTAAATTTGATGATAGATGGTTTTAATATTGATCAATGGATAATTTAAGCCTATTGTTCATAAAAAGGAAAATAAGATCTAAAAAGATAATCTTTTTATATAATTGGCTTAGTTTAGGGTTTTGTGCATGAAGATGCATTAACGAGCTTGAAAACCCTAAATTAGTTGAATATGAGTTTTAAATATTTTAATTGTTCAAATCTGTAAAGAAATAGGGATATGATGATCCTGAGTCAATTTTGGGTATAAAAGAATATTAAATGAACAGTTTGAGCAATTAGGGTTTATATAAATGGAAAAGAGTGTTATTAGGGTTTGTTAACCTAAAAGAGGTAAAGTTTGAGAATTGGATCTAAGAAACCCTAATGAGTATTAATGAATACTTAATACGGATTAGAAACCCTAGAAAGTGAATCCAAGTCAATAAAATAGATTCCTGATAAAGGGTGTAATAAATAGAGTACATATTCTTTTCAGGAATTGTGTGATGATTTAATTACTTGCTTGGATCTGTTGATTGGGTTGATTGCATATACATGAAGTAAATGTTGAATAATCTGCATGACTCATCAAATCAGGTATGTGGTTACGCTTATGACTATACCGAATAGTTTCCCGAAGATTTTATCGATGTTTCCCTCAATGCATGAATTAACTGTTGGATGTCTATTTATTTCATGCAATTATAAAGTGACTATGGCTATCACTCTGAGTATACATGTATAACTAGCTAGATCCGAGTCCACCCCTGTGGCTATGCAAAGGCTAAGGATAACCTAGAGCAAGGTCTAGGGTATCATGAGTTAGAAACTGGGCTACACATGAGTAGTGCCATGAGACTCTTAGCATACCATGAGTTAAGGAGTGGGCTACCTACGGGTAGTGCCATGTGACTCAGCCCTAGAAATTGATTCACCTATGAGGTGAAGTCATGAGGGGTAAAATGGGAATCTACCACATGGGAGGTAGTATCCAGGTCCACTGCAGGGACAGCGCAGGGGATAGGGTACACATGGATCGCGTAGTTATACTTAAAACGTAAACTTGTTTGTTAAATGATAATTGAATGTGATACATTGTTATAGATAATTGAATGATTATTGGTTTCCCCCACATACCAGCTACGGCTGACCGACGTTTTGTTTGTCGGCGTTTTAAGTACAATGAAAAGAACAAACAGTAAAGTGGCACATGTGATACTAAATGAGAATTAAAGTACAAAGGAGGATTAGATAGATTAGTATCGGCATGGATAGAAATATAGAGATCCAAGTTTTCAAAAGGTATGTACAGAAAATTTTTATTACCATTTTCAGTATAGTCTGTTAGAATTTAATAATTGTTGATGGTTATATGTCGAACCTTTGATCCGGGATTAATGGGTGCGGCTTCGACTTCTCGGTTTCCCTTAATTTGGGGTTATCGGGAGGTGGGGTCGTAACATTTGGTATCAGAGCCTAGGTTCCTCATTTAACCATTAATAATTATTAAATTTTACAAACTCCATAGAACCCAAGGGAGTTATTAGAGGAGTATCCGGAAGACGGAGGTGTCTAGAAAGGGATCACGACCGGGGGCTGGCAAGATTTTCCTCCGCACCGCTAGTCGGAATACGAGGACTCCCGGACCCGTGTGACCGCCTGGCCAAAGTCTTAGGGTATGAATCGAAATAAGATACCTTTAGGACTTCTCATCTTATTCATCCATTCTCATCACAAAATTCTGATAAGGACCTAAAGGATTAAGGTCTTCTTTCTTCTCCTCACCCTCTTGAGGTATGGGTAAGGTTAATAAGGTTTAAGGAATCCTCCACTAAATTAATGAAAGGCATGTAAATAAGATGTCATGGACATAAGCTTAATGGATTAAGCGCAAAGTAAATAATAGATACATGCTTAGGTCTTATGACATAAGATGTCATGTCTTCAGGAGAGACCTGAGGCTAGACCTTCTTGTCAGGAGGATAAGTCAGTCTTGGAGATAGGGATCTCCATTGCTAGTAGAGACCTGGCACATCCTCTAAGGATGATGCTAACCCTAACCCTAAGTGATGGTTAGAGAGAGATGAGTTGGACCAGGTGTTTGATGGGACATGCCTTTGGGATGCCATATGACCCATGGATGACCTAACACCTTTGGCAACCCAACCCTGGGAAGGATCGTGTATGTTAGGGTAAAGGATAACTCCTTAGATGATGAGGTTAGTAAAGGACCTTAGAAACTCTATGGGCTTGTGCAAGTAAGGTATAGTTGGCACCTAGGGCACGTCATAGTGTTGACAGTAGGATGAAACCCTAGTTAAGGAATCATGATGGAGCATAAAGGGTTATGGATGATCTTGAGCAACCATAAGTTCGAACCTAGGCTTCACTTATGTAGAGCGTGCCTTTGAAGTTGAAACTTCATGAAGAGAGGACCTCTAATGGTGAGGTTGGATGTAGGGTTAGATCTAGAGAGAGCAGGAAACCCCGCAAGAAGGTGGGAAGCCTAAAACCCTAAACAATGGATGACAGGGGTTGCCTCATGATCGATCCCTAAAAGTTGATGATATCTTGGTTATCTTTAGGAGGACCCAACCCTAAGTGTTGATCGAGAAGAAGGATGATAGGAAGTGCACGAGATGCCTTTTTCCAGCGTAATTCATGGTTCAGAAATAGAGCGTGCAGTTGGACACCTAAAAGTAAACCTAGGGATCCTAGGCCTAAGAGGGGAAGTGGTATACCTAATGCTCATGATGAGAATTAAGTTTCTATAGTTTCGAGCATGGTACGCCTCATAAATAATGGAAAAGGGAAGTCCCTTAAGTTTAAAGTATGTGTAATGAACCCCTCATAGCTAGGTTGATGATAAAGGAAGGTATGACTTTGATCCATCATTGAGGAAAGAGGACAAGTATGACCTAGTATGGTTCAATAAGTGATCTGCTTGTGCCTTAATGGTTTTCTAGGGTTAAGTAGGCTCGGGTGGATGTAAACCCTAGACCTAAGAGCTTTTGTGACCTTAGAGATAGTTTTCCTCCCATCCTAGGAGAGGAACCCCTTTGGAAGGGTGTATATCAGTTTTGTTGGTTCAAGGTAACCTAAAGAGGTCTCGTAGGATCTTGAGAAGTTAAGAGAAAAGTACATGGTATGAGTATGAACCCGTAGGCCCATAGATATCCATCTCTAAGTGCATGCAGATGTGTTACCATGGAGGTATCCGGTATAGGGCTTGACCAAGGTGGGCATGTTGCCATGATCTCAATGAAAGGATGAAGGTCAGCCCATGAATGCAGAAAGAGAGATGATGACAGGCTATCGATACCATCGACAAAGCCCATGGATAGGCATTGTGGACCACTCGATGAAGACCTCAGATCAATGACGTGTCGTCGATACTATCGACCCATGTGTCGATAGTATCGACACCTATATGTTCCTTCGATCCTCGCGATGTCTGACCAATTCAATGGCACTCTAGATGTGTCGATACCATCGACCAGTGTGTCGATGGTATCAAAATCACTGAGATAATTTTGTCTAAAAATCTCCAAAAAACTCGTTACCATCGATGACGAGTCGATACAATCGACCCCGATCTTTTTTTTCACCTGTTCCAATTTTGATACCATCGACGAGGCCATCGATGGTATTGACGGAATGAAATTTTGGTAGACTGATCGATTGTTCCAAATTCGATACCATCGACCCAAATGTCGATGGTATCGACCGTTCCCCAGGGTCGATGGTATCGACCGTTCCCCAGCCTACACACTCAACAAACACATCAGGGTATCATTTTTATAGACTAAGTGCTAAATTAATGAAAACTACCTATGAATGTGAAAACTTAAAGAAATAAACATGTACACTACCAAGGTTGGGTTGCCTCCCAACAAGATCCCTCCTTTAACGTCTTAGGCTAGACGCTACAGATACTTTAACCTGGGTTGTCAAAGGATGTCTCTGATAATTCATTTGGCAATTTGAATTCAACTCTATCATTACCAATCCCCAGCGTCAAGTAGCCTCACCCAATGGCAGTGATTACATCAGTCGTAGCTTGGAACGACCTTCCCAATAACATCTCACATCTTTCCAGCTCATTCATGTCCATTACCACAAAATCAACAGGGAAGATGAATTTGTCAATTTTGACTAGCACATCCTCGCATATACCTTGTGTCTTAACAATGGATCCATCCGCCAAATCGATTGTCATGGAAGTTTGTGTCGGCTTCTTCAATCCCAGCTTTTGAAAAGTGGCAAGTGGCATAAGATTAATGCCTGCTCCTGAGTCACACTGAGCTTTTGGAAAATGTTGGCCACCTATGGAACATGGGATGTAGAAACATCCTGGATCTTTCCTCTTTTTTGGTAACTTTCCTTGAATTATAGAACTCACTGTTTCATCGACACATACAACATTTGTGTCTTTGATCCGCCATTTCTTGTTGATGATATCTTTCATGAATCTTCCATATGAAGGAATTTGCTCTATAGCTTCCACTAATGGAATGTTGATGTGGAGCTTCCGGAAGATCTCAAGAAATTTCTTGAAGTGCCTTTGCTCTTTCCTAAGCTTCAGACTATCCGGGAATGGCACACTTGGCTCCTTAATGCGCTTGTGCGGTGGAATATATGTAACTTTAGGGATCTCCTCCCCTAAGCTTGCTTCAACGCCACCTTCTAGAATAAGACTCAGTACATCATCCGTGGATGGAATAACTTGTGGCTACTTCTCCATATTGCTCGTGGCTGCTCCACTACAAAGTATAGCTTTCACCTGCTCCTCCGTTCTAGGAACCTCTTCACAAATATGAGATATGGGCACAATAGTGGTGGAATCTTGGAGTGATTTGAATGGCATCCTACATCCTCCTAGCAATCCATACAAACTACAAGGGAATGGAACTTTGGATTTATCCTCCAAGTCCATATGCATTGTACTCTGCTCATTTACCTCCTCAACAGGAAACTCGGATGCTTTGCAGACTGAAATATATTTAACCTGTTGATGTTGCTGAGAAGGCTCTAAATTCCCAGCTGGTTTTTGTTGAATGATTTGCTTCATCACAGCCACCTCACTTGAAATTTGGGTCATGGGTGTCTCTAGAGTCCTTAGTTGTGCACCATGACTCTGTAGAGTCAGCCCAAACTGATTCATAAACTCTCCTTGTGATTTAATTTGTGTGTTAAATGTGCTCATCAACTCTTGATTTTGCTTTATTACTGGGTTGAGCAACTCATTGCTCTTATCCTATGCACTCGGCTTTGGTGTGGCATCCGGATCCTACAAAAAACTATTAAGGTCCTTCCATGAGAACTTCTTATCCTTCCTCCAAGAATAATCATTGTTCCTAAACCCTTGTTGTTGGCGCATGAATTTAACCCGTGCCTCATCATCAGATCCTTCATCCTCTTTTGCTAGCAGTCTCTTTGCTATCAAGTCCATCTTTTCATTTAATTCTTTAATTGCCTTGGATTGCCCTACAACTCTCGCTTGTTCTGGTGCGTCTCTATCACCCCATGACTGCTTCCTAGCCATGTTCTTCAAGATCTCCCAACATCTTGTATCTGTGTTATTCAAGAAGAAGCCCGAGCCTGCTTAATCCAAGTTGCTTCGGTCATGCTCATTGAGAGCAAAGTAGAAAATTTTATCTTGCTTGTCCTTGTCTAACCCATGATGTGGGCACTTCCTTAGCATGATATGAAAGTGCTCCCATGTCTCTAAATAGTCTCACCGGCCTTTTGACAAAAGTTATGGATCTTTCTCATGAGGTCATTCATCTTCTCGGGCGGGAAGAATCTCTCGAAGAAGACCTCTACCATCTGGTCCCAGGTCTCAACGCGCTCGTCATCAAGATTGTGTAGCCATTCACGTGCATTTCCCGCTAAAGAACTGGGAAAAAGCTTTAAGTAGAGTGCTTCTTGCGAGAACCTGCCAATCTTTATCATATCACAATTTTCCACAAATGTGCTGATGTGGGCCACTGGATCTTCATTGTTCAGCCCATGAAATGCATTAGACTTGACCAGGTTTATTAGTGCCAGATCAATCTTGTATGTAGGAATGTTAATCGCCTGCTTTTTGATAAGCCCCTTAGACGCGGATGAGGAAGAAGCCTTGATCTTCTCCCATATTGTCTATTCCTCATCCATTGCTTCAGGTTCAGAATATGTGCTTATGTCCTTGGGTTGATTGTGAATATTCTCCTCTTCACCACCTGATCCCGAAGGTGGAACCTCAGGTGTCGACTGTGCGTAGTTAGTACTATGCGTCTTCACCATGCACTAGTACCTGAAACGTGGAAAATTGAATAAGTACAATGCTAAATAAATAAAGAATCTTTCCAGACAATTTATCTCAAAAATAAAAAATTGCAAATAAAAAGAAAAAGGTGGCCTAGAGTGGCTTCTTACAGCCCTCGTAGTGCTGAAAATTTGCCGCTCCCCGGCAACGGTGCCAAAAACTTGACACAACTTTACCGTGCGTAAAATGCAAGTATACACGTCAATGTAATATAGACCTTATGAGGCCCGAGTCGAACACAAGGAAATGTAATTTTCGGTAGACTACTAATAACTGTTCACAATCAGCTAGACCAATTATAAAAATTGAGAGTTGTTTTGAAAAAGAAAATAAAAACAAAATAAACTAAAGTAATTGATTAAATGGTTGGTTTAATCAATTAGAATGGAATCTCTAGGATTGCGGTTTCACTGCGGGTTCTAGCTATACTAATCCCTACACAGTTATCATAATTCATCTCCCTTTTCGGATAGTGGCCTGTAGCCAGAATTGTTCGCTTCCACGATACAATTCACTACCTTAATCTAAGTCGGTTCCACGCCAGTAGTAACCTATTCCCTAGACTAGGTGCATGAAAAACATGTCTCTGGGTTCCCACCATTAACCGTACATCGCCTTTTCCAAAGGATTTATTAGTTAATGTGATTACAACCTCTTTTCAACCATTAATTCTTCGTCAAAAGCAATTAAGGGTATTTAATTATCATTATGGTGATCAAGCACAATGATATCAATGGAGAAAATGATATCATACCAAAGATTTGAGGGACAAATTATGATAAACTATGTAAGAAGAGTCATACAATGATTTCCCGGGTTACTCCCGGTCCTAGAGACAAAGGAGATTAGCCCCGCATGTTCATCTCACTGCAAAACAACATGAAGGAAGAAGAAAACATAGAGAAAATGTGGATGGAGATGGTGTAACCCCTGAACGGAGGAGAACCGGGTGATCCTCGACGCGGGATGAGCATTCTGCAGCCTTCCGACGGTGGAAAACTCTGTCTGCGGCTCTGAAAACGTTCAGGGTGTAGCTCTCAGCTCCATTCTTCGCTCTCTCCTCCTTCAAGACTTGAGCAATGCAATAGAACGTGATCGACATCTTTTGGGCCGTCTTTTCCTAGGTATAGGTACCACTTACGGCCGCCAAAAGAACACAACCGTCCGATTGAAGTCGTTCTGGACAAAACTCTGATTCGACGACGTCTATACCATTGACAGGGTGTCGATGGTATCGACACCTTAGGATACCGATGCTTTCTTCAATTTCTAGGAGCCGCCTGAAGCCTTCTCAATACCATCGACCGCTCCCGTCGATGGTATCGACGGAGTGATATCTGGCTCGTTGTTGGACTTTCGAGACCATCGACAAAGTGTCGATGGTAGCAAACTATCTGCTTCCTCTTCGGCTCTGTCACTGTTGCTCTGTCGATGCTATCGACATATCGTCGATGGTATCGACCGGTCCAGAATTGTGAATTGCCTAAAAATGAGAGAAAAACACAAATCAAATCCGAGAAATATGATGATCTATACAAAACAATGTAAAACAAGATGAATTTGATGCACACAAGGATAATAGGCTAAAGGAGTCGAATCATGCGATATTCACCACAAATATGACCAATAAGCACATAAAACGAGTGTAAAACTAGCCTATAAAAGCGACTCAAAACCCCTGCATCAATGCCCTATCTAGGCATGCACATGGAGGATGGGCTAGAGAGAAACCCTAGAAATATTAGGGTTAGAAGACCAGAAAGTAATTAAGGAATAAGAACATAAACATAGAACAAGTTACAACCTTTATGTTATATTGTTGTTTTGATTGGAGATTGATAGAAATGGTCTTATATATTCGAACCGAGATATTCAATTTTTAGAAATAGATATGGTTCTCCAAGATTGTTGTACATATCAAGTTTCTTCAGTTATTTTTTACATTCTTTGTATTAAGTAGACCAAAATGATCTTTATACGAGTTTTCCCTAAGTGAATATTATTTCCATATATTTGAGATAAATAAGAGTTTGATAGTAGTAAGTAGCTCTCAGCTTCAAGACTACACATTTGGCCTGATCCGACTGGCAGGATGAGTTAGTGGGATCTAATGACTCCTATCTATTATTCTAATAAGAGTATTTAACTATGGAGAGGTAAACTCAGAATGTAATGAAAATTCAGACACACTAAGATAGAGGAATATAAGGGAAAGAATGGAACAAATAAAAATTAGTTGGAACTAATATCTAAGATCCATCTTTGAGGCCTTAGATAAGAAACCTTAAATTGGGGATAAATAAGAAGGAATACAAATTCAAGACACAAATTAGTATATAGCATACAAAATGCAGAAGAAAGAATGGATAAAGAGACTTGAATCATATAATTAATTGAGGCACTTTCTTTAATTTAAAACATAGGAAAGTAAAGAAGAAAGGAGTTAAAGAATATTATATGACACACACAAGAGATGGATCGACTATGAAAGGCCTCAAGATAGTAAAGTATGTCAACTAAAGAGACAAAATAGAAAGAAATCAAAATAAAATGACATAAGATTGGGTACAAAGCTTAATTATCAATACTACATGAAGTATCTAAATATGAAATACGGGAAAGATAAGAGAAAAGTACATAGAATCCAAGATAGAAATAATAAATTATGAGGAATGGATCATATAACCGACTAAAATGCATTTGTATACTCCAAAACAAAGGGGGAAATAGGAAGGAAGAGTTATATATACAACAAGTACATAGAAAGAAATTTTAAAACAATGAAAGTAAAGGAGCTAGAAGAACACGTAAATTATAAGATTAGGATAAGAAACTCTAATGAAAAAAAGAGAAATATTAGACATGATGAGTTTGATTAAGAAAAGAGGGTTACATGATATAATAGAAAGTATGGAATTTGTCACTATATAATGAACTGTAATGCATTAATCCTTAGTAACTTTTGATTCAAAGTCTCTATAGAGTAAAAACCTAGTTTCCATTAGATGAGTTTAATAAGTTCCTAGTGATGAAATGGAACTCGTTTTCAAAAGAAGAACAAAGGTACATCTAAATAAAAGAACAAGTCATATAAAGGTAAATTATATTTCGGACAAAATAATGCTTGATTGAAAGAGAAACTATGCTTGACCCCTGCATGAGCCGTCTGATTTGAAAAAATGGGCATATAATATATTAAACATAAGATGAAACTATTAAGGAGAACACTGATTTAGAATTTCATCTTCATACTAGTAAAGTGATAATAAGAAATATATGTGACATGGAATACATAATGATACACGTGAATGAGAAACATGATCACAAGACATAATTAAAAGTTAATAATGACATACGAAAGAGTAGCATACATGGAGACAATGGTAAAAAATAAAGAAGGGGTTGAAACATGAGTGAATAACATATATGATAAAAAAGAGAGACTGTGAGATGTAAGGCATTATAAATAGTCTAGTATCCTTTATAATGAGTGATTGAACTTAGTACAAGAAATGTGTTAAGTGAAAGCTTGAAGATAAGAATTCTAAATCTCAAAATCATCTTCTATTTTGTATCCTCCTTAATGAGAGTAACATGGGGATGAAGTGATAAGGAAATGAATTTTAAATGATACATAACTACCTTCGTAAACACATTTATTGAATGTATTAATGACACATAATATAATGATGAAACCTAGGGCTGGCAAAATTCGACCCGACCTGCTCGACCCGACCCGACCCGACTAAAATGGGTTCGGGTCTTGATTTTTTTCGACCTGACCCGAACCTGAAAAACCCAAAATTATTTACAGGTCGGGTCCGGGTTTGCAATTCTCGACCCGCAAAACCCGATCGACCCGAAATTATGTCTTCATATATGTATATATATATATTTCATATTTTAGCCATATAAAAGTTAAACACATTCAAACATAAAAATAATATAGTTTATACAAGTCTTTGCTTGTAAAGAACTAATTAACCAACAAATTCTGTAGCAATTTCGGGTCTAATGGGTTTTTATTTTTGGGTTTTTCGGGTTTGTATTTTCGGGTTTTCCAGGTTTGTATTTTTGGGTTTTTTGGGTTTGCATATAACATGGTATTTTCGGGTCCACCAGGTCCATCGGGTCAAACCTGCAAATAGTAATTTCGGGTTCGGGTCGAGGAAGTATGACCCGAAATTATTTTCGGGTCGGGTTCGGGTCGAGTGTATTTGATCTGACCCGAATTGACCCGAAATAGGACCCGCTCAACCCGTACCCGATTGCCACCCCTAATGAAACCCTAGTAGGGTAAATAAAGAAAGTAACATATAAAAATGCCAAGTAGGAAAAAAAATCAAGTGATAAAGATTAGGAATACTTTAGTAAACTTCAAGAGAGATAAAGTTTGAATTTGTATTAAGGGAGTAAAATCATGTAAAAATAATCATGTTTATGATAAGGATAAAATCCTAAAATGTTTAGGGTTGTAGTAGTTTAAGGGATGTCAAAAGTGGTTTGACGTTGAGTACTAACATCATTATAAATAAGATCCTTTAATCAGTAACATGAGAAGAAACTAGTAGTGATAGTAATCCTGAGTTTAAAGGTAGCAAATAAAAAAGATAGATAAACAACATGGAAGTGTCTAAGAATGGAGGATAAGAAATAGATTTTAAATATAATTGTAATAAAAAAAAGTGCAACATGAGCAAAGTATGGTTTGGAATGAATTCCTACAGTGATAGAAAGAGTCATGAATAATATAATCTTAGCTTGAATATTTTAATGCTAGAGATGTTTATTCTATATGATCAGAATGAGAAGGACAAGTAGCAAAAAGTAAGAAATAATGAATAAGAAAGAAACCACAGACAAATAGGTTTTAATAATATGTGAATTTTGGCAATGTATAATTTGTTGAAGGTATATCAGTGGATGTAAATTTATTTTACATATGATTTTAGTTGTACATGAGCAAGCAATATTTTAAATCGAAAAGGATGTCCTAATTTTACTCATTCATACTAGTATCCAACTCAATATAATATAGTTTTTGTTAAATCTAGTCTTGCATTTTATGAGTGATCACATAATTGTAAACTTCAAAAAAATAGAGTGACCTCCCTTTAGTAACTTAGACGTGATATACACAATAGTACAATAAACTATGTAAATTGAGATAGTTGGATCAGATTATCAATACTAGCATAACACCTCAAGAGAGTATGACATGATTGAAAATGGTTGATTTCTCTTTCTCTTTCCTAGTAATTGATTGTGATATAGAAAATTCTTTTATTGTCATTGAGGTTTTCTCTCAAATTTCTTGTGGTCAAAAGAGTAAACAAAGGACTTGATGTGGAAGACAATATTCAAATGTGAAATACAAGAATATAGTGACATATAAAATTCATAAGTTTAAAAGAAACCTTAAGTGTGCTTTTTCTACATATTTACATTTTGAGGACAACACCTTTTTAAGAGGGGAAGAATTGTTATGACCGCAGCCGATCTTAATTGGTAAACTAGGGTTTACCTAGATGATTACATGTTTAATTAGATTGATCATTCGCTTAAAATTGATTAAACATGGTATCTCAATTGTGATGTTTCAAATATAAGAAGAAATTCTAATCATAATTTTACTGTGATGGATTAGGATTTGAGAAGTGTAAACCCTAATCGCCAAAATTAAGGGCTTGTTAACACAAAAATATAAAAGTTGATAGGTATAACAATATGGTAAATGAATTTCCATTTTTCTATGTAACTTATATTTACCTAAAATTTTATATGATATAGATAACTAAATTGTGCGAGTTAGTGCAAAATTTTAGAACATTTGGATGTTCTTTGACTATGATTCTTGGTAGTACTACACTTAGACTTACCATGTTGTAGATCGTTGTTCAACAATGTAGTGTTTGATTTTTAGTTATTTATTGGTAGAGAAGAATGATTTGAAATTTTTACTAGACATCTGAAACTATGTGCTAGACAACTTGATAATTGTTTATAATTTTTGGAGGATCAATAACCTATTACGTAAATGATTTATAGTAACATTTTTATGATAGAAAATTATACTAAAATAAATGAAAATGTAAGGATTTGCTCTATATGATAAACCTAGCACACTAGGATCTCCCATATTTCGTGATTCATTCCATAGAAACAAAATCTTAGAGAGAGAGTGAGAGTTAGGGTTTATATGGAGAAAATGGTGAAGACGACGATCTACGGTTTTCTCCTCCTAGAATTGATGAAATCAAGTAAGTTTGTCATCTCTAGATATCTTTCCTTAATGATTCTTCTCTCACGTGTCAAGGTTTGTCCCTCCTATGATTTGATTAAAAGTGATACCAAATCTCTCTCTTTTCTTACTCTTTCTCTACAGTTCTTCATTCCTAGGGTTTTTGAGTTGGAAGGAAGAAGAAAGTGATGGATTGCTAGGATTTTGATATGGATTCTAGAATTTTAGATCTTGGGCTACCGTTTTAAGGTGTTTTCACACCTTAGGTTGAATGTTTACTTCCTTTAAATAGTAGATTGCATAGAATTAAATTAAATCCACAATAATATTCAATTACTTTGTATGGGACTACAAACCCTAAATTTTCCTTTCAATTTAAGCTTATGAAAGATGATCTAGAAATGGATTGTTGTGCTATTGTGATGAATTTCAAATGATAAAATTATATTAGTATTGGATATAGATAATCTAAAATATAATTCCTAAATTATTACATATGTTAATAGAATATACTGAAATCTAGGATTTTCGGTTATGTTTGAAATTGTTGTATAACTGACTAAAGAACTTACCTATTTGAATCTCCTTCTTATAAGTGATTATTTTATCTAAATGTTTAGTTAAAATATATCAGATATTATCTTGGAATTTATTTGATATTATGAATCTTATAAGGGTTTCACAAGAAATAATCAATACCCTAGATCTTGGGTCCAAAGTTCTCTACATCAAATTTCATGAGAAACATGCAAACCTATTGATCAAATAAGAATACTAGCATAAAATAATTGATTCTAAACATATAATGGATCATACAATAAATGTTGTAGTAAAGAGAACAAAATCAGGTAGCGGGGATACTCATCACACCCTTCTGAGAGGACTACTTGCTCATGGTAGTGGTAGCAGAAACAATAGGGGATGAATGAAAGAAGGACATTGTCACAGAAGAGGAGAAAATCACTATCACAGAACCATTTGTTACCCTAAGTCCACACTCCTAATGGCCACACAACCAAAGGAAAGTGGACCAGGGTGTCCATCCCTAGAATGGCACATACTTTCACACAAGCAATATATATGAAAAAGGAAGTACCAACACAAGAGATAACAAGATACTAAGCAAGGAGATAAGAAATATGTACCCAATTCTATATCAAGATAACCCATTAGCGATTCTTTTTCAGAGTTAAAGTCTTGAGTGCAGTGGATCTTTATTTGGCAACAACAAATTTGATAAATAAAACATATTCATGCTAAATCATTAAGTACGCTATGAAAAGGCAAGTAACCGCAGTTTAAGAGTAATATAAAAGTTGCTTGGTTTGGAACATCATAATAAGCAAGAACTAAAAACAAGGCAAGAATACTTGATGACTTTCTTTTATACAAATTGTGTTTTAGGTTTCTTTATCCATTATATCAACCATAGGCCTTTAGACTAACTTCTCATGGGAAGAGTCTATAAGGGTGCTCAACATTAGTTACCCTATCTGTAAGGAGCCTCAAGGTCATCGCCAAGAGGTAACCCTTGTATTATAATGGTCTGCCTTATCAAATAAGACACCCGACTTGGTGTCCTTACCCCAAAACTTCAGGAAGATGCACCATGATATATAATGGATTTCTCTAAATTATGTTCAAAGTTTGCCAACGTAGTATAATTAACATGAAAATAGTATTTGTAGGGAACGGTAGCTCAAACAAGTATTTATCTAACCAAGCATTCATACGAGCATACATACAAACAAGCCAATAACATAGCAGGGTCAAGAGATTGAGCGTACCTTAAGAGTTGTGATTCTTGAGTAAGATACCTAGAGAAGGCTCAAGCCAACATGGACCAAGGATGTAAGCATAAACAACATAGTGTCTTAGATTACTAGGTTTGACAAGATAAGAATCATGTGAGTCATGTTGATGTTCCGTTAGACCTAGGTTTCAATTAGATCAAACATCATTTCCAAATATTCAAATATGCATGTATCGATTTAACATAGCACAAGTATCAACTTTAGGGCCTAGGTCTAGGCAAACCATCCACATTAGATTAGATACAAAGGTCAGATCATCTATGATTTGGAGTTAGGGGAGCATGACATTTAGTTATTATCTTGTTTCAACATGTAAGATAATAACTAGTCATGTTAGGTTAATTTCATGCAATATATTCACATTTTCAAGTCACAAGATCATAAAAGGGTGTAGGGTAGGACAAGTTGATATTAGTGCAACAAGTGTGATAAGTTCAATAATTTGGACAATATAAAACATGGTATTATCACAAGGGTCATGTTACATCATATGGAAACAACTAGGTCAACTAATTCATTTTGTGCACATAATAGGTACTTGGGGTGTCAAGAGTTAGAAGTGGGCCACTTAGAATGAGATATCAGTTCATTATATCATAAAGCATAACAAAAGTCACTGATTTCAAGATTGTAAGAAAAGATGAGATTCAAGACTTGATCAAGTTATCAAGTATACATTTAAGAAGTCACCTTTTGGGTCAAGAATGAGCATTTAGGTCAAAGTAAGCATTAGGGTTCATTTAAAAGGACCAAGAGCCCATAAAAGTAAAAGATACTTAAACTTCATTGATTTAAGGGATATGAAAGCCTAGAGGCCATTAATGATCATAAAGTGCATGATTGGGATTGGTTAACAAGAACAATATCACAAAGGATCCATTTATTGCCAAATCAGGGATAAAACATGTAAAATTGGCAGGATACATTAGTATAAAGAGAAAGGTGACATTTTTCTGATCAAAATGATATGATAAATCATGGTATTTGGTTAAACTACTGAAGAGTTATGAGGGCTTGGAGATTAACACAAGCAATATGGATAAAAAAGGGGATTTACCCTTAAGTAGGTCGAGCCCGAGGCAACCAAGAGGCCAGTCCGCAAGGGCACTGCCGCATGGCATTGCCTGACCATGACACTCAAAAATTGGAGTCGAGGAGTGGGTCAGGGAGTCAGGCTGAGAGTGGGGGCGTGACGTCATGCACCGACTATGGTGTTGGGTGGTGAGTCGTCATGCTGGTTGATAGCATGGGCCCACCATATTGTGTGTCACACGATGAGAGGGAGAGGAGCCAACTAGGTACGCGTTTGAGCTAAGAGAGACGAGAGAGAGGGGGGCGAGTGTGATGGACTGGATTTTCTGGCTTAATTCTGAGGACAAAATTTCTTTTAAGGTGTGTAGGATGTGATGGAGTGGACTTTTGGAGTCCTTAAATGTCCAATGACACAAGTGAATTTTGTGCATGTTGAGTTATCATAAGAGTTGCATGTGCTTTGGCAAAGTTTGGATGGTGTTTGATATTTACATTATGATTAATATCACAAAGTTAATATTGTTTTGAGGAAATTAATTGATTGCAATGATAACATAATGTGTATTCTTGAGGTGTGCTTCAATTAGAACACATTATATGATTTACAACTTAGGGCCACATAATAGGAAGCCACCCTTCCTTGATAACGTGGTACAGTTGGATTTGTTTAAGGGGATATAGCCTTGGACGAGAATCACGGTACATCATCAGTAGGACCTCGTCCTTGCAACTTCTTGGTCAATCGTGGAGTGGGGAACATGCACGTTTTTCTCATCCACGATCACTGATCGTGTGAGTAAGGGATGGACAGTTGCACTCGGTTCTTTAGAAACACTCTGCGACCCTCCACGAATCTAGATGCCATGAGTGGAGCGCCCTCTCCCTCTCCATTATCCGTCCACCACAAACTGCAGGTGACGTGGGGATGAGAAGAGTAGCAGCTTGGAGCCGAGAGTGCGGGTAGGAGAAGGAAGAGCCATGGTGAGGCCGGAACACCTTGGGAGACCAGACCACTCATCGGTGGCCATGGACAGGGCCCAGCCACGGTGGCGGCAGCAAGGCAGGGAGCCACACGGTGCAATCATGCGAGGAAGAAGTAGACGTCGGGAAGTCTTCATCAGTAGATAGGAGGACGGAGTAAGCAGCCGCAGCCATCGCTGGTGTCGGCGAGCACATGGCGGAGGAAGGGAGAGCAGAAAGTCACTGATCTCTCACCAAGCCGGCGGCACCTGACCTGGAGGAGTTGGTTGCGTAGGATCTCATGTTGGAGATCACCCACGAACGCGGCGGGCGCAGCGCTGCGGCAGCAGTCTGTGAGACGGAGAGAGAGAGCAGCGCTGGGTAGGTGGCAGCGGCCGTGACCATGTGAGAACGTCGAGGAGGAGAAGTTATGGAACCATCTTGCCGGAGAAGATGAAGCGGGCAATGGGCAGACTCTTCGAGGAGGAGATGCAGCTGCCGACAGGAGCTCGGAGGTCGGAAACAATGGTAGGCATAGGAAGAGCCTCTATGGTGCTGCGGTGAAGGAGGTTGATCCATCGCTGGGCTCAGGCCTCACCGCGGCCTCGACGTCACAGTAGGAAAGGGGAGCCGCCCAACATGACTCGCCCTGAGATTGCGACTACCACGAGGAGAAGAGGAGGACTGGAGGCAGAGTGCGGTGAGGAAGAGGGCTGGCGCCGGTGATCACACAGATGCCGGAGAGGAATCGACGGTAGCGGCGCCTGTTCACGGAAGAACAGGGTCGCGTATCGCGAGCGTGAGAGAAGGAAAGAAAGCCGACCGGCTCTTGAACCCTAGTCCCAGACCGGCCAGCAAACTAGGCGGCCCAAACAACAAACCGTGTTAAACCGGCCGGCTCAACCGCGAACCCAGACAACCAAGGAGTGAAGCCACGTGGCAGACCAGGATTGGCCGATAAATGGTAATTCTCAGAATTTCCCCTGATCTTGCATAATTCATAATAAATAGCTCGCTTATCAGAAAAATGCAAATAAGGTACCGTTTTTCTCAGAAAATTGTGTAAAACACAATGGAAGTATAATATAAGGTTTTTGAGTAACTAATATCTGTGATATCATGAAAGATGTGTAATGCTTGTTTAGTGGATAATAAATAGCAAATGATGACATAAAATCATGGAAAAATATTAGTAAGTCCATAATTATGTATAGAATGCATATGATGTCAGATATGGTCATGTTGATGCACAAAATCATGTAATTTGATTAATATGGCTAATTAGGGCTAATAACCCTAAATAAAATGTATTAAATACATGCATGCTCAAGAATTGATGAAATTCACAGAGTAAGCTCATATCAGTATATTGAACTTCAGCTTTAATTATTAGATCATAATGATGAAAAAAATACATGTTATATGAAGATGAATCTTAATACATGTTATAAAACCCTAATCTCAGTTAATGAGGTAACCTAGGGTTAATATGTGCACAAAAAGGGTATGGAACCTAATGTTAAGATGAAGAACTTTAATAATAAGACGTAATCTGGAAAATGGCATCAGTGGGATAATCATAAGACAAGAATACAAGTAATGGTACACATATCCTAATGAGATAAGTAAACCCTAACGAACACGATTAGGGTTAAGATGATATGCAAGATGATAAGAACCTGATGATAGTATATGGTCTTGTCTTGATCAGGTTTGACCAAGCTTATAGTTGACATCAGTGATATGTGATTAGGATGATCTATCTCTTTGGAAGGTACGCCATTACCTCTTACTTGGCTTATTATACAATATGCTTGTGTTATATGTGTAGTAAAATACTTGGCATATGATATTGGATGAAATGATTGTTCTTGTATGATATGTTGCATGATTTTCAATACTTATTGCTATGAACACATGAAACATAATATGTTTGTTCCATTATATCTAAGAACTTCAACTCTTTGGTAGTAAAGTGCTGGAAATAAGTACTTCAACTCTTTGGTAGTAAAGTACTTGGAAGTGATCCAACTCTTTGGTAGTAGATCACATTGTGAAATGATCCAACTCTTTGGTAGTAGATCATAAAGGCCTTAATGCATTCAACTCTCAGGTAGTAAATGCATGAATGATATAATGGAAAATAAGCTTAAAATATGTGTTCTCTTTTGTTAATGAACATCTTTGTGCAAGTATATGATTTTCTTATATTTTGTTTAATGCTGCCAAGTATTAGTTTTATCTTATTGCCAAGATATGATGAGAGGTAAATAAAAGACACGTAGGCGTACTCAGTACAATATTCTTGAATATTGTGCTGACGTGTACCACATGTAATCTTTTGTTTAGGTTGTGGTTATGCTCTTGAAGATCCAGGATAGTGAGAGTTGTGTGGCGAGCTGATGTACAGGTGGACCTGTTGTCTTAAGATCCTGTAGTTTAGTGGTAGTACATGTATATGTGTAGTTTGTTGTTCAATATGTAATATCAAATGTTGTAACAATTCATGTTGTAATTATATGTTGAATGGTGAACATGTGTGTATGGTTTTATTATTGTTCATGTACATGTGCTACTGATGTATGTTCCTTCTGACTCCCTCGATTTTCTTCTTCTTAGCCTCATGTGGGATGTTTAAATTGGGATTCTCGCTGAGGTGAGGGTTTCAATTTGGACGTCACACATCAGATTAAGTTTTAGAAAATCTGGGGACGTCACAGCGAGCGTGTGAGATGGCACGGGCCCAAGTCAACATGGCACACCGTGGTTGGCCACTGGATGCTCATGTAGTAGGGAGCAATCGGGAGACCACATGCGTTAGGGAAGCATAGAGGCATGATGAGCATTGGATGGATATCCAACAGTTCTCCCATCGTCCCTCTCATTGAGTAGGGTCACGTCGGCCTCGGTGGAGCCCTCACCGACAAAGAAGGGGGAAAAGCAAAAGGAGGGTGTGGAGGACCCTTGTAGTGGTTGGGCATGGACCTGTGAGTCTTGCGGAGCCAACCTCATTGTCTGGGGCCACCAATCATAACTGTAGATGCCACTAGACCTTGAATGAGTTGCAAGCATGGAGGTGAGCTACTAGTTTGAGAGAGGGGTGATTTTAGGGGTCCAATAGAGGGAAAGGGGGAATAAATGAAAGAGGGGGAGAAGTGAGGCAAATGGGAGGGAAAACAAGGCCCAGCAAGCATGAAAAGGAGCCAAGACCAGTCACAAAAAAGATGTCATTGTGCCTTTGCACAGTGTACAACCAAGGTAGGGGAAGCTTCACTATCCCTTGGATATGGGGTTGAATCCATGGCATGAGGAGCCAACGAATGAGATCCATTGCTTTTGGATCTAGGGCACGCGATAGGCCCAATAAGAGGGGCACAAATTGTTGGGGGAGGAAAGGAGAGGGCTACCAAGGCCCTTTTCACCAGTGAACCTACTGGACCCAAAGCACTAGTGAAAGACTCAAAATGGCATCAAAGAAAGGAGATTTAGGGTTTTAAAGGTCCAGGTTTTGAATGGGCATAATTCTCTCCTCCAAGATTTGACTTTGTTGAAATAATATGTATTGGATTCAGGAGAACAAGCTCTACAATATGAGCATAAGAACAAGGCATATATTTATTCCAATATATGATCAAAATAAAAGGAAGGATGGTGGTGAGGTTATGTTTTAAACTAAATTAGAGTCAACTTGAGGGTCATCAAGGTACCAATTGCACTCAAGAGTTATCAATTATGTATCACATCATATTCAAACATGAAATTAAATGTGAGGGCAAGAGATAAGTCTAAAGTAGAAGTCATATATCAATTTGAATTTCTGGGTTATCACAATTACAACCATGATGTTTTGATGGTTGTTTTTGAAGTATGGAGAAATGGCAGTTGATGTAGCAACATGATCAGTACTCAATCATTTGTAGAAGAAAGTCTAGAAGGCGTCATCATCTTTCACTAGTGCTGAATCAAATTACTGTGAAGAGTAGTAGCTTGACGACGGTGGAAGTTGTCAACCAATTATGTAGGTGCCATGAGGCAGGCTTCTTTTGAGGTTAGACCTTGCTACCTTGGTGGAATTGGAGGTGGAAGAACCTTCAATTGATGCTCATCAAAGGATGGAGATGGTCAAAGTCCATTGAAGGTTAAAGGAGAGCACAAGTAGTAGTATCCTAGAAACATCAATGGTAGATCCCCTTTCTAGGAGGTGAAAGTGTTCTAGTTGTACATGTAGGGTAGGATTTAGAACCCTCCCAACCTCCATGGGGTGAAGCCTCAAAACTATCATGAATGTCAAGAGGCAACAATGCCATGGAGAAGACTATAGGTCGTCCATCTGCATTAACTCCATTAGTAGATGAATGGTCAAGTGGATCATCAGAAGGGGTCACAACATAACCATCATAAGATGGAGTTTGGATGACCATTGATTGGCAAGTGTAGGAAGTCCTTCGATTGTCATACACATGAGATCCAACAGAAGGAGCAAGTAAAAAACAACCATTAGTAGGTGAGTTAGAAGTTACTTTGCAAGGAATGCACTGGGAAGCCATCGGTAGGTGACAACATTGGATTTCCTTTGGTTATGAAGTGAAGGGATGCCATCGGAAGGCAAGCTCTAGGCTTACTTCGATTTCCAATTGAAGGAAAGACTAAGTGATGCAACCCCATTTCTTGGTGGATGTAAGCCCACCCCCTCCTCCCGGGAAGGGGAGCGGGGTCTATTGTCAGGTGTCGAAGGGTATGTGCCTAAAAGACCTTAACCAAAGGATTCATCAACCAACCGAAGGAAAGATTAACAAAAATTGATGGATTGGAAGGTCTCATGTAACTGATGAATTCAAAACCTGAACAAGGAATGGGTGTAGCAGGACCACTACCTCCTATTCTCCTACCATGCAACAAGCTCAAGTCTGTCATGGAAACAAAAAAAGCATCAACATCCTATAAGTTAACCTATAATTAAGAAAACCTAAATGCAAGCTAGCTCTGAAGTGAACTGATAGAAATGGATACAAAATTAAGATGAAATGCAACTAAAATGATGATGAATATGCATTCATCAATTGCCCCCACTTACCATCACTGGCCTTGGTTGCACGTTTTGTCCTCACTCTTGTACTGCCCAGTGTCAACAACGCTTTATAACACAGATGTTGCTGATTAACTCTGTGAAAAAGATTTGTGCCTTGGTGATATGGGTAGTCCAATCATTCCAATTAAGATCATTTTATTCACTTTATGCAATCTTGGGATGTTGCATATTGTTACGCCCCCAAATCTCTTGGGGGATTTTGAGTGCTAGATAGGGTGTCTAATGGGCCAAGAATGGGTGGAAAATGTGGGGCACATACTAGGTGGGTCTCCAGCCTATGTGGACACATTGGCCAAAGTACACATCATGAACTTGAGATGAAAAGCTTGTTCTAGGTGACAAGGACCAAGATGTGATACTGTCTCAAGTTGGGATGCCCATGACACGTCCAAGAAAGGTAGCCTACAATGGATTGTCCATCAGTTGGATATTTGTTATGTTCACCAACTTTCTAACTCTTGGGAATTTTCATGTCTGAATTGTACAAAAATGACCTCTATTTATGATAAATATGAAGTCCTCTTTCTCTAGTTCATTGAGTGACTATCAATTGTATGAATTTTCAATTTAGATATTGATATTTGGATGTAGATCTAACTAGATCTATCATGGTTGGTTGGATATGTTGAGTATTGCATTGAATCATATTTTTATACCTAACATCCCTCCAGATGTCACTCATATACCTAAGATGTGTGTACTTCTTTCTCTCACACTAGGGTAACCTTTAGTGGATAACTTTTAGTGAATATGGTTATGTTCATAGTTTATCATTGAATCTACTTCTAATTTTGAAGTTTGCTCTCTTTTCTATGTCTGATTTGTCAATCATTCAGATTGACACTTTTCATAATTTTGTTCATTAAGAAACTAGACCAAGATGACTCAAATATGGAGTGCACATAGTTTCCCCCTCTCAAGATGAGGTATGAGGCATGGTAGGTAAACCCACTCATGATAAGGGTTGAAGTCTTGAGACTATGAGATAGTCATTTCTAGTCATGCATGTCAATTTGGTGATACATGATATAGGTTGATGTCAAAGGATAAGTATGCTTATTGAGGGAGTAAAATCCATTTAGAAGTCCATAAGTTGTTTATGGTTGTAAGACTTTGATAATTGCACACATAAAGAAATATTGGAATATTGTACTTTATTTCTGCAAGGCTTTGTGGTTTGATGAAAATGTCTTGCCTAAGCAAAGCATGAAGTAGATTTCTTTTATAACAAGGATCCAGTTTGATGCGATGATTTTGAGTCGCAATTATAGACTTGTTTTACTTGCATTTTATGTGTTTATTGGTCACTTTGGTGGTTAATATTGCATGAATCACTTACTCTAGACTATAATCCTTTTCAGTATCAAATCTTCCATATTTTATCTTTTTGATCATAAATGATTATAATAATGAGTTTTATTTCAGCTGATTTGGCTTTGTCTTGCAATTTCAGGAAAAACAAATATATATAGCTGTCGATACTATCGACATCCGTCGATAGTATCGACGCAGTCACAGGCAGACAACCACAAGGAGCCACGCAAAGTCGATGCCATTGAATGGGAAGTCGATGGTAGCGAGATACCTTCAGGTTGCTAGCGATCAGCCAGTCGATACTATCGACACAATGGTCGATACTATCGACACTCTACAACTTCAGTGTCATAAAGGTGATAAAACTGACGCCTAAGGGTGTCGATAACATCGACCTACGTCGATGGTATCGAGTCAGCATCAGGAGGGATGACAGAAAAGAAGGAAGGCTTGCCGATATCACGAGGGGTCGATACCATTGACCCGTGTCGATGGTATCGACGCTGTCAAATTAATGTTTGTTTTAGATTGGCCCGAATCCAATGATGGTGATATTTTGGCGACCTAACTTGGCGTTTATACCTAATGACGGCAGCCAGGAGTCAGGTATCATGTCATTAGCTGCTGCACACATCATGAGGAGAGGCGAAGAAGAGAACAGAGCCCAGAAGCACGCCCCAACCATTCTGAGAGCCGAAGAAGATGTTTTCCACCGCCGAAAGGCTGTAGATCGCACATTCTACGCCGAGGAACACTTGGATCTTCTCCGTTCAGGGGTTTACATCACTTTATCCACGTTTTTCTCCATGTTTCCCCTTTCTTCAATCATGTCTTACTCTGAGATGAACATGCGGGGCTAATCCCCTTTGTCTTTAGGACCGGGAGTAGCCCGGGCAATCATTGTATGACACTTTTATTATAGTAATTCATAATTTATCTCTTAAATCCGTGGTATGATTTTGTTTTCTCCATTATATCATTATGCTTGATCACCCTAATGATAATCTAATGCCTTTAATTGCTTTGAAAGAAGAATTAACGGTTGAAAAGAGAAGAAACTCACATTAACTCATAAATTCCTTGAACAAGGTGATGTACGGTTAATGGTGGAAACCCAGAGGTTGATTTTAATGCACCTAGTTTAGGGTATAGGTTACTATGATAGTGGAACCGACCTAGATTTAGGTAGTGAATTGTATCACGACAGTGAACAATTCTGACTACAAGCCACTACCCGGATTGAGAGATGAACGTGTTTAACTATATACAAAGTCATACAACGAGAACCCGCGGTGAAACCACAATCCTAAAGATTCCCATCTAAATTGATTAAACTCAACATTTAATATGTTGCTTTGTTTTCTTTTATTTTTATTTTCTTTTTAATCAACTCCTAAAACCTTTTTAACTGGTCTAGCTGATTGCGAACAGTTAGTAGTAGTCTACCGACAGTTTAGTGTCCCTGAGTTCGACTCGGGCCTCACAAAGGCCTATACTACATTGACGCGTGCACTTGCGTTATACGTACGGTAAAATTGTGTCAAGTTTTTGGCACCGTTGTCGGGGACACGGCAAATTTTCGGCACTCCGAGTGCTGCAAGCGGCCACTCTAGGCCACATTTTTTAAATTATTATTATCATTTTTTTAAAATTCATAGTTTATCTTTCATATTTAGAAATCGTCTAGCACAGTACTGAACCTAAATTACTATTTGGCAGGTACTAGTGCATGGTGAGGACGCGTAGCACAGACTATAGACAGTCATCACCAGAGGTTCCACTGTTGGGACCAGACGACGAGGAGAACAATGTTCAAACCCAACTTGAAGATATAGATTCAGATTCTGAACCAGAAGCGATGGCATAAGAACAGACAATATGGGAGAACATAAAGGCTTCTTCCTCATCAGCTTCAAAGGGGCCAATCAAAAAGCTGGCAGTTAACATTCCAACCTATAAGATTGATCCGACACTCATCAACCTGGTCAAGTCTCAAGCATTCCATGGGATGAAGAATGAGGACCCTGTCGCACACATCAACACATTTGTGGAAAACTGTGATATGATCAAGATTGATAGGTTTCCACAGGAGACACTTTACCTGAAGCTGTTCCCCAACTCTCTGGCAGGTAATGCACATGAATGGCTGCATAACCTGGATGATGAAACCATTGAAACATGGGACCAAATGATCGAGGTGTTCTTTGAGAGGTTCTTTCCGCCTGAGAAGACCAACGATCTGGTATGGAAGATCCATAATTTCAGCCAGAAAGCCAGAGAGACGTATTCTGAGACTTGGGAATGTTTCCAAATAATGCTGAGGAGGTGCCCACATCATGGGCTTGACAAGGAGAAACAAGTCAAGATCTTCTATTTTGCTCTTTCTGAGCATGATAGAAGCAACCTAGATTCCGCAGGTTCGGGGTTCTTCTTAAACAACACAGGCATGAGGTGTTGGGAGATTTTAAAGAACATGGCCAAAAAGCAATCATGGGGTGACAGAGACGCAGTAGAGCAGGTTCGAGCTGCAAGTGAGTCAAAGGCCATGAAGGAGCTAAATGAGAAGATGGACCTTCTAGCCAAGAAATTGCTAGCAAAAGAAGATGCAGACTCTAATGAGGAAGCACAGGTGAAATTTATGCACCAACAATAGGGGTACAGAAACAACGACTACTCTTGGAGAAAATACACAAAATTTTCATGGAAAGACCCGAACAATTTCTTGCAGGACCCTGATGCAAAACCACAACTTTCGGTGAAGGATAAGAGCAATGAGTTGCTCAACCAAGTAATCAAGAAGAATCAATAACTCATGAGCACGTTTGGCCAACAGATTAAGCAACAAGGTGAATTTATGAACCAATTTGGGTAGACTTTACAAAATCATGGGGCTCAGATGAGGACTATAGAGACATCGTTAGCGCAGATGGAAGTTGAGATAGCAAATCTGAAAAAGCCAGCACAATAAGGTTTTCCCAGAAATACAAACATTCCAAGAGGAAACCAACAAGCTAAGGAAATTCTGCTACGGAGTGGTAAGAAGATTTTAAACCCCAGGGCCGATGAACCGAGCACACCCTAGCCAGAAATCATAGGTGAGGCCACAGAGGAGGTTCCGATTCCAATCACACAGCCGATAGAGGATGTGGTAGAAGATGTCACATCAGAACCCATTGCAGAGGAGGAGACATTGAAGAGGACACCATATGTGCCTCCACATCAGAGGGAACAGACCGTCCCAATCCCCTATCCAAATAGCTTGAAAGCCAAGAAAGTAGACACTCAGTTCAAGAAGTTCCTAGATAGCTTTAGGAAGCTTTTTGTCAACATTCCATTGTTAGAAGCAATAGAGCATATACCCTCTTACGACAAGTTTCTCAAAGATATAATCAAAAAGAAGAGGAATATTCCTGATACCGAGGTCATAGTTCTTAAAGAGCAAGTGAGTGCCTTCATTATGGGCACATTGCCACCTAAAAGACAGGATCCAGGCTGCTTCAATATTTCATGTTACATCGGTAAAGTGAAATTTGGTGAAGCATTGTGTGATTTAGGGGCAAGTATAAATTTGATGCCTCTCTCTACTTTCAAGAAGCTGGGACTGAAAGAATCAAGACATCGCAATATGACAATTCAGTTGGCATATAATTCTGTGGTCAAGCCGTACAGTATTTGTGAGGATGTTTTGGTTAAAGTTGACCAGTTTGTATTTCCAGCAGATTTCGTGGTAATGGAAATGCAGGATGAACAAGGAAATAAGCTACTCCTTGGAAGACCCTTCCAAGCTACTACAGATATGATACTTGAGATGGGAAGAGGTCGTTTGACTTTGGGAATCACTGATGACCGATTTGAAATGGTTATGCCCCCAAGCACAACACAATCAAAAGCAAAGGAGCAGTGCTACATGGTGAAACATTTTGATCAGAATATTTCTCTGTGTCTAGGGAAGCCATTTCTAGATATGGCTCATGTGATGACCAAGGTAGAGAAGGGGACACTGGCTGTAGACATTATGGAACAGACCAAGGTTGTCTCTCTTTGCAGGGCTGTGGGTTTTCCAAATGATGAAGAGGAGGAAATCCCTCTTTCGACTGAAGATGATGCCATAACAAGTTTTGTCCTCGATGCATATCCAGAACTACCTCTTGAAGCTTGCCTAGTCAATATAACACATGACTGGATGAGAGGCAAGTCGTTACAAGAGTGTGTTAAGATGCTTCAGGCACTGCCGTGTTATTATGCTAAGTATTATGAGGATCTTGGGAAACTCCCACCACCACTTCAGTCATCGTTGGTCAATCCACTAGAGTTAGAATTGAAGCCATTGCCACCTCATTTGAAATATGTGTTCCTAGCCAATGGTGAAAAATTGTCGGTGATTATCTCGACATATCTGAGTGTCGAGGAAGAGGATCAATTGATGATCATGCTGAAGAACCACCGTGGCGCATTCGGGTGGTCGGTCACAGACATCAAGGGGATCTCCCCTACACTTTGCCAGCACAAGATCCGGCTCGAGGAGGGAGCCAAACCTGTAATTCAGCCACAACACAGACTTAATCCAAGCATGATGGAGGTCGTCAAGAAGGAGGTGATCAAGCTCCTTTCTGCATGCATCATTTACGCTATCTCCGATTCGACGTGGGTAAGCCCCACACAGGTAATCCCTAAAAAAGGGGGAATTACTATTACTCACAATTCGTTAAATGAGTCGGTCATGACCTGTTTGGTAACCGAGTGGCGTGTGTGCATTGATTACCGTAGATTGAACGCTGCTACGTTAAAGGATCATTTTCCTCTTCCGTTCATTGATCAGATTTTAGAGCGATTAGCAGGTCGATCTCACTTTTGTTTTCTGGACGGTTACTCGGGCTATAATCAGATTTCCATTGATCCTAAGGACCAAGAGAAGTCCACCTTCACTTGTCCTTATGGAACATTTGCATATCGCCGTATGCCCTTTGGTTTATGCAACACACCAGTAACTTTTCAGAGTTGCATGCTTGCCATTTTCTCTGATATGGTTGAACGCTGTTTGGAAGTCTTCATGGACGATTTTTCCATCTATGGTGCGTCATTTGATGAATGTTTATATAATTTGGATAAAGTTTTACAATGATGTGAGGACACACATTTAGTTCTCAAATGGGAAAAATGCCATATGATGGTTAGTGAAGGGATTGTGCTTGGACATAAAGTGTCTAGCAAGGGGTTGGAGGTAGATCCGGTTAAGATTGAGGTGATTTCCAAATTACCCCCACCAAATACGGTTAAAGGGGTAAGGAGTTTTCTCGGTCACGCAGGATTTTATCGCCACTTTATCAAAGATTTTTCAAAAATCGCTAAACCATTATCTGAACTGTTGGAGAAAGATGTGGTGTTTCATTTTAATGAAAAATGTTTGCATGCTTTCAATGTGCTTAAAGAGAAATTAATTTCTGCACCGGTTGTGCAAACACCGGATTGGACAAAGCCGTTTGAATTAATGTGCGATGCTTCAGATTTCGCAGTAGGGGCCGTTCTAGGACAACATGTTGAAAACAAACCCGCTGTGATTTTCTATGCATCCAAAAATTTAAATGAAGCACAACTTAATTACACTACAACTGAAAAAGAACTTCTCGCTGTCGTTTTTGCATTTGAAAAATTTCGGCAATATCTTGTAGGGTCAAAAGTTGTGGTATGGATGGACCACGCCGCCATAAAATATTTGATGGAAAAGAAAGATGCCAAACCTAGATTGATTAGGTGGATCTTATTGTTACAAGAATTTGACATTGAAATTAAAGATAAGGCGGGAATAGAGAATGTGGTTGCAGACCATTTGTTTAGGTTGGAACGGGTAGATGAGAAGGACATTAATATACTAATTACCGGGACATTCCCTGATGAGCAGATCCTTTCTGTAAAATCCAAGGATCCATGGTGTTCATATATTGTTAATTATCTTGCCTATAAAATTATCCCAAATGATTGGACATATCAAGAGAAAAAGAAAATTTTCCATTCTTTGAGATATTATTTCTGGGATGACCCCATTTTGTTGAAGCAATGCAGGGATGGCATTTTGCGCAGGTGTGTACCGGAGATAGAATATGTTAGTGTACTCCGTCATTGCCATACCCTACCGACTGGTGGCCACCATGCTAGTTCCAGAACGGCGGCCAAGGTGCTTGAGAGCGGCCTTTATTGGCCTACACTATTCCGGGACGCATATGATTATGTGCAACGCTGTGATTCCTGTCAAAGGGCAGGTAATATTTCAAAGTGACAGGAGATGCCCCTCAACGTGTTTTAAGAAGTTGAGGTGTTTGATCTGTGGGGTATTGATTTTATGGGACCCTTCGTGTCCTGAAACTCTAATTTGTATATTTTATTCGCTGTTGATTATGTATCGAAGTGGGTAGAGGCAATACCCACAAGGACTAATGATGCTGCTATAGTGTGCAGGTTTGTAAAAGATTACATTTTCTGTAGATTTGGTGTACTGAGGATGATTATCAGTGATGGAGGTACCCATTTCAAAAATCAAAAGTTCGCTATGTTGTTGATAAAGTACGGGGTAAAGCACAATATTGGTACCCCATACCACCCACAGACACAAGGGCAGGTCGAAGTGTCCAATAGAGAAATTAAGAAAATCTTGGAGCGCACAATGTCTTCGACAAGAAAGAACTGGAGTACTTTGCTACATGATACTTTATGGGCATATAGGACGGCATTTAAGACACCTATATGCACTACGCCTTTTAGTTTGGCTTATGGGAGGGCCTGCCTTTTGCCGATCGAGTTGGAGCATAAGGCGCACTGGGCACTAAGGAAACTGAACTTGAATTATGATGAGGCAGGGAAGAAACGTTTTCTAGAGGTAAATGAGCTAGATGAGCTGAGGATGAATGCCTATGAAAGCTCAAGGATTTACAAGGAAAGAACAAAGCTTATTCACGATCGACACATTCAACTACGTGTCTTCAAGAACGGAGATCGTGTGCTATTGTTCTTCAAGAAGTTGCATCCCGAGAAATTGAAATCCCGGTGGAGTGGACCTTTCATTGTGGAGGAGGTACGTCCACATGGTGACATCGTGGTGCGTGATGGAGAGACGACATTTTTGGTCAATGGACAGAGGTTGAAGTTGTACTTTGGAGAGGATTACACGAGGAAAGTGCATGAGGTCAAACTCATAGCACTCAAGGATGCATGATAAGCTTGGTTTTGTCTAGCCTAAGACGTTAAATAAGGGCACTTGTTGGGAGGCAACCCAACCATTGGTAGTTTCACCTATTTTCATTCGCATTTACAAGTTCGTTTGGTTTAATTTTATTTTTAGTGTAAAAATGATACCGTGATCGTTTGTTCAGTGTGCATGTCTGAGGCAGAGTCGATACCATCGACCATTGTGTCGATGGTAGCGACATGGTACAGTTAGGCGACTCTAGAAATTTTTTTGAGTCGATACCATTGACGGACTCGTCGATGGTATCAACCTACCATCAGTGACGCTGAAGAAATCACCAGATCAGGGCGATAGTATCGACATGGGTGTCGATACTCGTGATATCCCTGAAGATTTACAGACAATTTTGTCTCAGTGAAGTCGATACCATTGACGGGCCTGCCGATGGTATCGACCCAGCAACAATTAGAAAAAGGCTGTCGGGCCTCGTGAGGATGTTTGACCTACAAAGAGTCGATACCATAGACCCGCGTCGATGGTATGGACGCGACATGTCACCGATCCACGAGAGGAAATCAACGACGATTGATGCATCAAGGAAATCGATCTGTGGGATGGGTCGATACCATCGACACCCGTCGATGGTATCGACGCATCATTGATTCAGGCCCCCACATCAGGCCATCAACAACTGTCGATACTCGTGGAGCACCGGATTGTGCTACAGGTGTCGATACCATCGACACCCCATCGATGGTATCGATGGGTCTACAACAGTGACAGACTCAGTTATAAAAGGAAGGGTTGATTATCACATCTCTTCAAACCTTCAGAGCTTCTTCTGTCCACTTGTGCTTAGAGCATTGCTGTGCACCCGGAGGCCTGCTACGAGCATCTAAGGATCACGATCTCTTCACCAAGATTTCACCGAGCAGAGATTGTCTTCTCTGACCTTCACCGAGCTCCTTCTCATTCCCTTTCTCTCTGCAACAATGGTGTGCACAGCGGGAGCCTCATCTTAACAGGAGACACCTATGGAGATCGAGCCTTTCGTTCCTCCATGACCCGAATCTATTCCGCGTCCGCAGATCTTTCACCCTTCGGCAGAAGTGTGGAAGGTATATGAGGAGCTGATGAAGAGAAAGATACATCTGACCTGCTATGTCGATCAGACCATGATCCGCGACCTTGGGTTCGAGGCTAATCTCAATTATGTTCTCCAAGGTCAGGTGAAGCAAACCAATAGGAGGCCAGATGAAGTCCAATACTACGTCGAGGGCCATCCATTTTTCGGTGAGTGGCCGACTTACAAAGAGCTCATGGCGGAGTTTATGGCGTCACTTGATATCAATGTCATGCCCAACGACTTGATCGCCACCGATCGGGAGTGGAAGAAAGGACGCATGTCTTTCAGACTCTACAACAACAATTACACCCTCACTCTCGACCAGTTCAATTCTATATATAACTGGGCTCATCATGACTACCAGCATAGGAGGCCGGACAACCAGAGTGATTATGATGACATCTTCACCCAAATGGTGACCGCGCCTCTAGGAAAATATGTCAGTTACCACAACGCGGTTGTCGCCAATTTTGAGCATCCCTTCGTGCGGGTTCTACATCGTATGTTTTGCACCACACTCTTTGCTCGGGGCGATCTGTCTCTTAGAAAATTTCAGGAGATAGATTTATTTTTTTGTATAAACTACTGAAGCGTGAGGAGTGCAATTGGGGTGCGTTCTTCTTGACGCGCATGTTGGCTATGCAGAGGAGCACACAGAATGCTCCTATCCACTTTGGAGGGCTCATCACACCGTTGGCTCTCTACCTTGGGTTGGATTTCTCCCAACTCGCTCCATTTTCCAATAGGAACAAGGTCAACTTGCAGCATCTACACCGCTCCAACCTCCTCCTGCTCCATGATGGCTTAGCTTATGCGCATTTCCATGTCAATCACGAATATCAAGACTGTGCACTTACAGACCCCATCTTCGACATCCAGGGCGCGCAACACTTCCGGTGGCCTATCATCACCATCAACGACTCTGATGAAGACGGCGGCAATGATGACAACAATGATGACGACAACGAGCATGAAGAGGAAGAGGAGGCTTTCACTCCTCTTCTGGCACGAGTGGCACCACGGAAACGCCCCTGCATGCACCCGGGTGCATCTTCTTCTTCGCAGCCTCCGCCACCTCAGCCCTCTCAGCAAGGAGAGGATGTATATTCGATGCAGGGGATGTATTTGATGCAGCAGGACATACAACAGACTCAACAGCAGCATACGACGTCATTCGCCGGTATTTAGGATACCACGAACTGACTTTTTGTGAACCAGCAGACCATTTATGAAAATGAGCGCCTCCTCCTCGCCAACCAACAGAACAACCATGACAGGTTGGATAGGATGGAGATGTAGCAACAACCATTCTACGACAACTACTGGAGCCAGAACTATTTGGGGGGGGTATCCTCAACCTCTGTCGATGCCCCAGTATGATCTGAGTTTCCAGGGCCAGTATCCATCCTGGGACCCCACAACCCCGCAGTACCCGCCACCACCTGACCAATGATCGGTATTACTATTCCACCTTTTAAGGTTGTTTTTGACTATGAGGCCATAGTCGAATTCAAGCTTAGGGGGGAGTTGGAACAACTTCTATCCTTTATTTTTCTTAGTTTTTATCATTTATTGCTTTGTCTTTTATGTTAGAAATTTTCTTAGTTCTTAGTTTTCTAGGATCCACACTCTATCTAGTGTATCTGTGGATGTCAGTTGTAATGTGTCATCTCTGTTTCGGTCATTTGGGAATCAAGGGTAAATTTGAAAAAAAATGTAATGAATTTGAAAGCTTGTCTTGATCTAACTTGAGCACATGACTTAAGAAAATAATTGGGTTTGTCAACTTTAAAATAGAAAATCATAACTGTACATGCCTATGATTCATGAAGAGTGGACAAAATTGGTTGTTTGAGCCTAAACTAACCAATTGATAATGAGACCTTAATTTGAAATAAGAGAGAGAAACCTCTTAATTATTACACAGGTCAGTAAAGAGGGACACATAATATTTTCTAAAGGTTCAGTCAATTAATCTTGTGATCTATCAACCCCATTATTTTCATACTCCACCATAAGAACTGGAAGCACATTACGATTTTCATCTTTTGATTGCATAGCATTTAGGTAGGATTGCATTGTTTTGCATTGTAGGTAGATTGTGCATGAAAAAATGGAAAATGAAAAAATTTTGTAGATAAATCATGCATGCATACATTCCTGGGTGCATGTCATCATAGTTGCATAATTGATCTCATGTAGTTGCATTTGAACATACTTTTGAGCATGTAGTATAGTATGTGCCTTATTTCTTCTGAAAAATAAGAGAAGCGGGTGACTCATTCTATACTCTCTGAAATACAGTTTTAATGCCTTAAGTATTACAGTTATGTGAAAGTAAGCCCGAGAAGAAAAAAAAGGAAAAAAACAGGAATTCGAAAAAAAATATTGTACATGTTGCAATTTGAGAAAAAAGGGCTTGAAAAAAAAACAGAAAGAAAAAAAAGCTGATTTTAGAGGGAGAAAAGAGCTTGTTTCACCCGTGTAATAGGAAGAATAAGCACATAATGTAGTTTTTACACATTCGATCCCATATAAGGTGGAATTGTAGGAACATGCATCATTCCTACCCAAAATGTAGGCATTAGGGCATTTTCATTTGCATATGCATCATTTAGGTCATTATTGTTATTTGTGCATGTTAAAACTGTTTTGTTCTTCCATTTCTTCCACAACCACCTATTCCATCCACCCGTTGCTCGAATTGGTAGGCCACCGTGATATTCTCCTCACTCATTAATACCAGGAGAGCTGCTTCCATCTAGATGGTAGTTAGGACGAGCAACGTAGATAGACGATCACAAGATGCACCGAGTCTAGACCGGAGCATTTTATTATGTTAACTGCTTTATGTGATAGCGTTCATCAATTTTGAGGTAGATATCTTTTATGGATGATCATTGCCACCTTGAGGGTAATTATCATTTTGTGGTTAGTGAGGGCCAGAATGTGAATGTCTGGCGGGGATTATATGGCGAAGTCTGTTGTGATAATCTATTCTTTAGTTGACCCTCACAATTCTATTTTAGAATTTTGTTGCTCGAGGACGAGCAAGGTTCAAGCTTAGGGGAGTTTGATGCGATGATTTTGAGTCGTAATTATATACTTGTTTTACTTGCATTTTATGTGTTTCTTGGTCACTTTGGTGGTTAATATTGCATGAATCACTTACTCTAGTCTATAATCCTTTTCAGTATCAAATCTTCCATATTTTATCTTTTTGATCATAAATGATTATAATAATGAGTTTTATTTCAGCTGATTTGGCTTTGTCTTGCAATTTCAGGAAAAATGAATATATACAGCTGTCGATACTATCGACATCCGTGGATAGTATCGACGTAGTCACAGGCAGACAGCTGCAAGGAGCCACGCATGGTCGATACCATCGATTGGGAAGTCGATGGTAGCGAGATACCTTCAGGTTGCCAGCAATCAGCCAGTCAATACTATCGACACAATGGTCGATACTATCGTCAAGTTGTACAAATTTAATGAAGCTTAACCAAGGTGAAAATTAGATCTAGATGGCTAAATCTCGAGTCTTCAAGGTGTGTATAGGATTTGTGGAGCAAAAAGAGCTGAGAAGTCCTACAAATTAGTGCTTAAAACACTAAAAAATGGGGTTTTGGCCCAAAAGGGTGGCCCGAGTGACCAGGATGTGTGTGGAGCATGTTGCTAGTCCATTGACTTGGGTGGGGGACTAGACCCTATTATGGTTCACATCTTGTTTGTGCCCCACTCCTTGTAGGGAAGTGCTATGATTCGGGGGAGTGTGGCACCACCAAATGCCATAGCATGTGGGCAACACAAATGGTACATACCCTATCCTATAGAAGGGACTCTATCCCCTCTTGCAATGACAACACAAGTAACTTACCTTTAAAGTGAGTATAATAGGTTTTTAATCTAAGCTAAAGCCTAGTAGGATGCCCAAATGGTGTTTGGGAGTCTCTAGAGTGAGAGCTCTATTGCAGTGTGAGTCAAGTAGTTTCAAGATTCTCTTGTGTTGCAACTAAAGCACTCTTCTTAGAATAATTTGATCTTGGATTTGCCCAGGGAAAGGGGTATACTCTCTTTTCTTCTTGTCTTCTAATTCCCTTTTGACACTATGGTTGATATAGAAGATTTTAAGTTGGAATAACCACTACTTCCTGTGATATTTTATCTTCTTATGCTAGGAGTTTGAGTGAAACTTTTATTTGTTGTTATTATTTTGGCTTCTCACTTTCACCACATCTTGTCTTAGCTTCTTAGTATGCTTTCAGGAGCATATACCCATTCCTTTTGTCACTAGTATTTTTAGGATTTACTTTGCCAATAGGCATAAGGAATATCTACATGCCCATATTCATGTCGACCCTATAATGTGCTTGCTTCACTAGAAGGCCTGAGGAACATCTTCTCCTTCCTATTTACATCACTCTCTTATCATTTTAACTTACCAGTAGACTTAAAGAATGGCTACCCATACCTATTTACATTAGCCTCATCTAATTTTTTTTTACTTTGACAACAAGATTAAGGAATGTTTGTCCATCCTTGTTTATGTCAAACTCATCTTTTTTTCCAGCAATCTTGATTAATGTCTACCCATATCTCGTTATGGCAGCCTATCTCTTTTTTTCCTTTTTCCAGCAGTCTTAAGGAATGCATGCTTGTTTTCTTCAGCTTCAAACCACCCTATTTCCTTACTCACTTTTCCATGGGTACGGAGAAATCTAGTAATGCTCAGGTCTAGGAGAGGAGGTATCCATATGATGTCAACATCAACAACTTTCGACAAGATCAATGACATTCTAATGTTTGAATAAAATGAGCCTCAAGGGTAAGAATTGCTTTTCAAAAAAAAATTGTATTGTATTATTGATTTCTTCTCGTTCTTTACTACAATTTCTTCTATTTATTTAGTGATAAGGCACGATCAATTTCATTTTTTTGTGTTGATAGATTCTTGTGGTTGGAGAATGAACACAAAGCCTTGTCACAGAAGGAAAAGATGAGTTGTGCGATGAAATCTTCCCATCATATGACCTCATTACTTGTTCTCACCAGCCTCTATACATGGCACTATTGAGTTTATCTATTTGTGAGAAATCAGTAAATGTGAGCCATTGATTCACTCTTCTAATGGAAGTAAAAAACAAAATGTTTGAGATGATTGATTTCCAAGCATTAATTAATTTTCCTATCCACCAAGGTGACTAGATGATGACGACAACCATATCAGAAAGTTTTTTCTAGGAATCAAACACTTTTCATTTTCATTTTGGTGAGTTGAACCTCCTATCTAGTGACATTTTCACACTAACTTGACTTTCTTTCCACAGGGATGATATGCCATACTTGGGATGCTGCTCCATAGACTATGACTTTCATGTGTTTGGGTAGTTCCCCTCGTATATGCTTTAGGAAGTCATGGTCATCTTGAAGATTATATGGTTGGAGGCTCTCTTTCTTCATGAGTATATAGATCCTTTGACGGGATCTATGGTTGAGGGTTTACATAACATTGGCTTAAAACACTTACATTCATCTTGGTGCCCACTATCTTTCTTGTTACTTTGATGGGAATTCATGGACAGATAATCTAGAACCATGTCTTGGTATGTCTATACTCAAAATTCTCTTATACTTGGAATAGAACAACTTATGGATTTTGGGTTACATAGCCTCATGCATTTCATCGCACAGTATTTGATCAATGTTCATGTGGTTACCATCAAGTCTTGCAATGTTTTTCTCTCCATGTTACATGTAATAATAACTATATTACACCCTTTTACCTCAAAAGGTCGTTATGTAATGGGTGTATGTGCATTTTCAAATTGGCCTCGCTCAGTTGACTGCTGACGCAAACTTTTAGGATTGTCCCATACTAACATGTACAATGTGGTGTAATGTTTACGGGTCAAGCAAGTAATATCATGACTATCAATCATTGTAGTGTTGCTTTGACGAGTGTGATCCCAGTGTGACAAGTATTGATGTACACTTTTGTTTATTTGGTGGAACATTCTAGTGTCAGTTGGACCCATGTGCCCATTGGTTGTTTCTTATAAGAATGCTATTGTCCATTAAGAGGATTCCTACATGGAGGTGTTGTAATGAGTGAGAAATGTTTTATGTAAGAGTTTCCTTTGCTACACTTCATTTTTCCTTGGAGGGGTTATATGCGTTTGGGAGAAAGAGTTGCACATATTGTCTTGGAAAATGGTAAGTTTTCATGGATCTTCATACAATTCTTTCCTACTAAAATATTTGTAAATCTAGATGCTGTGGGACTATTCTAGCAAGGTTTTAGTTATCCTTGATGATATGTCACCATCAGGAAGAGGTAACTGTCCTCATCCACATACTTGGCATGATTTCACATCATTGACCTGAAATGTTGTATTTGTAGTAGCGTCATTATTTCCACATATCACACTAATTTGTAAATTGTCTTCATATAGTTTGTTCCTGTGCAATCTAAGTTGGACAAAGAAGTATAAGAATATAATGCTTCAGTGACCATCACAAGAGTGAAATTTGCATTGCTGTGAGAAGTGTCTTATTGAAACTAATACAATTATTATTGTTATTAAGAAAATTATTATAGTACATCCTACTATGATTCATATGAGGCATTATCATATTTGAAGCAACAAACATCTACTAGTGGAGGGAGTCAATCATCATAGGATGTGGTGATAGAAATTGGGAGATTCTACTTCCTCTTTGTTTGATTATTCTAGCAACGAGTATACTCATGCTACCCCGAGGATCATTTTGCTTGTGTGTTGCAATTTGGGAGCATTAGATCTATCTATTTATCTTGTTGTGATTGAACAAGTGTCATTTCACTCCACTTGTGTACTAGAATTCCTTGTTTGTAGTGGTTCAATGCACTTTGGCATCACCTACTATATTGATCCTCCCATTTGTCATTGATGCAAAGTCTTTTTTAGAATAATGATGATCCATCAATTGGTGGTAGCATGAAACTTGACCCTAGTCCATCTCACAAGCTGTTCATATCCTCAATCTCATCTTCCAGGAAGAAGATGAAGAAGAAAAGGGAAAGTTGAATTCCTGCATCAAGAAGGGTTTCACCAATTAGATAGATCTTTCTTGATTATTGAAGTAGAAATTTGGTTGCTCATACATAAGAACAATCCTATCCTATCTAATTATGTACTTTAATTGATTTTTAGAAAAAGAATGAATAATTTCATTATTTTATTTCATTCGTCGTATGTGTGGTCGTTATTTCTAGGTATGTTGATCACATTGTCGAGGCCTTGTAATTGAAGATTCAAAGACTTTGCTAGGGGAGACAACTACTTTTCCACATTTGGAGGCCACTTGTACTAATGAGAGTGAGATGAAACAAGGAGGGTGTTCATACATTTATTCATGATCTTTAGAATTTTGTTTTGACTTTATAATTTTTTCTACTTTCTTATTTTTTCATGAAGTTCTAGCCATGAAATATCAATGAAATTGAATGCTATATTTGACTTTGATGTATATCTTATTCTTGGCACGATTGAATTTTCATCTTTAGAATAATTTCACGTAGGGGCACCGAACTCTTGGTGGTAGTAATAGCTTGTTGTTGATGAAGGCAATCCATGAGGGCATCAAATTAGTGATGATGTGGTTGAGTATGTTGAGTTTGGGTGGATGGGTTCCTCCTACTTCCCTCCATTAGACTCACAACCAATGTCCTATGATCTTTGAGGATCAAACCTCTAATCACATTTTATGATAGGAGATATGGAAAGGGACTCATTGACACATAATTTATAGGAATTCTGAAGGAACAAACCCAACATTCGATTGGGTTGGAAGATTCCTCATGGACTAGTCCATAGAGCGTTGTAGTTTTGGAATATCATCAATGTTAGGATCCATCTTGGTTGTTCCTGTTACTACTGGTGTCATATGTGGTTTTGTGGCTAGTAGGAGGCAGAGTCAAGGACAAGTACAGACATTCTCACCCATAGTTGGACCTTGGAATCATTATTGTCACCAAAGAAGAATGTATTTTAGGGTTGAGGGTCATTAGGGATTGTCTTATACATGGATTTTTGTATAATTTATAGAGTGGTTTCATTGCTCTTATATTCATAGAGAACTAAGGAAGTTCTACATGGATTGTAGAGTATTGCAATACATGGTCCTCGTGTCAAGAAACACTAAAAGAAGGTGTTCGACTGCCTACCACTACAATTTTGTTTTCCCTTATATCAGGGGGTTTATCTAAAATATATGGAAAGGATAATCAATATAGGAATATTAAAAGTCTTAAGTAACTAGGAAGAGTAGAGTATGGTGGTAAATAACATCCAAAAACTTACATGGAAAACTTGTGTTGTTCTCGATGTCTCTAGTACTATTTTTCAACATGAAAAATTAGATCAAAGTAGCAACAAGAATTAGGGCTTGAGGTTGTTCCATGAGAGTCTATCCTGGACTTCAATGGATAGGGAAGAACTTTGATTCAGGGGACCTAGGGTGGTCTAGCCATTGAGAGAAACTTCACCATTCCTCCTGCATAGTATCCAGACAACATTGAGGAGAATGAACATGGCCTTTCTTTATTACTAATATGTACACCCACCACACAAAATGAGATTACTCAAAACAAAAAACTATCTAACACTAAGTAATAACGAATACGAGAAAGGCACATAGTTAGTTGAAAAAAAGTTTTGAACATATCCACACAATTAAATTCACAAAGGTCCAAGCTTCCCATATATTCATATTAGGTAATTCTACAATAATTCAATGTCCTCAAACACAACTTGTATATAGAAGGATATCTTTTTAAACATTAAAAAAAATGAATTATGCAAGGAGTACAACCAAAAACTTAAGTTGATATACAACCATTACCTTGCTTGGGATTGAGAGTACATGGATGACTCTAAGACTCCAAAAGAGATCCACCAACCATTATGCTACCAATGCTCACTCAAGAAAGGCTCCTCCTCATTCAAGATAACATCACACTACTTACCACTAGAAAAGATGTGAATAACCATGAGTTGAGACCCATGTCCCAACAATATGATATAACAATTGATAACATTTATTACTTATGAGAAGATATATGAAATGGATAAATATATTGGATTACTAGAAGGAATCACCCTATGAATCATGATATAGTCTATGGAAGTTGTAGTAATAAAAATATAGTATTACTTTTCGTATACTAGAATAAAATAAACATATAAATTAATTAACTAATATATTCGTAATGAATAAGTATACACAACTTGATTACTTAACTCCTATCATAAGATCTATGACTACCAGTCCCTATAAGGATCCTCAACCACATAGACCCATTCTTATCCATCATGGATTCCAAAGTCACAATCTTGATTACTTAACTCCAATCATAACCTCTAGGACTACCAATTTCCATAAGGATACTCAACCATATACACCAATTCTTATCCATCATGTATTCCAAAGTCACAACATGTGAATAACTAATTCAACCCTCATTTAGGGCTTCATCTTGTGTCATTTTACTCTAGAATCACATCTAAACATATTAGGATGCATACTAATTCCCTTAATAAGTGGTTTACTATCAAATGCAATTATGGAGGTTCTTTGCATGTTTTTCAGGTACTTTAACCAAGCTTTGGATGGATGAGAGAGAAGGAGGATGATCCTAGGGTTCCTTTACACTTGGAGGTTCCTAAAGAGGGTCCAAGAGATTCCTCAACCTACCTGTATCCACCAAGGGTCGAGTTAGAGAAAAGAAATCCAAAGATTGTCAAAGAGAAGATGAAAGTGCAAGAAAAATCCCCAGCACAACCGTGATGCCACTGGATGGCTATGCAGCCAATGCAAAAGTCAGAGTTTATTTACAATCTATAAAGAGATCAAGAGAAGTCCAAGAATGGTCATTCCAAGTAAATCCTAACATGGCCATGCCACTCTAAAAAGTTGTGCTGGCAAGATGTCCAGAGGCACAAGCCCTTGAGAATAACCACCATCCAACCCAGCCACTATGAATGTGCTATCTAACAAGGTTGTGCTACTTCATTACCACCACAATCGTGCTTCCAAGCATGGTCATTCCACCAACCTCCAAAAGTCCACCCCACTGTGGTTTTTCCATTTCACCACAGTGATCATTCCCTCCTATCATGTTGGTTCTACCCTTTCACCACCATGGTCATTTATCCCAAAATTTTCGTGCTTCCAGCAAACCCTAGTACACTTTTACATTGATTTTCCTATTCTACCTGCACTTAACCCTAGTCTTCCCTGGTCACTATATATATACCTTTGTGGTGGATGGGAGCTAGAATTAGCACTTACTTCCACCCACTTGAGCATTCATTGAGCCACATTGTGGCAACACATCCCACTATCACACAGACAACGAGGTGTTATGCGAAAGCGCGCGGAAATCACCATAACCACATATTACCAAAATACGGGTTAATTAAAATCGATTGTGGAAAACTGATAAACTTGAGAAACTATTACATTCCAGTCCACATCCTGCAACAAAATAGGTTATATAAACATATACAAGCCTTGAAACTTGTCCACATCTTAGAGCAACAACTGTCATGTCATCACATGAGTTCATCACCTGTTTATACATACATAAGGGCCCACTTCTGGCCAATAGCAGGATATACAAGACATCGACGGTTAGACATCGTGAAACAACGTCAAACACCTCCAAGGACCTGAGAGTACATGGATGACTCTAAGAATCTACTACAAAACATCAAAAATAGTAGCATATCCATCGCTTGCCTCCTACTGCTCTTCTTGCTGCTCGGCCGTAACTCCGCGACCACCACCACGTCTAGCTCGACCACCTAAAAAGGGTGTAAACCAGCAGAGTGAGACAATTGAACATTGTCCCAGCGAGAAACATAACTCCCCGCCGAAACTACAAAACCTCAGGAGGATAAAGCAGACAAATGATAAGAAGTATAACAAGAGTAGTTATAAAATAAAGGTGTTCATACTAAGAAAACTTACCAGGTGTACTCAAGGCATATAACCAAATCCTTTTATAGAACATTATTAACAAGATAAGATATAGTGCCACATAACATGATGGACATATAAGTAGTTGCAGGAAATAACAAGATTAACTACGTAAGCAAGGCCTCAACCAATGTTTCGTGTTTGACTTAAGTAGTATTTACTATTCGGCTGGATTACGTATTATTATGCCCTGAAGAAGTGAACCGTACCGTTCAAATCCAACCGACGGCTGCGAAAACCGGAGCCGGTGCCATTCAAGGTCAATGGAAGAGCCGGACTCCACGACCTCCCACCTCATGGTCAGTGCACGATTACAACATAAGCAGGACCGCAGTCTCATGCTGAAGTGGTCTTAGCCACATGGTCAGCTCCAAAGGCTACCCATCCTCTAGCCCGCTTTGGTACAGGTCACGACGCTAGTAAAACTGAGCCACAACCCTGTTCACCGTGCTCTGAGCCATGAACGCATTCATGCTCGATCAACTCTGAGCCATGGGCCTGTTCACCATGCTCCAAATATATATATATATATATATATATATATATCCAAGTCTGCAACCGTAGCTGCACTCGATTCCCTCTCTATTTAAGGCTAGGAGAAACCACACATATTCAACAATATGCTCTTCCAGGTTAACCCGCAGGAGAACCTGTTTCACCATCATCAATTCCTGACGATGATGGATCTATGGCCAGGGCAACTACGTGATATATTCCACTGTGATTAATTAGTGTATTTTATGTGGATTGCAAGATTCAACCAAGTTGTATAACATGCAATTATAACAGAAGTAAACAATATAAAACTCAACATTTTGCTTCTACTATAATTCACATCGAATTGATCCATCACAAGGATTCAACAGTACATGTTATCACTTGGCCTCTTGCCAATCAATCTAGATCAACCTCAAGGATCATCACAACCCATGGGATCTCAATCCCTCATCACATAGTGCCACTGCCTCTCAGGGATTACATCATCATCATGGGATAGGAATCCCCAGTATTTTAGTCATGTACATTATACAGATTATTTCAACATCCAGAGTAACAATCACAACAGGGTTACTCAACATATACATATACCTCATAGCCCTTTTTAATTGGCTATGCACCACCTGCATGGTTAGTGTACTTAATAATCATAGGCTCAACAGAAAGACTATGCTTACCAATATAGGGTGACATTAAAGATTCTATACTTATCAATCATACATCAACTGATGATCATGTGCATAAGACACATCATTAAGCAAACCATTTATGTGCTTACCATTTTCTTAACTTATAATCATATGTATTAGGCCCATTACTAAGCAACCCACACTACATACTTATCATTTTCCTTAGCATCATACAGATAATCATGATGATCAAGTTCATGCATATAGTCATGTTCGGTATAAAGGACAAGTGTTACCATTACCATTAAGTGAGCAAGGAGTTACCGTTGTGTTAAGTAAGGACATATACAACGAATCCGTTTTTCCGTGATAAGAAGAACTCTCACTAAAACATCACAAACCCTCACTAAAACGTCACAAACCCTCACTTAAAGGCTGTATCGGGCAACCTACCCTCACCCATTGCTCATCACACAACGACTGATACAAAGGCAGCCAACAACGCTGCGTTACCACTCAGGCAACCAAGTGTGCAGCAAATCAATGTTGCGTCGGTGTTGCGCACAAGGGGGGGGGGTTCGGGCAACGCCCGTCACACAACATGCTATCGACCAACACAAGCCAAGGTGACGCCCATCATAGGCTGCTCAGCAACACCCGTCACAAGGTGACTATCGGCCAAGGTCATGCCACATGAGATATCATTCAAGGGAGTAACTCACCCATCCTATCGTGCAACCGACTAAACCATAGCCTAAAGGCCGTCACAGGGTAAGGTGAAGATGTGACGCCCGTCACCAGAGCAAGGGATATCGCCCATCACAACATGCCTCTCGTCCATCATTCCCTCACTTGTATCGTGCAAGGCTAGGTCAAGAGGACTGTCGGGCAACACCTCTCCATACTCACAACAACCAAGGTACCACTCACAAGATCATCATCTACCTCGAGCACAAAGGTACCCAAAACCCTAATGGTCAAGAAGATGGCTCACCTCAATCGACTAGGAAAGAGGGGTCTTGCACATCATCTATCCCAAAACGGGCAACACAAAGGAACCCTAGGAAGAGTCACCACATATACCAAGCTCACCCTTCTAGTCCATGGTGAGAGGAGAGTGTTGCTTAAATGACTAGAACACAAGCTCACCTCAATCGTCCAAGAGAAAGAGGGGTGTTGCTCATAGTACTAGAAGCTTAAAATCACTCCTCTAGACCAAATAGAGAAAGGAGTATTGCTCACTAAGAACCCTAGATCTTAGGTTCGGCCAACATGGATACTAGACAAGAAACTAAGCCACTAGGATGTAACCAATTCTAAGCAACAAGAACATAAGGGAAGGTAAAGTAGTTAGGGTTAGGAGTTATGTCACCCGCCTTAAGCAAGCTCCAAACTCCTAGTTCCAAGCACCACCAAGCAAGGAAGAAGAAGACTCCAAGGATATCAGCCACCAAGCTGATCCTCCAAGGGGGTATCGGCCACCACTTGCCAAAGAGAAGGGTGTGTCATGCACACCAAGGAAAGGGAGGCAAAAGAGAGAAAGGGATCCTTTGCAAAGAAAGGGAAATGCATATATAGAAGGAAAGGGAGGAGAAAACAAGGTAGATCCAAGCAAGGTGTCACCTACCTAAGGACACTTGTCCTAGAGCATGATCCACCACTCTAGCAAGCCCTTAACACATGTCCAAGGTCATTGCCATATACAAGCATCATGCACCAAGTTTCCACTAGTGGTGACACAAACGAGGTCAAAGCTAGGTCAAGGATCATGGGCGACACAACTGGGCGACACACCCTCACCATGGGCGACACAGCCCTGGGTGACACAGCCAGGTCCTTGCCCGACACAAGGCACAAAGGAGCAAAGGCAACCCTCAACAAGGCTCAAACAGCTCAACCAGGTCCAAAGGAACTCCAAGCAACGAGCCCATACCTTCCTTCTACACTAGAGGAAACAAAGAGAGATGAACACCTCCCAAGGTGGCAAACTTGCCCACAAACCATAGACTTGGGTTATTTGCAAGTAGCACCTCCAACTCTCAACAAAGCACAACCAAACCCTAATCACCACCAAAGGTGATTAGCAAGCAACAAAGCACAAAGGTTAAGCAAAGCAAACAGGGTAAACCCTAAACGAAGGTCATGGTCCTTACAGACTAACCCCCTACAAAGGGATTTCGTCCCCGAAATCCGAAGAGAAAAGTGAGGGATACTTCCTCCTCATCTCTTCCTCAAGCTCCCATGTGGCTTCCTTAACGCCATGGTGATGCCAAAGAACCTTCACAAGAACCAGTTCCTTCCTCTTCAGCTTCTTAACCCTTATGTCAAGGATCAACACAGGACCTTCTTCGTAGGTCACATCTTCATCAAGCTCAACCTCAACTGGATGTATCACTGTTCCTGAATCTGGATGACTTTTCTTCAGCATACTGACATGGAACACTAGATGCAACCTGTGCAACTCTAGAGGCAACTCTAACTTGTAAGCCGTCTTGCCAACTCGTGCTATGACCGGGTATGGTCCCATGTATCTGGGTGCAAGCTTACCCTTCCGGCCAAACCTCAGCACACCTTTCCACGGCGAGACTTTAATATACACCTTATCTCCTACCTAGAACTCCAAAGGTCATCGGCGATTGTCTGCATAAGACTTCTACCTGTCCTGTGCCACTTTCAACTATTGTTGTATCACCTTGATCTTTTCTGTTGTCTGCTGTACTAACTCAGGACCCAAAAGCTGATACTCACAAGACTCATACCAACACAAAGGGGATCTCCACTTCCTTCCATACAAAGCCTCATAAGGAGCCATATCAATGCTCCGCTGATAACTGTTGTTGTAGGCGAAATCTATCAAATTGAGATGTATATCCCAACTACCTAGGAACTGCAAAACACAAGCACAGAGAAGATCCTCCAGAATCTGAATAGTCCTCTCAGACTGTCCATCTGTCTGTGGGTGGAAGGCGGTACTGAACCTCAACTGTGTTCCCAATGCTCTGTGCAACTGTTCCAAAAAATGACTCATGAACTGAGGACCTCTGTCTGAAACTATCATCACTGGCACACCATGCAAACGTACTATCTCATCCACATACACTCGAGCGAGCTTTTCTACTGTATAGGTCATATTCACAGGTATGAAATGGGTAGACTTCGTCAATCTGTCCACTATCACCCAAATGGAATCATGATTCTTAGTTGTCCTGGGTAGACCAACTATGAAATCCATGGTTATATGATCCCATTTCCACTGCGGTATCGGCAAAAGTTGCAATGTACCTGCCGACTTCTGATGTTCAGCCTTGACTTGTTGACAAACTGCACATCTAGCTATGAACTCAGCTACATCTTTCTTCAAACCGGGCCACCAATATAAGTCCCTCAGACTATGATACATCTTGGTGACACCTGGATGCATAGCATACATCGACGTGTGTGCTTCTTCGAGCACCAACTTCCTCAGATCATCAACATCTGGTACCACCATCCTATCACGATAGCAGACTAGCCCATCCTCAGACTCATGGAACCCATCATGCTTTTCGTTGCCGAACTCTGATCTAATCAACTGTACCGCATCATCTATCCATTGTGCATCTTTGATCTGCTATCTCAGCATAGGATTGACTTGCATCTGAGCTAAAAGTCCAACTAACGAGGAAACTTCCATCTGTACATTCATATGTCGTAAAGAAATGAACATATCTTATCTATGGCATACCAAAGAACTCAACTGTGCCTTCTTTGAAGAAAGAGAAGAAGACTTTCTACTAAGCGCATTAGCTACCACATTCGCCTTACCAGGATGATACTTGATAGTGCAGTCGTAATCATTGATCAACTCCATCCATCAGTGCTGTCGCATTTTCAACTCATGCTGCGAAAAGATGTACTTTAGATTCTTATGATCCGTAAAGATATGGCACACTTCCCCATAAAGATAGTGTCTCCAAATCTTTAGCGCATGAACCACAGCTGCCAACTCCAAGTCATGATTCAGACAGTTCTCCTCGTGTTTCTTAAGTTGTCGTGAAGCAAAAGAAACCACATGATCTTCCTGCATCAGCACACAACCTAAACCTTTCTTGGAAGCATCACAGAAAACAACATATCCCTTCCCAGGCTCTGGCAGGATTAACATTAGAGCACTGGTCAGCTTCTCCTTCAAACTCTGGAAAGCTTGTTGACATCGGTCATCCCAAACAAAAGGTACATCTTTTCTGGTCAACTTTGTCATCGGCAACGCAATCGTGCTGAAGTCCTTGATAAACCTCCAGTAGTATCCTGCTAAACCCAGAAAACTACGAACTTCTGTCGGTGTCTTCGGTTGTTCCCAATCTGCAACGGATTCCACCTTCTTTGGGTCCACTTTGACTCCTTCAGCAGATATCACATGACCTAAGAAAGTCACTTCTTCCAACCAGAACTCACACTTACTGAACTTGGCATATAGCTGATGTTGACGAAGGAGAGTCAACGCTCGTCGAAGATGTTGCTCATGCTCTTGCCTGTACTGACTGTAGATCAAGATGTCATCTATAAAGACTACAACAAACTGATCTAGGAACGGACGGAACACTCTGTTCATCAAGTCCATGAAAGCAACAGGTGCATAGGTTAGCCCGAACGACATAACCACGAACTCAAAGTGACCATACCTCGTCTTGAAAGCTGACTTTGGTATGTCATCCGCCTTTATCCTCAACTGATGATATCCAGACCGTAGATCGATCTTTGAAAACACTGTAGAACCACACAACTGATCAAACAGATCATCTATCCTCGGTAACGGGTACTTGTTCTTGATCGTAACCTTGTTCAACTGTCGGTAGTCTATACACAACCGCATCGAACCATCCTTCTTCTTCACGAACAAAACTGGAGCTCCCCAAGGCGACATACTTGGTCTGATGAAACCATTATCTAGCAACTCTTGCAACTGCTTCTTAAGCTCTGCCATTTCTACTGGAGCCATCCTGTACAGTGTCTGTGCAACTGGCTGTGTTCCTGGAACCAGATTGATCTCGAAGTCAATCTCTCGGGGTGGAGGAACACCAGGAAACTCATCTGGAAACACATCAGCAAACTCTTAGACAACTGGCACCTCTTCAAGGCTAAGACCTTTCGCCTTGGTCTCCACAACGATATCCACAACGTGGGCTAATAACGCCTCACATCCTTGTCGTAACAACTTCTCTTCCACCATAGGTGATACCAGACACGTCAGAAGAATCTTCCTATCTCCTTGGAAGATCCACTTCACTCTAGCATCATCAAACACTGCCTGCTTCGAACCACAATCCAAAACCACCTTATACATTTCTAAGGTATCCATCCCAAGGATAACATCAAAGCCATGCATATCAAGTGGTATAAGATCCACTTGGATGCGGTGTCCCGAGAAAGACAAGACACAAGATGGACACTCTTCTCGAAGCAACAAAGAACTAGCAAGAGGGGTTTCTAATAACAAACTATCCTTCTTACAACAAATAGGTAAATGACAGTTCTCAAGCATACTATAGGCGATAAAAGAGTGTGTAGCACCCGTGTCAACCAGAACAGATATAAAGCAAGAAGAAGACATATCAGAATGAAATAACTCCATCTGACCTGTCACTACTCACGGGTTGACTTTTACCTCCGGCTGATTCATAGCATAGAATCGAGCCGTTGCTTGCTGTCCACGACCTCTGCTTCCTTATGTAGATGAACCTGTCTGAGACGCTTGGCCACGTCCCTGCCCTCTGTTACCACTAGGCTGCTGTCGATCTGACCCTTGAAGATTCTGCCTCGGCTGCTACGTCACTTCAACATCTCTATTTGGGCAACTCGACCTGAAATGCCCCGTCTGACCACAGATATAGCATGTATTGACTTCAAACCGTGGCCTAGATGGCCCTGTCACTGCCATAGAAGATGTATTGTATGCTATAGACGGTGAGGAAACATAACCTCTTCCCCTACTCGGAGACCACTGAGACGGTCCACTGGAATCTCTCAACACTGACGGTGATGAAAACCTTGGCTTCTTGAAGCCACCAAACCTCTGTCCCTGGAACTGAGCATGTCTCTTCTTAGCCATAGAATCTTTCTTCTCCCTTACTGATCGTTCAATGCTCCAGACAGATTCTAAAAACGTAGCAAACCACTTCCGGTTCTCCAACACAGACACAGGTGTTGTTAGCTCAGAACTCAAACCTTTCTCGAAGCGTCTGATCCGCTCCTCATCTGTTGCCGCCATATGAGGACAAAACCACAATAGATCCATGAAGTTGGCCTCATACTCGGTGATGTTCATCGTTCCTTATCGCAGGCTCTCAAACTGACTAATCTTCTCATCCAGATACATCTTTGGAAAGTATCTGCTGACGAACTCGCATCGGAAAACTTCTCAACCGATCACCTCACCAGACCGCTTCTCTTCCTCGATGGTCCACCAGTGACCAGCACTACCTTTCAGGAGGTAGACAACATGCTTTATTTTGTTTGCTTCGGGGATGTCGAGGATCCGGAAAGCCTTCTCAAGACTTGTTAGCCACAGATCTGCATCCGCTGGATCAGCCGTTCCATCATAGTCCGAAGCTCCGACTCGGCGAAGCCGCTCGAAGGCCTTCCCAATACCCGATGCTTCTCCATGGGGAGCATGTGCTCTTGGAGGAGGCACTGGCAATCGCTCAACCATGAAATTCATCGTAGCCATCATCTGCCCCATAAGCTGTTGGCAGGCAGGGTGCTCAAGAATGGTTGGGTCAGGTTGGGGGACCTCAGGCACCCGATCTCCATGTGCCTGCTCAAAAGCTCCATCAACTGATGCAACATCACTGTGCTCATCAGCATGTTCTTCATGGTTTCCAGACATCTGGGCTTTTCTTCCGCTGAGGCAGAAGATAATTATCTAGAAAACGCACAAGAACAAACACAACCTAGTCCTAAATCCCTGTAGACTCAGCGAACCTAGAGCTCTGATACCAAACTTTGTGGCAACACATCCCACTATCACACAAACAACGAGGTGTTACGCGATAGAACGCGGAAATCACCATAACCAGAGATTACCAAAATATGGGTTAACTAAAACCGATTGCGGAAAACTGATAAACTTGAGAAACTATTACATTCCAATCCACATCCTGCAAGAAAACATGTTATATAAACATATACAAGCCTTGAAACTTGTCCACATCTTAGAGCAACATCTGTCATGTCATCACATGAGTTCATCACCTGTTTATACATACATAAGGGCCCACTTCCGGCCAACAACAGGATATACAAGACATCGACGGTTAGACATCGTGAAACATCGTCAAACACCTCCAAGGACCTGAGAGTACATGGATGACTCTAAGACTCTACTACAAAACATCCAAAATAGTAGCGTATCCATCACTTGCCTCCTACTGCTCTTCTTGCTGCTCGGCCGTAACTCCGCGACCACCACCACGTCTAGCTCGACCACCTAAAAAGGGTGTAAACCAGCAGAGTGAGACAATTGAACAATGTCCCAGTGAGAAACATAACTCCCCGCCGAAACTACAAAACCTCAGGAGGATAAAGCAGACAACTGATAAGAAGTATAACAAGAGTAGTTATAAAATAAAGGTGTTCATACTAAGCAATCTTACCAGGTGTACTCAAGGCATATAACCAAATCCTTTTATAGAACATGATTAACAAGATAAGATATAGTGCCACATAACATGATGGACATATAAGTAGTTGCAGGAAATAACAAGATTAACTACATAAGCAAGGCCTCAACCAATGTTTCATGTTTGACTTAAGCAATATTTACTATTCGGCTAGATTACATATTATTATGCCCTAAGGAAGTGAACCGTACCATTCAAATCCAACCGACAGCTGTGAAACCCAGAGCCGATGCCATACAAGGTCAATGGAAGAGCCGGACTCCACGACCTCCCACCTCGTGGTCAGTGCATGAGTACAAAGGTCAATGGAAGAGCCGGACTCCACGACCTCCCACCTCATGGTCAGCTCCAAAGGCTACCCATCCTCTAGCCCGCCTTGGTACAGGTCACGACGCTAGTAAAACTGAGCCACATGCCTGTTCACTGTGCTCTGAGGCATGAACGCATTCATGCTCGATCAACTCTGAGCCATGGGCCTGTTCATCATGCTCCAAATATAAATATATATCCGAGTCTGCAACCGTAGCTGCACTCGATTCCCTCTCTATTTAAGGCTAGGAGAAACCACACATATTCCACAATATGCGCTTCCAGGTTAACCCATAGGAGAACCTGTTTCACCATCATCAATTCCTGACGATGATGGATCTATGGCCAGGGCAACTACGTGATATATTCCACTGTGATTAATTAGTGTATTTTATGTGGTTTGCAAGATTCAACCAAGTTGTATAACATGCAATTATAACAGAAGTAAACAATATAAAACTCAACATTTTTCTTCTACTATAATTCACATCGAACTGATCCATCACAAGGATTCAACAATACATGTTATCACTTGGCCTCTTGCCAATCAATCTAGATCAACCTCAAGGATCATCACAACCCATGGGATCTCAATCCCTCATCACATAGTGCCACTGCCTCTCAGGGCTTACATCATCACTATGGGATAGCAAGCCCCAGTACTTTAGTCATGTACATTATACAAATTATTTCAACATCTAGAGTAACAATCACAGCAGGGTTAATCAACGTATACATATACCTCATAGCCCTTTTTAATTGGCTATGCACCACCTGCATGGTTAGTGTACTCAATAATCATAGGCTCAACAGAAAGACTGTGCTTATTAATATAGGGTGACATTAAAGATTCTATACTTATCAATCATACATCAATTGATGATCATGTGCATAAGACACATCATTAAGCAAACCATTTATGTGCTTACCATTTTCTTAACTTATAATCATATGTATCAGGCCCATTACTAAGCAACCCACACTACATACTTATCATTTTCATTAGCATCATACAGATAATCATGATGATCAAGTTCATGCATATAGTCATGTTCGGTATAAAGGACAAGTGTTACCATTACCATTAAGTGAGCAAGGAGTCACCGTCGTGTTAAGTAAGGACATATACAACAAATCTGTTTTTCCGTGATAAGAAGAACTCTTACTAAAACATCACAAACCCTCACTTAAAGGTTGTATCTGGCAACCTACCCTCACCCATTGCTCATCACACAACGACTAATACAAAGGCAGCCGGAAACGCTGCGTTACCACTCAGGCAACCAAGTGTGCAGCAGATCAACGCTGCGTCGGTGTTGCGCACAAGGGGGGGGGGGTGTCGGGCACCCAGCCCTATCGGGCAACGCCCGTCACACGACATGCTATCGGCTAACACAAGCCAAGGTGACGCCCGTCACAGGCTGCTCAGCAACGCCCGTCACAAGGTGACTATCGGCCAAGGTCATGCCACAAGAGATATCGTTCAAGGGAGTAACTCACCCATCCTATCGTGCAACCGACTGAACCATAGCCTAAAGGCCGTCACAGGGTAAGGTGAAGATGTGATACCCGTCACCAGAGCAAGGGATATCGCCCATCACAACATGCCTCTCGTCCAACATTCCCTCACTTGTATCGTGCAAGGCTAGGTCAAGAGGACTGTCGGGCAGCACGTCTCCATACTCACAACAACCAAGGTACCACTCACAAGATCATCATCTACCCCGAGCACAAAGGTACCCAAAACCCTAATTGTCAAGAAGATGGCTCACCTCAATCGACTAGGAAAGAGGGGTCTTGCACATCATCTATCCCCAAACGGGCAACACAAAGGAACCCTAGGAAGAGTCACCACATATACCAAGCTCACCCTTCTAGTCCATGGTGAGAGGAGAGTGTTGCTTAAACGACTAGAACACAAGCTCACCTCAATCGTCCAAGAGAAAGAGGGGTGTTTCTCATAGTACTAGAAGCTTAAATTCACTCCTCTAGACCAAAGAGAGAAAGGAGTATTGCTCACCAAGAACCCTAGATCTTAGGTTTGGCCAACATGGATACTAGACAAGAAACTAAGCCACTAGCATGTAACCGGTTCTAAGCAACAAGAACATAAGGGAAGGTAAAGTAGTTAGGGTTAGGAGTTATGTCACCCGCCTTAAGCAAGCTCCAAACTCCTAGCTCCAAGCACCACCAAACAAGGAAGAAGAAGACTCCAAGGATATCGGCCACCAAGCTGCTCCTCCAAGGGGGTATCGGCCACCACTTGCCAAAGAGAAGGGTGTGTCGTGCACACCAAGGAGAGGGAGGCAAAAGAGCTAAAGGGATTCTTTGCAAAGAAAGGGAAATGCATATATAGAAGGAAAGGGAGGAGAAAACAAGGTAGATCCAAGCAAGGTGTCGCCTACCTAAGGACACTTATCCTAGTGCACGATGCACCACTCTAGCAAGCCCTTAACACATGTCCAAGGTCATTGCCATATGCAAGCATCATGCACCAAGTGTCCACTAGTGGTGACACAAACGAGGTCAAAGCTAGGTCAAGGATCATGGGCGACACAACTGGGCGACACACCCTCACCATGGGCGACACAGCCCTGGGTGACACAGCCAGGTCCTTGCCCGACACAAGGAACAAAGGAGCAAAGGCAACCCTCAACAAGGCTCAAACAACTCAACCAGGCCCAAAGGAACTCCAAGCAACGAGCCCAGACCTTCCTTCTACACTAGAGGAAACAAAGAGAGAGGAACACCTCCCAAGGTGGCAAACTTGCCCACAAACCATAGACTTGGGTTATTTGCAAGTAGCACCTCCAACTCTCAACAAAGTACAACCAAACCCTAATCACCACCAAAGGTGATTAGCAAGCAACAAAGCACCAAGGTTAAGTAAAGCAAACAGGTTAAACCCTAAACGAAGGTCAGGGTCCTTACAGACTAACCCCCTACAAAGGGATTTCGTCCCCGAAATCCGAAGAGAAAAGCGAGGGATACTTCCTCCTCATCTCTTCCTCAAGCTTCCACGTGGCTTCCTTAACGCCACGGTGATGCCAAAGAACCTTCACAAGAACCAGGTCCTTCCTCTTCAACTTCTTAACCCTTCTGTCAAGGATCAACACATGACCTTCCTTGTAGGTCACATCTTCATCAAGCTCAACCTCAACTGGCTGTATCACTGTTCCTGAATCTGGATGCCTTTTCTGCAGCATACTGACATGGAACACTGGATGCAACATGTGCAACTCTGGTGGAAACTCTAACTCGTAAGCCATCTTGCCAACTCGTGCTATGACCGGGTATGGTCCCATGTATCTGGGTGAAAGCTTACCCTTCCGGCCAAACCTCAGCACACCTTTCCATGACGAGACTTTAAGATACACCTTATCTCCTACCTGGAACTCCGAAGGTCGTCGGCGATTGTCTGCATAAGACTTCTACCTGTCCTGTGCCACTTTCAACTGTTGTTGTATCACCTTGATCTTTTCTGTTGTCTGCTGTACTAACTCAGGACCCAAAAGCTGATTCTCACCAGACTCATACCAACACAAAGGGGATCTACACTTCCTTCCATACAAAGCCTCATAAGGAGCCATATCAATGCTCCGCTGATAACTGTTGTTGTAGGTGAACTCTATCAAATTGAGATGTATATCCCAATTGCCTAGGAACTACAAAACACAAGCACAGAGAAGATCTTCCAAAATCTGAATAGTCCTCTCAGACTGTCCATCTGTCTGTGGGTGGAAGGCGGTACTGAACCTCAACTGTGTTCCCAATGCTCTGTGCAACAGTTCCCAAAAACGACTCGTGAACTGAGGACCTCTGTCAGAAACTATCGTCACTAGCACACCGTGCAAACATACTATCTCATCCACATACACTTGAGCGAGCTTTTCTGCTGTATACGTCGTATTCATAGATATGAAATGGGCAGACTTCGTCAATCTGTCCACTATCACCCAAATGGAATCATGATTCTTATTTGTCTTGGGTAGACCAACTACGAAATCCATGGTTATATGATCCCATTTCCACTGCGGTATCGGCAAAGGTTGCAATGTACCTTCCGGCTTCTGATGTTCAGCCTTGACATACTGACAAACCGCACATTTAGCTACAAACTCAGCTACATCTTTCTTCAAACCGGGCCACCAATATAAGTCCTTCAGACTATGATACATCTTGGTGACACCTGGATGCATAGCATACATCGACGTGTGTGCTTCTTCGAGCACCAACTTCCTCAGATCATCAACATCTGGTACCACCATCCTATCACGATAGCAGACTAGCCCATCCTCAGACTCATGGAACCCATCACGCTTTTCGCTGCCAAACTCTGATGTGATCAACTGTACCACATCATCTGTCTAATGTGCATCTTTGATCTGCTGTCTCAGCGTAGGCTTGACTTGCATCTAAGCTAAAAGTCCAGCTAACGAGGAAACTTCCATCTGTACATTCATCTATCGTAAAGAAATGAACATATCTTGTCTATGGCATACCAGAGAACTCAACTGTGCCTTCTTTGAAGAAAGAGAAAAATATTTTCTACTAAGCACATCAGCTACCACATTCGCCTTACTAGGATGATACTCGATAGTGCATTCATAATCATTGATCAACTCCATCCATCGGCGCTATCGCATGTTCAACTCATGCTGCAAAAGATGTACTTTAGATTCTTATGATCCGTAAAGATCTGGCACACTTCCCCATAAAGATAGTGTCTCCAAATCTTTAGCGCATGAACCACAACAGCCAACTCCAAGTCATGAGTCGGATAGTTCTCCTCGTGTTTCTTAAGCTGTCGCGAAGCAAAAGAAACCACATGATCTTCCTGCATCAGCACACAACCTAAACCTTTCTTGGAAGCATCACAGAAAACAACATATCCCTTCCCAGGCTCTGGCAGGATTAACACTGGAGCACTGGTCAGCTTCTCCTTCAAACTCTGGAAAGCTTGTTGACATCGATCATCCCAAACAAAAGGTACATCTTTTCTGGTCAACTTTGTCATCGGCAACGCAATCGTGCTGAAGTCCTTGATAAACCTCCGGTAGTATCCTACTAAACCTAGAAAACTACAAACTTCTATCGGCGTCTTCAGTTGTTCCCAATTTGCAATGGATTCCACCTTCTTTGGGTCCACTTTGACTCCTTCAGTAGATATCACATGACCTAAGAAAGTCACTTCTTCCAACCAGAACTCACACTTACTGAACTTGGCATATAGCTGATGTTGACGAAGGAGAGTCAACGCTCGTCGAAGATGTTGCTCATGCTCTTGCCTGTCCCGAATGTAGATCAAGATGTCATCTATAAAGACTACAACAAACTGATCTAGGAACGGACAGAACAATCTGTTCATCAAGTCCATGAAAGCAGCAGGTGCATTGGTTAGCCCGAACGGCATAACCACAAACTCGAAGTGACCTTACCTCGTCCTGAAAGATGACTTTGGTATGCCATCCGCCTTTTTCCTCAACTGATGATATCCAGACTGTAGATCGATCTCTAAAAACACTGTAGCACCACACAACTGATCAAACATATCATCTATCCTCATGAACGGGTACTTGTTCTTGATCGTAACCTTATTCAACTACCGGTAGTCTATACAGAACCGCATCGAACCATCCTTCTTCTTGACGAACAACACTGGAGCTCCCCAAGGCGACGTACTCGGTCTGATTAAACCTTTGTCCAGCAACTTTTGCAACTGCTTCTTAAGCTCTGCCATTTCTACTGGAGCCATCCTGTACGGTGTCTGTGCAACTGGCTGTGTTCCTGGAACCGGATTGATCTCGAAGTCAATCTCTCGGGCGGAGGAACACCAGGAAACTCATCTGAAAAAACATCGGCAAACTCTCAGACAACTGGCACCTCTTCAAGGCTAAGACCTTTCGCCTTGGTCTCCACAACGGTATCCACAACGTGGGCTAAGAACGCCTCACATCATTGTCGTAACAACTTCTCTGCCACCATAGCTGATACCTGACATGTCAGAAGAATCTTCCTATCTCCTAGGAAGATCCACTTCACTCCAGCATCATCAAACACTGCCTACTTCGAACCACAGTCCAAAACCACCTTATACCTTTCTAAGGTATCCATCCCAAGGATAACATCAAAGCCATGCATATCAAGTGGTATAAGATCCACTTGGATGCGGTGTCCTGAGAAAGACAAGACACAAGATGGACACTCTTCTCGAAGCAATGAAGAACTAGTAAGAGGGGTTTCTAACAACAAATTATCCTTATTACAAAAAACATGTAAACGACAGTTCTCAAGCATACTATAGGCGATAAAAGAGTGTGTAGCACCCGGGTCAACCAGAATAGATATAAAGCAAGAAGAAGACATATCAGAATGAAATGACTCCATCTGACCTGTCACTACTCGTGGGTTGACTATCGCCTCCGGCTGATTCATAGCATAGAATCGAGCCGTTGCTTGCTGTCCATGACCTCTGCTTCCTTGAGCAGACGAACCTGTCTGAGATGCTTGGCCGCGTCCCCGCCCTCTGTTACGACTAGGCTGCTGTCGATATGAACCTTGAAGATTCTGCCTCGGCTGCTGCGTCACTTCAACATCTCTATTTGGGCAACTCGACTTGAAATGCCCCGCCTGACCGCAGATATAGCATGTCTTGACTTCAAACCGTGGCCTAGATGGCCCTATCACTGCCACAAAAGATGTACTGTATTCTTTATATGGTGAGGAAACATAACCTCTTCCCCTACTCGGAGACCACTGAGACGGTCCACTAGAATCTCTCAACACTGACGACGACGAAAACCTTGGCTTCTTGAAGCCACCAAACCTCTGTCCCTGGAACTGAGCAGGTCTCTTCTTAGCCATTGACTCTTTCTTCTCCCTTAATGATCATTCGATCCTCCGGACAGATTCTACAAACGTAGCAAACCGCTCCCAGTTCTCCAATGCAGACACAGGTGTTGTTAGCTCGGAACTCAAACCTTTCTCGAAGCATCTGATCCGCTCCTCATCTGTTTCCGCCATGTGAGGACAAAACCTCAACAGATCCATGAACTTGGTCTCATACTCGGTGATGTTCATCATTCCTTGTCGCAGGCTCTCAAACTGACTGATCTTCTCATCTAGATACGTCTTCAGAAAGTATCTGCTGACGAACTCACACCGAAAAACTTCCCAACCGATCACCTCACCAGGCTGCTTCTCTTCCTCGATGGTCCACCAGTGACCAACACTACCTTTTAGGAGGTAGACAACATGCTTTACTTTGTCTGCTTCGGGGATGTCGAGGATCTGGAAAGCCTTCTCAAGACTTGTTAACCACAGATCTGCATCCGCTGAATCAGCCGTTCCAGCATAGTCTGAAGCTCCGACTCGGTGAAGCCGCTCGAAGGTCTTCCCAATACCCGATGCTTCTCCATGGGGAGCCTGTGCTCTCGGAGGAGGCACTAGCAATCGCTCAACCATGAAATTCATCGTAGCCATCATCTGCCCCATAAGATGTTGGTAGGCAGGGTGCTCAAGAATGGCTGGGTCAGGTTGGGGGACCTCAGGCACCCGATCTCCATGTGCCTACTCAAAAGCTCCATCAACTGATGCAACATCATTGTGCTCATCAGGATGTTCTTCATGGTTTCTAGACATCTGGGCTTTTCTTCCGCTGAGGCAGAAGATAATTATGAGAAAATCTAGAAAACACACAAGAACAAACACAACCTTGTCCTAAATCCCTGTAGACTCAGCGAACCTAGAGCTCTGATACCAAAATTTGTGGCAACACATCCCACTATCACATAGACAACGAGGTGTTACGCGAAAGCGCGCAGAAATCACCATAACCACAGATTACCAAAATACGGGTTAATTAAAACCGATTGTGGAAAACTGATAAACTTGAGAAACTATTACATTCCAGTCAACATCCTACAAGAAAACATGTTATATAAACATATACAAGCCTTGAAACTTGTCCACATCTTAGAGCAACAGCTGTCATGTCATCACATGAGTTCATCACCTATTTATACATACATAAGGGCCCACTTCTGGCCAACAACAGGATATACAAGACATCGACGGTTAGACATCGTGAAACATCGTCAAACACCTCCAAGGACATGAGAGTACAGGGATGACTCTAAGACTCTACTACAAAACATCCAAAATAGCAGCGTATCCATCGGTTGCCTCCTACTACTCTTCTTGCTGCTCGGCCGCAACTCCACGACCACCACCACGTCTAGCTCGACCACCTAAAAAGGGTGTAAACTAGCGGAGTGAGACAATTGAACATTGTCCCAGTGATAAACATAACTCCCCACCAAAACTACAAAACCTCAGGAGGATAAAGCAGACAACTGATAAGAAGTATAACAAGAGTAGTTATAAAATAAAGCTGTTCATACTAAGCAAGCTTACCAGGTGTACTCAAGGCATATAACCAAATCCTTTTATAGAACATGATTAACAAGATAAGATATAGTGCCACATAACATGATGGACATATAAGTAGTTGCAGGAAATAACAAGATTAACTACGTAAGCAAGGCCTCAACCAATGTTTCATCTTTGACTTAAGCAGTATTTACTATTCGGCTGGATTACATATTATTATGCCCTGAGGAAGTGAACCGTACCATTTAAATCCAACCGAAGGCTGCGAAACCCGGAGCCGGTGCCATACAAGGTCAATGGAAGAGCCGGACTCCACGACCTCCCACCTCGTGGTCAGTGCACGAGTACAACATAAGCAGGACCGCAGTCTCATGCTGAAGTGGTCTTAGCCACAGGGTCAGCTCCAAAGGCTACCCATCCTCTAGCCCGCCTTGATATAGGTCACGACGCTAGTAAAACTGAGCCACGGGCCTGTTCACCGTGCTCTGAGCCATGAACGCATTCATGCTCGATCAACTCTGAGCCATGGGCCTGTTCACCATGCTCCAAATATATATATATATATATATATATATATATATATATATATATATATATATATATATATATATATATATATATATATATATATATATATATATATATATATCCAAGTCTGCAACCGTAGCTACACTCGATTCCCTCTCTATTTAAGGCTAGGAGAAACCACACATATTCAACAATATGCGCTTCCAGGTTAACCCGCAGGAGAACATGTTTCACCATCATCAATTCCTGACGATGATGGATCTATGGCCAGGGCAACTACGTGATATATTCCACTGTGATTAATTAGTGTATTTTATGTGGATTGCAAGATTCAACCAAGTTCTATAACATGCAATTATAATAGAAGTAAACAATATAAAACTCAACATTTTGCTTCTACTATAATTCACATTGAACTGATCCATCACAAGGATTCAACAGTACATGTTATCACTTGGCCTCTTGCCAATCAATCTAGATCAACCTCAAGGATCATCACAACCCATGGGATCTCAATCCCTCATCACATTGTGCCACTGCCTCTCAGGGCTTACATCATCATCATGGGATAACAATCCCCAGTACTTTAGTCATGTACATTATACAGATTATTTCAACATCCAGAGTAACAATCACAGCAGGGTTACTCAATGTATACATATACCTCATAGCCCTTTTTAATTGGCTATGCACCACCTGCATGGTTAGTGTACTCAATAATAATAGGCTCAACAGAAAGACTATGCTTACCAATATAGGGTGCCATTAAAGATTCTATACTTATCAATCATACATCAACTGATGATCATGTGCATAAGACACATCATTAAGCAAACCATTTATGTGCTTACCATTTTCTTAACTTATAATCATATGTATCAGGCCCATTACTAAGCAACCCACACTACATACTTATCATTTTCCTTAGCATCATACAGATAATCATGATGATCAAGTTCATGCATATAGTCATGTTCGGTATAAAGGACAAGTGTTACCATTACCATTAAGTGAGCAAGGATTCACCGTCGTGTTAAGTAAGGACATATACAACGAATCTGTTTTTTTGTGATAAGAAGAACTCTTACTAAAACATCACAAACCCTCACTAAAACGTCACAAACCCTCACTTAAAGGTTGTATCGGGCAACCTACCCTCACCCATTGCTCATCACACAACGACTGATACAAAGGCAGCCAGCAACGCTGCGTTACCACTCAGGCAACCAAGCGTGCTGCAGATCAACGCTGCATCGGTGTTGCGCACAAGGGGGGGGGGTGTCGGGCACCCAGCCCTATCGAGCAACGCCCGTCACACGACATGCTATCGGCCAACACAAGACAAGGTGACACCCATCACAGGCTGCTCAGCAACGCCCGTCACAAGGTGACTATCGGCCAAGGTCATGCCACAGGAGATATCGTTCAAGGGAGTAACTCACCCATCCTATCGTGCAACCGACTGAACCGTAGCCTAAAGGTCGTCACAGGGTAAGGTGAAGATGTGACGCCCGTCACCAGAGCAAGGGATATCGCCCATCACAACCGGCCTCTCGTCCAACATTCCCTCACTTGTATCTTGCAAGGCTAGGTCAAGAGGACTGTCGGGCAGCACCTCTCCATACTCACAACAACCAAGGTACCACTCACAAGATCATCATCTACCCTGAGCACAAAGGTACCCAAAACCCTAACGGTCAAGAAGATGGCTCACCTCAATCGACTAGGAAAGAGGGGTCTTGCACATCATCTATCCCCAAACGGGCAACACAAAGGAACCCTAGGAAGAGTCACCACATATACCAAGCTCACCCTTCTAGTCCATGGTGAGAGGAGAGTGTTGCTTAAACGACTAGAACACAAGCTCACCTCAATTGTCCAAGAGAAAGAGGGGTGTTGCTCATAGTACTAGAAGCTTAAACTCACTCCTCTAGACCAAAGAGAGAAAGGAGTATTGCTCACCAAGAACCCTAGATCTTAGGTTCAGCCAACATGGATACTAGACAAGAAACTAAGCCACTAGCATGTAACCAATTCTAAGCAACAAGAACATAAGGGAAGGTAAAGTAGTTAAGGTTAGGAGTTATGTCACCCGCCTTAAGCAAGATCCAAACTCCTAGCTCCAAGCACCACCAAGCAAGGAAGAAGAAGACTCCAAGGATATCGGCCACCAAGCTGCTCCTCCAAGGGGGTATCGACCACCACTTGCCAAAGAGAAGGGTGAGTCGTGCACACCAAGGAGAGGGAGGCAAAAGATCTAAAGGGATCCTTTGCAAAGAAAGGGAAACACATATATAGAAGGAAAGGGAGGAGAAAACAAGGTAGATCCAAGCAAGGTGTCACCTACCTAAGGACACTTGTCCTAGTGCACGATCCACCACTCTAGAAAGCCCTTAACACATGTCCAAGGTCATTGCCATATGCAAGCATCATGCACCAAGTGTCCACTAGTGGTGACACAAACGAGGTCAAAGCTAGGTCAAGGATCATGGGCGACACAACTAGGCGACACAACTAGGCGACACACCCTCACCATGGGTGACACAGCCCTGGGTGACACAGCCAGGTCCTTGCCCGTCACAAGGAACAAAGGAGCAAAGGCAACCCTCAACAAGGCTCAAACAGCTCAACCAGACCCAAAGGAACTCCAAGCAACGAGCCCAGACCTTCCTTCTACACTAGAGGAAACAAAGAGAGAGGAACACCTCCCAAGGTGGCAAACTTGCCCACAAACCCTAGACTTGGGTTATTTGCAAGTAGCACCTCCAACTCTCAACAAAGCACAACCAAACCCTAATCACCACCAAAGGTGATTAGCAAGCAACAAAGCACCAAGGTTAAGCAAAGCAAATAGGGTAAACCCTAAACGAAGGTCAGGGTCCTTACACACATACTCCTTCCCACCAACTCCCACTTCATTTACACCATCTTCCACCTCAAAACCCTTATTTTCTAGGGTTTTGGCTACTTCCATCTACCAATCCATGCTTACCAACCACCAAGAAGGGAGAATGATGATCTTTTATAGTAGGAGTTAAGAAGGAGGAGTATTCACCAAAGTTCCACGACTATCTACTCCTCTACTCCTTCTCATTGTTTTGTTATGAGTAGCTAGGTCCACTAGGTGGGATGTTTGGTGTAAATATGTGACTTTGTTACCATGTTTGGGGAAAATAGTGTGTAAACTATATAATTTTGTTTTTAATGGTCATGTTCTACTTATGTCTTAGTTCTCATGAAATATCTTGTGGTTTATTCTTTGAAACATGGATTATCTTGTGATTTGTTCTTGAAACCACCTAGGTTCTAGGAGAAAATGGCTTACATGTAGCTATTTTAGGATTTTCTCCTAGGTCAAACTAGTGGATCCCTAGATATCACTTCATCTTTCTACATATATATCCCTTCTTCTAATCCTATGTGTGAGATCTAACTAGCTAGTTTAGAAGCACATAGTGCTACTGAGTTGGAGCTATTTAAAGGCTATATTGTAGGTGATGTGAGGTGAAATACCATCATTTCCAACCTCCATATTAACCTTGGCTTCCAATTGACCTAAGAGACACTATCCTATAAGTGTAGACTTAATTATTTCCTAGTTGAATTCCATATAATCCCTAATGAAAGTAATCCTCACAAGGTTGGATAGGGGGTTCTAGAGAGTAGTTTCCCAATGCACACCCTATTTGATCCATGACAATTAATTAGTGTTTAGAGAAATTCTCTAGCATATAACTTGTTATTTGGTTTGATAATATAAACTAATGAGTATTGTTTGCATGTCGTGATCTCTAGCCTAGGTTCTGGTCACATTACCCTAAACGGCCTAGACATCCATTAATTGATTGAATCCCTAATTCTCTCTTTCTTAGTTAATGATTTCTTAGATAGTCTCTTTACTTGCCTTCTTAGTTAATTGTCTTGTTCATGATATCTAGGTCTTTCTAATATATTTAGTGTTCCTTTGTTCTTGTTTGTGCTAGTTCTAGTTAGCTAGTTGCTAATCTAGTCTCCTAGTTCTCTTTCTTGCTCAATTGTTAATGTAGTTCCTTTCTTGCTCTCTCTAGGTTGGTAATTAGGATTGCTTTTCTAGTCTAGTATTTAGTGTTAACTTCCTCTTTATTGACTTAGTTTAATTGTCTCTTTTCATTTCTTAGATTGTTTCCCTTGTGAATTAGAATTAAAATTTTAAGGTTAAAATAGGTTTTGCTCTTGCTCTCTCTTAATTGCTTGCTCGACCCCTTAGTGCAATTCAACCAAAACTAAGCTAAACCCTTGAATCCTAGACTCTTCATTAGTACCTAGACAAAATGAAAATTCTCTAGTGCCTGCTATCTCCTTTGGGATTTGACCTTGACTTGCCATCTCTTTACCATTCTCAAGCTCGTGCGCTTGTAGATTTTCTTAAGAATGCGTCTAAATTGGGTTTATGAATATTCAAAAGACGTTTTTGTGTGACTAGGGAGCATCCAATCAAATTTTGATTTTTTTTGGGTGAACCCATGGTGAAGGCATCAATATTTATGGTAACATTGTTGGGGATATCATATCTCAACCTAGCTAGTCCATTCAGCTTTGACTTTTCATATTATCTTCACCATTTCTATTCATTTTTATTTGTGTTACTTCAGAAAACTTGTTTACTAATTTGCCTTATTTTGATTGGTTGTGCCTTGTGTAGGTGACCTTTCTTACATGTTTGTATGTCATTCTCTTTATATTGACTCTTTCCTAGCGGATCCCCAGGTAGGAAAGAAAAGGCAAAAAAGTCAGCACAACCAAAGCTAGAGGAAGAGATGCAAAATTGGGATGCTCATGACCAATATAGAGAACATGACCTACCACCACCTCGTCGACCAGTGCACAATCCAATGCATGACTATTTTATGCTAGGGAACTACAACTCTCCAATTTCTACTAGAGTTGATCATACGCCAAGGCAACAATTCTCAGTTCCACCAGCTCTTCTTGGACTTCTCCCTACATTCTATGGGTTAGAATATGGAATTCCGTACAAACACATAGATTCCTTTCTGGAGACTTGCTCAACTTTAAGGAATCCTGCATCCACTGACGATTATATTTTGCTCACCATGTTCCCCTTCTCTCTTAAGGACAAGTTAAATGAGTGGTTTTCTTCAAAGACCAAGATTTTCACTTGGGAGGAGATGAAGAATGAGTTTTTGAAGAAGTTTAAGTTAGGTTTTAGGGAGACAGAGAAGGCATCGGAAACAAAAAAATTTCTTCTCCCAAACCCAGAATAAAGGAATTGCGTCAACGTCTATACAATAGGAAGGATGGTTTGTAGAGGCATACCTTGTCCCGAGGCTTGCTCGATGACGTTACCTCACAGCTAGTATGGTCTTCACCTTCGGTCTTGGATGGTGTCTGAGCAGCTCCTGGTCTCACCGGGACTGTCAAGATTGACAGATGTCCTCCGAGCGGCAGAAGTCTCCCGCCTCCGAAGTAGTCCATACGGACCGCCTGGAACTCTGATCTCCTTGTCCCACAAGGAATCGAAAGGAGTCACACCCTCCTGTTGGCGTACTAGTCACCGACACACTCTCCTACCACCAGTCGCTTTCGGCAGTTGTCTTTCCCTTGCTGTGCCTCCCTTATCGGGTAGCACTTGCTCGGTCTCTCTCTCAGTTACCAAAACCAGAGAGAATGACAACTTTGTAGAGAAACTGGTGCACTGAGTTGTGTTTTGAGAAGCCCCCACTACCCCTATATATAGGAGGGTCATGGGACAGGGTTCTCTATCTCGGGAAATGCAAGATTAATACAGGAGTAGAAGGGTTCGAGATTTTCCACAAAAACAACCAACTGTGCCACCTAAACCGATCGTTTCATGCATGAAATAGTCAGTTGGGGAGTTGAGCCGATCGGTTCACACTTCAACCGATCGGTTGGGGCACCTGAGCCGATCGGTTCACTTCTGAGCCGATCGGTTCGTGGTCCTGATCCAACTCAAATTGACTTTCAGATTTGTTTTCGATTAATCAAATATTAATCCTTGTCCAAATCAAATTTGTACAAGTGAAACAAATTGTATTTGCAAAATAGTCTTCTCACTTTCCAAATGATCTCGGTTAGACCAGTTGAGCCGATCGGTTCAACTCTTGAACCGGTCATCTCAGCCTGTCTTGAGTTGATCAGTTCATCACATGAGTTGATCGGTTCACCAACCTGAGCCGATCGGTTCATCACATGAGTCGAACGGTTGGAGCAACAGACTATGCAAATTCATTCAATTGCAGTTCCAATCAATCTGATACGCTAATCAATCGGTCCAACACCTTGAACACTATGATATTGAGCTATCAATTGATTGAGTGTTTAATTGAACTACTAAACTCCTTTAGTAATCAATCTAACCATCATTTGTGGATAAAACTCCTCTTCCAGGTTAAATCCTATGTGTGTTACCCTACAGGTCCATTTCACGTTGGTAGTGAAAGTTCATAAAACTTATGACTTCACAAGCAAAGAGCGGTGCCTAGTCGCACATTAGTGCTACCCAAGTGAAATAGAAAGTTGGAGAACAACTTTCAATCCTACAATCCGTGAATGGTGTTATAGCGAATGTATAATTTCTTTGTCACTGATATCTCAAATGAACTCAAGGCATGGAACAGTCATCCTGTCAACGTTCATTCACTTTCTTGATCTCAGAGTTGATTGGAGGAGATATGTATGATATCAATATCATATACTGATTCACACATGTGACGTCCCTAGATTTTCTAAAACTTAATCTGATGTGTGACGTCCAAATTGAAACCCTCACCTCAACGAGAATCCCAATTTAAACATCCTACACTAGGCTAAGAAAGAGAAAATCAGAGGAAGTCATAAGGAAACAATCAGTAGCACATGTACATGAACAATAATAAAACCATACACACATGTTCACCCTTCAACATATAATTACAACATGAATTGTTACAACATTTGATATTACATATTGAATAACAAACTTCTAACATATACATGTACTACAACTAAACTACATGATCTTAAGACAACATGTCCACCTGTACATCAGCTCGCTACACAACTCTCAGCTATCCTGGATCTTCAAGAGCATAACCACAACCTAAACAAAAGATTATATGTGGTACATGTCAGTACAATATTTCATGAATATTGTACTGAGTATGCCTACGTGTCTTTTATTTACCTCTCATCATATCTTGGCAATAAGATAAAACTAATACTTGGCAGTAACAGAAGAATATAAGAAAAGCATATACTTGCACAAGGATACTCATTAACAAAAGAGAACACATATTTTAAGCTTATTTTCCATTATATACCAAGGCCTTTATGATCACTACCGAAGAGTTAGATCATTTGTACAAGGTGACCACTACCAAAGAGTTAGGTCAGACCACTACCAAAGAGTTAGGTCATATGTACAATGTGACCACTACCAAAGAGTTAGGTCACTTCCAAGCACACTGCCAAAGAGTTAGTGCTTTCATATAATGGAACATATATATTATGTTTGATGTGTTCATAGCAGTAGTCATGGAAAATCATGCAACATATCATACAAGAACAATCATTTCATCCAATATCATATGCCAAGTATTTTACTACACATATAACACAAGCATATTGTATAATAAGCCAAGTAAGAGGTAATAGCGTACCTTGATCAAGAGATATCATACTAATCACATGTTCCTCATGTCATCTATATCTTGGTTAAACCTGATCAAGACAAGATCATATACTATCATCATGTTCTCATAATCTATATCTCATCTTAACCCTAATCGTGTTCATTAGGGTTTCACTTTATCTCATTAGGATATGCACATCATTACTTGTATTCCTTTCTTATAATTATCATACTGATGTCATTTTCCAGATTATGGTTCATTATATGAACATTAGATTCCATATCCTCTTTGTGCACATATTCACCCTAGGTTACATCATTAACCTAGATTAGGGTTTTATAACATGTATCAAGCTTCATCTTCGTATAAAATGGATTTTGTGTATCATATTGATCTCATATTTAATTCTGAGGTTCCAGGTACTGATATGAGCTTACTCTGTAAATTTCATCATTTATAGAGCACGTATGTATTTATTGCATTTTATTAGGGTTATTAGCCCTAATTAGCCATATGGAGTAAATTACATGAATTCGTGCCTCAACCTTGACACGTCTGACATCATATGGATTATAAGTATAAAAATTGATTTACTGACATATTCTCATAATTTTAGGCTAACGTTTGATATTTATTATCCATCAATTAAGCATTTCACAACTAATAAGATATCACTGATATTCGTGCATCAAAAGCAGGATATTGTGCTTCCATCTTGTTCTATGCATTTTTATGAGAATTTTGGTATATTATATGTATTTTTCTGATGCTTGAGCTAATTTCTATGATTTATTGAAGATATGCTCATTTACAGAAATTACTTACCTTTTGGCCAATCGGCCGTTGACGCGTGGCCATCTTGGGCGCGACTCCTAAGTCCTAACTCACGCTGAGCCGGATGGTTCAGGACTCTAGTTTTCTGGGTTTAGGGCTGGTCTGCGATTCTGAACCCGGTTCAACCTTCTTTCCTTCTCCTACGCGATCCCGATCTTGAGGACTCGCCTGTCCCCTCTGCTTTGCGTGAGCGCCGCCGCATGGTGGATCTCTGGTGTGCGATCTACTATCCTCCAGCAATGATAGCAACTTACTTTCTCTTCTTTGAGGTTCGTTCTAGCTCGCCCCACGTCTTCGGCCTCTAATCGATTCCTGCCGTTACCTCTCCGTGTGGCCTGGATAGCTCATCGGTCATGGCTGCCGCCATAGCAGCGGGAAAGGGGGATATCACCCCCAGGCATGGAAGGCGTCCAGGAGCTTTTGCAAAAGAAGCGTGCAACCTTTTTCAACTCGAAGGCAAACTCCATCAGAGGTGAGGAACCCTGAAGCAGCTAACCCGAACCCCAACTGGTCTCCGGCAAGGATGGGCTTCGTCAGCCGACAGCACAACCCAAACAGGCTTGAAAGCACCCTTAGTAGCTTCGCCTGACCTCGGTCGTCCTTCAGCCTCTGTTATCTTCCTTTGGTTTCCTCACTGCCTCCATCTCACACCTTTTCTTCCCACCTACGACTTGCGGTGGAGAGACTGCGAGAAGGGAGGGCTCGTTCTCCCTCATTCCTTCCCCTCTGGTCTCAAGAAATGGGTCGAATGGAGGCTGCGATCTACAGGAAGCCAACTACTCGGCCAGTCTTGCACGTAATGCTCTCTCTCCTAGGCGTGAGATCATGGGCAAACGTGGCTTTAACAGCTCCCTTGCTTGTTCTAACTGCAAGGTAGGAGACGACTAGCTGTCGTCAGATCTGATCCATCCAACAGTCAGGAAAAGGCCACACCATGTATCCGTGATTCTTAGACATTAGAGGCGCGTGACCCATTTCTTTGATCAACCTTAGGGTATAAATATCAAACTTAGGTCCAAGAATCATTACAAGCACATTATTTCATCATATTCAAACTTAAATATCTCTCTCTAGGAGAACCCAAATGCCACCAAAATTTGACCATTGCTTTAACACAGCTCAAGCTACATTCTATTTTAATATGGTGCCAAAACCCAACTGTTTGACCATTCAATTAAAGTACTTCAAAAAGGCATAAAGTTGAGGAACTTAATCATGAAATCAATGTCAATCAACACTCAAATTACCACAAGCACTTGGAACTCTCAAGATAACTCAACATTCATGAATTCACTTATTTTATTGGACATTTGAGGATTCCAAAGGTCCACTCCATCACATCCTACACACCTTAAAAGAAATTCCGTACTCGAAATTAAGCCCAAAAATCCAGTCTTTCACATCATATACAACTTAAAGGAACTTTTGTCCTCAAAAGTAAACCATACTCTTATTCCAAGGCAATCAAAGTGATATTCATCCATATGTATGGCACCACTCAAGGTGAAACATATACACGAACAAGAGCTTCATAATTATATCCGAACCACTAATAGGAAGTTTTAAAACATCTAGGGTGAAACATCACTTCAAAGACGCTCAAACAAGGGTTTAGAAGGTTAGGTTATGTCATGACATATCTCATATATCAAGGCTGTATCCTTATCTTAACTTGTGCATTAGGGTTCCCACATCATATTACCAGGTTCTAAAGGAGTTAACTAAGATTAACTCATTATCAAGGTGTCATTAACATTTTATTGAGATAATTTGTTAGAACATGTTCAACATTAACATATGCCTTTTAGGAGGGAGTTAACTAAAGTTAACCCACTTTATCCATCTAGATCATATCAAGGTGTCACAAACATTATGTTGTGCTAATTGTCAAACTATACTTTTCATCTTTATTAAGCACTAAGATTAACACCTCATGTAACATGTTGCATTCATATGATCTTATTTCATTGCTCATAATAAATACAACATTTATAAGTGATTTCATCACAAGATTAACCAACCATATTACGTTATCATCTTTATTCATGTATATGGTTAATCATTTATGCATTGATATCTATTAAACCATCTCTAGGTTTCCATCATATCATATCCATATATCACATCTCGAGGTTGGATCACATCCTTACATATATTATATCATGGTAGTGCTAACAAACTTATATTATATCAAAACTTTACTTAGGACAAAAGAGGTTCCTCTACCCATACCACGAGGGTAGTGTCGTGCTCAGTCTCTCTGAGCTAACTCGACTCTATGAGTATCTCATATGCACTAACTTTATCTTTTCTCTCTTATCTCAGGATTCTTGGATTACCTCATTGGCACTGGTGATATCTTTACAAGCTCTAGCCACATAAGCACAAACCAAAACATGATATGTGATGTTCTTCATAGGTCTCTACCCATGAAACATGCTTACCCAAAACTCTCTTATCAACATAACCACTAGATTCCTACAAGGAACCACCAACCCGAGCATGAGGCTTCAGAGAAAGTAAAACATATACCTCCTCCAGGGTCTTGGGACTCTCTTTCCCTCACCCAGATGGTAGGTTCTCATATTCTTATTAACATATGCACATATATAACCATCCTCTCTCTGTCTCTAGGGTTTGGTCATCCCAAGGACATCTAGGGTTCAGCAAGACTATAAGAATCATGCATAAAACAACTCATCTCAATCACTCAGGAGTAGTCTAGTTTAGGACATATCATATCACATATCTCATAATTTTCATGTCTTGGAGTTTAGGTTCTCTGACCTTCTCCCTGCGGGTCTCACTCTCTCTGGAGTTAACCCCAAAACTAGTCCCAACACTAGACGTCCTCCTTCGTAAAAGAACTTGAGGCTCATGCTGACTCACAACCTTGTCTTAACTTATCATATCTCATCTCATAAAGAACTCATGCTTGCATCATCAAAACTTATCTCAAATCCGCAAACAGAACTTAAGTCATCAAAGACAAACATAAATCATCATGACCATCTTATGTCTTCTATATAAGACCTACATCATATCATCAAAACTTATATCATCTATTCCATCTATCACATATATATCCAACAAGGCTCTAGACATCTAATCTAGAACTACTCTCTCTTCTAGACTGATGTCATCACTTTCACTTGGGTTGCATGACCACCTCCTACTCGTACATGTGTGGGGACACATTTTTGTAATACATATACATAATAAAATATTATATAGTTTTTCTCCGATAAAACATGCGTCAGAGAAAACTATCGAGGTTCGATCCGTTTGGAATCAAAAACCAAATCCAAAAACGAGTGCCCCACACATAGTAGAGAGTCTAGTGTCATGAAAACTAGTGAAAAGGGTGAGAACAAGGGGTAGACTAGTGTAGCTACGCTAGACAACGTGCGCAATATGTCTAGGGTTTCTCTTCCCTTGATGCACGTCATTTCCAAATAGTGCAACGTCCCATACCACTGCACTACAAGGAAAGAACGACATCTAAGGACTTGTTACTCAACAAGCACTAGTCTAGACCTAGTTCTCGGACATCTAGGTGCTAACCTAGAGGCTAGGTCAGATCTAGTCTCTAAAAGACGACTAATCTAACCCTAAAAGATTATTAAGTTCAAGGTTCTTTAGTTTTCAGTTGCATAATGAGCAAATGTCAGACTTTGCTATTGTTCATGCTCTGATACCACCTGTGACATCCCCGGATTTTCTAAAACTTAATATAATGTGTGACGTACAAATTGAAACCCTCACCTCAGCGAGAATCCCAATTTAAACACACACATAAGGCTAAGAAGAAGAAAATCAAGGGAGCCAGAAGGAAACAATCAGTAGCACATGTACATGAACAATAATAAAACCATACACACATGTTCACCCTTCAACATATAATTACAACATGAATTGTTACAACATTTGATATTACATATTGAATAACAAACTTCTAACATATACATGTACTACAACTAAACTACAGGATCTTAAGACAACATGTCCACCTGTACATCAGCTCGCTACACAACTCTCAGCTATCCTGGATCTTCAAGAGCATAACCACAACCTAAACAAAAGATTATATGTGGTACACGTCAGTACAATATTTCATGAATATTGTACTGAGTATGCCTACATGTCTTTTATTTACCTCTCATCATATCTTGGCAATAAGATAAAACTAATACTTGGCAGTAACAGAAGAATATAAGAAAAGCATATACTTGCACAAGGATACTCATTAACAAAAGAGAACACATATTTTAAGCTTATTTTCCATTATATACCAAGGCCTTTATGATCACTACCGAAGAGTTAGATCATTTGTACAAGGTGACCACTACCAAAGAGTTAGGTCAGACCACTACCAAAGAGTTAGGTCATATGTACAATGTGACCACTACCAAAGAGTTAGGTCACTTCCAAGCACACTGCCAAAGAGTTAGTGCTTTCATATAATGGAACAGATATATTATGTTTGATGTGTTCATAGCAGTAGTCATGGAAAATCATGCAACATATCATACAAGAACAATCGTTTCATCCAATATCATATGCCAAGTATTTTACTACACATATAACACAAGCATATTGTATAATAAGCCAAGTAAGAGGTAATAGCGTACCTTGATCAAGAGATATCATACTAATCACATGTTCCTCATGTCATCTATATCTTGGTTGAACCTGATCAAGACAAGATCATATACTATCATCAGGTTCTCATCATCTATATCTCATCTTAACCCTAATCGTGTTCATTAGGGTTTCACTTTATCTCATTAGGATATGCACGTCATTACTTGTATTCCTTTCTTATAATTATCATACTGATGTCATTTTCTAGATTATGGTTCATTATATGAACATTAGATTCCATATCCTCTTTGTGCACATATTCACCCTAGGTTACATCATTAACCTAGATTAGGGTTTTATAACATGTATCAAGCTTCATCTTCATATAAAATGGATTTTGTGTATCATATTGATCTCATATTTAATTCTGAGGTTCCAGGTACTGATATGAGCTTACTCTGTAAATTTCATCATTTATAGAGCACGTATGTATTTATTGCATTTTATTAGGGTTATTAGCCCTAATTAGCCATATGGAGTAAATTACATGAATTCGTGCCTCAACCTGGACACATCTGACATCATATGGATTATAAGTATAAAAATTGATTTACTGACATATTCTCATAATTTTAGGCTAACGTTTGATATTTATTATCTATCAATTAAGCATTTCACAACTAATAAGATATCACTGATATTCGTGCATCAAAAGCAAGATATTGTGCTTCCATCTTGTTCTATGCATTTTTATGAGAATTTTGGTATATTATATGTATTTTTCTGATGCTTGAGCTAATTTCTATGATTTATTGAAGATATGCTCATTTACAGAAATTACTTACCTTTTGGCCAATCGGCCGCTGACACGTGGCCATCTTAGGCGCGACTCCTAAGTCCTAACTCACGCTGAGCCGGCCGGTTCAGGACTCTAGTTTTCTGGGTTTAGGGCTGGTCTGCGATTCTGAACCCGGTTTAGCCTTCTTTCCTTCTCCTACGCGATCCCGATCTTGAGGACTCGCCTGTCCCCTCTGCTTTGCGTGAGCGCCGCCACATGGTGGATCTCCGGCGTGCGATCTACTATCCTCCAGCAATGCTAGCAACTTACTTTTTCTTCTTTGAGGTTCATTCTAGCTCGCCCCACGTCTTCGGCCTCTCATCGATTCCTGCCGTTACCTCTCCGTGTGGCCTGGATAGCTCATCGGTCATGGCTGCCGCCATAGCAGCAGGAAAGGGGGATATCACCCCCACGCATGGAAGGCGTCCAGGAGCTTTTGCAAAAGCAGCGTGCGGCCTTCTTCAACTCGAAGGCAAACTCCATCAGAGGTGAGGAACCCCGAAGCAGCTAACCCGAACCCCAACTGGTCTCCGGCAAGGATGGGCTTCGTCAGCCGACAGCACAACCCAAACAGGCTCAAAAGCACCCTTAGTAGCTTCGCCTGACCTCGGTCGTCCTTCAGCCTCTATTATCTTCCTTTGGTTTCCTCACTGCCTCCATCTCACACCTTTGCTTCCCACCTACGACTTGCGGTGGAGAGACTGCGAGAAGGGAGGGCTCATTCTCCCTCATTCCTTCCCCTCTGGTCTCAAGAAATGGGTCGAATGGAGGCTGCGATCTATAGGAAGCCAACTACTCGGCCAGTCTTGCACGTAATGCTCTCTCTCCTAGGCATGAGATCGTGGGCAAATGTGGCTTCAACAGCTCCCTTGCTTGTTCTAACTGCAAGGTAGGAGATGACTAGCTGTCGTCAGATCTGATCCATCCAACAGTCAGGAAAAGGCCACACCATGTATCCGTGATTCTTAAACATTAGAGGCGCGTGACCCATTTCTTTGATCAACCTTAGGGTATAAATACTAAACTTAGGTCCAAGAATCATTACAAGCACATTATTTCATCATATTCAAACTTAAATATCTCTCTCTAGGAGAACCCAAATGCCACCAAAATTTGACCATTGCTTTAACACAACTCAAGCTACATTCTATTTTAATATGGTGCCAAAACCCAACTGTTTGACCATTCAATTAAAATACTTCAAAAAGGCATAAAGTTGAGGAACTTAATCGTGAAATCAATGTCAATCAACACTCAAATTACCACAAGCACTTGGAACTGTCAAGATAACTCAACATTCATGAATTCACTTATTTTATTGGACATTTGAGGATTCCAAATGTCCACTCCATCACATCCTACACACCTTAAAAGAAATTCCGTACTCAAAATTAAGCCCAAAAATCCAGTCTTTCACAGCACACCTATGTCAATCCTACTCATCAAGTGGCCATGGATATCAAACTCCCTCAGGAGGGACAAATCCCATATCTATCACTCACCCCTCAAAAGCCCCATGTGTCAAAGCCACCCAATCATCACCTTTATAACAACCCATGTTTCTGGACAGCGTTTGATGATGTCAAAGTGTACCCAATGACATGTGTTGAGTGTAGTGATTTCAGGTCAAAGAATCACACTCACCACCATCACTGTGAGAACTGACTATGACTACCATGTCATGGTTCCATGTGTCAAACTCACGGTGGGTCTGTCCAGTACCTATGTGTTTGGTTTGATATCTCCATATCATGACTAATGAGATTCTATCATCAACCAATACCACAATCTAGTCTTGTGTGTCATTGTTGTCTATCTACCTTCCACAATGACATCTGACTAGGGACACCATAAGAATGTACAAACTCTTAGCATCCGTATGATCTCATCGTTCAGGTCCTGAACCTGAAGGCATACGTCATTGAGTACTGTCATTCTCTAGACATTCAATATGTTTTATCATTATCTCATATGACTGAACCAGAAAGAATTGGAAGCTTGCCTTTGATCTTTATCAAATAAATCTTAATGTATCCCACCAATCATCCCATGATTGGCTCTTAGGGCATACATACCAACAGTTTATCCTATTAACAAGTTGACTTAGATGAGAATATACATAACTTCATCAAGTTAAAAAGAGAATGAGCACTTTTGTGAGACATGGAAGTGATTTTAGAGGTTGTTGTGGGACTACCTCCACATTGAGTTGCTTCTTTAGAAACTAGTTCAATCCTTCTACTCTAGACATTCTGATATGGGTTTAACCATTGTAGACTCATCTTGTGGTGGTGCATTGATGGCCAAACCTCCTGAAGAATCTTGGCCTTGTTTTGACCACTTGGCTTAAAACTCAAGACATTGAGCTTCAAGTGTAGAGGTGTAGAAGTTTATTAAAAAAAGTGTAGAGGTGCAATGTGATTGAAAACTAAACTTCTTCACACCCTCCTACCAATGATGACTCTAAACCCCAAATGGTGAAATCTTGGTAGAAATAATGAATTTTATGAAGACACATGTGTGAGGCTCTTCTAGACAATAAGCTAATTGTGTGGAGACTCCTTGTGAGGAGGTGAAATCCCTATAATCCTATAGAAGTTGGAACAACCAAAGCCCAATGTCAAATTCTTTTGCTCTAGAATGCAGGAATCATCCTAATTTCTCTTCGAATCAAGGAGAGGAGAGGTAGGGAAGCCTAGGAAACATCAAGATTCAAAGTATAGATCCAATTTTGAAGAGGAATTTCTTGGAAGATCGAGAAGCCTTGATGATATGAATAAGGATGTATATGCTCAAGTACAAAACATTAGCATGCTAGAAAAATGAATTGAACAAATTTCTCTACAACTGGCTCGTTGTGAAGAGGGGAGGCTCCCCTCTCAAATCTTGGTGAATCCCAATAGTGTTGGTGGATCCATGGGTGCTCCTCAAGGCACCTATGTCCCACCATAAGGGCAAGTGCCCACCTTGCAGTAGTACCTAGGTCCTTGATGCAATTTTACTATGCGCTTAAATGCAAGAGAACGCGTCGAAGTAATATAGGCCTTGTGAGGCCCGAGTCGAACACAGGGATACTCAGAATTGTTGGTGACTCCTACTAACTAGTTGCGATCAGCTAAGCTGATTAAAAGTTGAAGGTTTTTGTGAAAATTAAAAAGAAAATTAAAAAAAAACAAAACGAACAATCGATTAAATTTTTGGTTTAATCAATTCAAGAAGGGATCTTTAGGATTGCGGTTTCACCGTGGGTTTTCATTGTATTAGATTTTATATAATGCCTCAATTTTATCTCTCTATCCGGGTAGTGGCCTGAAAATAGAATTGCCCACTATCGTGGTGCAATTCACTACCTAGGTCTAGGTCGGTTCCACCGTCGTAGTAACCTATACCCTAAACTAGGTGCATTATGAACGATCTCTCAGTATCCACCATTAATTTTACACCACCTTGGTCAAGGGATTTATCGATTAATGTAGATTTCGTCTCTTTTCATATGTTAATCCTTCTTTCAAAGTGATTAAGGGCATTAGGTTATTATTATGGTGATCAAGCATAACAATATATGGAGAAAATGAAACTATACCACGGATTTAAGAGATAAAATATGAATTACTATTATAAAATTGTCATACAATGAATCCCTGGGCTACTCCTGGTCCTAAAGACGAAGGGGATTAGCCCCGCATGTTCATCTCAAACAAGTAAAAGGTAGAGATAGGGGAAATCATGTAAAAAAACATGAATTGAGAGGTGAAACCCCTGAACGGAGAAGAACCGGTTGATCCTTTGCGTAGAACACGTGCTCTCCCGCCTTTTGGTGGTGAAATCCGTCTTCTGCGGCGTCCGAATCAACTGGTATGAGCTTGTAGCCCCCGTTCTCCTCTCTACTGCTCCTCGGTACTCGTGCAATGGCTAATCAGATCCTCTCCACGTATGGGCGGCCGTCATTAGGTATATCTCCCTCATTAGGTCGCTAATTAACCGTAGCCGTCCAATTGAGATCATTAGGAAGCCAACTCATATCCTACGGTGTCGATACCATCGACGCGAGTCAATGGTATCGACCCGCTGTAGTAGCGGCTTCCCTACTTTCCTTTCATCCGAGTGCCTGATGTAGTCTCGATACGATCGACGCGGGTCGATGGTATCGACTACCCTGTAGCGACGGTTTTGTCATTTTGCATCGCTGTAGCCTCCGTGCGTCGATGGTATCGACTTGGTGTCGATACTATCGACTGCTTCTTCGCCAACAACCTGATGGTAGCTCGATACCATCGACATCCCTGTCGATAGCATCGACTTTTTGCTGATACTCGCGGCTGGCAGCCTATGGTCCGGTCGATGGTATCGACTTCCGTCGATGGTATCGACGGAAGAAGATACTTGTTTTTCCTGAAATTCAAACACAAAACCACATAAATTCACACAAATAATAATATTTTGACAATTGATGCTCAAAACGATGAAATAAAGGGGATTTGACATAAAATAGTAGCAAAGACCAAAGTGGATGAATTATGCAACATTAACCATAAAAATGACTAATAAAAGCATAAAACACATCAAACAGGTCTATAAATGCGACTCAAAATCATCGCATCAAACTCCCCTAATCTTGAACGTTGCTCACCCTCGAGCAACTAATCCTTAGAATAGAATTGCTAATGTCAACTGAAAAACAACACACCACAACCAACATCCAAATGACTCCCACCTAACAATCACATACCGACCCTCTCTAACCACGGAATGGTAATTACCCTGTAGGCGACAGTAATCATCCATAAGAGAAATTGACCTCAAAACTGATGGACACCATCACATAAGGCAGTTAACATAATACAACTCGCCGGTTCAGACTTGGTGCATCTTGTGATCTCCTATACTACGATGCTCGCCCTAACTACCATCTAAATGGAAGCAGTTCTCCTGATATACATTAGTGAGGAGAAATTCACGGTGGCCTACCAATCCGAGCAACGGGTGGATGAAGATGGGTGGTTCATGGAAGAAAATGGAAGTGTGATACAGTTTCAACATGCATAAAACAAAAATGTCCTCAATGATGCAAATGCACATGAAAAATGCCCTAATGCCTAAAACTGGGTGGAATGATGCATGCACTAACCATCCATCTCAAAACGAGATGGACGTCTATGTAAGCTACATCATGTACTCAATTATCTTGAAATGCAGGTGATATTACGTTCCTTTCTCCTTCTTATTCTTGTTGCTTTTACATAACTCTTTTTTTTTCATTATGCCGATTTTCCAGATTTTTCTTTTTTTTTCAACCCTTCTATCCATAATTGATAATGAATATTTTATTGGGCTTATTTTTCTTCATAACTCAGAAATTTGCACTTATTTAGAAGGTATGGAACAATTAAATTCACCATTGAAGAAAAATTTGAGATACATGATATACTTTATGCATGAAAAATTATGAATGCATCTACATGACATGCACCTAAAGGTAATGTGCATGTATCACTATTCTCATTTTTTTCTTTCTTTTTATGCAAAACATATGGAAAAAGAATTATTGCAAGCCCTATCTACGTGCAATGCAGTCAAAGAAGTTAAAACTGTAAAGTACTTCCAATTCTTGTGGTGGATTGCAAAAAGCAAAAAGGTGGAAAGATCACAAGACTAGGTGACTGAACCTTAGATAAATATTATGTGTCCCTCCTTACTGACCTGTGTAGTAGTTAAGAAGTTTCTCTCTCCTACTTCCGATTAAAGTCACATTACCATTTGGTCGGATTAGGCTCAAACAAACATGTCCGTCCACTTTCATGAATCATTAGGAGTACAGTTGTGAATTGTTGTTTTAGAGTTGACAGAACCAATCATTTTCGTAGGTTAATTGCACAAGGTTAAACACGACAAGCTTTGCACATGTGCAAATTTTTTTAAAATTCCCTTGATTTTTCCCATGCACACTCTAGAGATGACACAAACTTTATGACATCCACGATTACACTAGATAGCATGTGGATCCTAAACAAACTAAAATTGCAAAAACAACTAAAAAGAACAAAAACAAATAAAGTTAAAAACTAAAAACAATAAAAGAGATAAAGTTGTTCCAACTACCCCCCTAAGCTTGAATTCGACTATGGCCTCATAGTAAAAAACAAACTTAAAGATTGGAACAGTGATACCGGATCACTCCTGTGGTGGTGGAGGCGGGTACTGTGGCGCCGTGGGGTCCCAAGACGGGTACTGCCCCTGGAAATTCGGATCATACTGAGGCATCGGAGGAGGCTGTGGATGCCCCCCAAAATAATTTTGGCTCCAGTAATGATCGAAAAATGGCTGCTGCTGCTCCTCCATCCTGTGCAGCCAGTCATGGATGTTCTGCTAATTCTCGAACAAAAGGCGCTCATTCTCAAAGATCGCCTGCTGATTGACAAAGAGCCGGTTGGTAGTATCTTGAATACCGGCAAAGGTGGCTGTGTGGCCATGCAGGGTCTACTGGATGTCTTGCAGCATCGCGTACATGCCCTGCATGGAATAGGCATCCTCACTTGGCTGCGAGGGCTGTGGTGGTGGCGGCGTAGGCTGTGATGATGAAGATGCACCCGGATGCATCCTAGGACACTTCCGGGGTGCCTCTCGTGCTCGAAGAGGTGTAAAGGCCTCCTCTTCCTCCTCAGCCTCGTCGTCATGTCCATCGTCGCCGCTGTCATTTCCGCCTTCTTCATCGGAGTCAGCGATGGCTATGATTGGCCAAATGTTATGCCCCGTCGATGTTGAAGACCGGATCGGGCAGCACACACTCCTAGTAGGCGTGGTTGACATGGCAATGCGCAAATGCCACGCCATCTTGGAGAAGTAGGAGATTGGACCAGTGGAGATGCTGCAAGTTGACCTTGCTTCTTGTAGAGAGAGGAGTCAGCTGCTCGAGGTTCAAGCCCAAGTAGATGGACAACCTGGTGATAAGCCCGCCAAAATGAATCGGGGCTTTCCTCATACTCCTCTTCACATCCAATACTAGCTGTAGGAAGAAGGCACCCCAGTTGCATTCTTGTCTCTTCAGGAGTTTATACAGAAAGAATAGGTCCGACCCCTAAAAATTGCTGAGGGCCAGATCACCACGGGCAAAAAGCGTAGAACTCAGCATCCGGTGCAGTACCCGGATGAAAGGGTGCTCAAAATCGGCTACCGCGGCGTTGTGGTAGCTGATCGACTTCCCTTGCGGAATCGTCACCAACTCAGAGAAGATGACGTCGTAATCGGTGCAGTTGTCCGGCCGCCGATGGTCGTACTGAGAATGGTTCCAGTTGAAGATCTTGTTGAACTGCTTGAGCGTGAGGGTGTAGTCGTGGTTGTACAGCCGGAAAGACACCCGGCCCTTGATCCACTCATGATTGGCAGTTACGATGTCGTTGGGCACGACACAGATGTCCAGCGACGCCATGAACTCCGCAACCAACTCCTTGTACGTGGCGGCTGGCCATCTGCATGAAATTCCAGCTCGCCAGGCCTTATTGGTGTGTGGCGGGCCTGCCCCTTCAGAACGTAGGCCAAGTTGGCCTCGAATCCGAGATCTCGGATCATTTCCCGGTCCACATACCGGGTGGGCTCTATCTTCCTCCGCATGATCTCCTCGTAGATCTTCCAGACCTCCGAGGAAGGATGGACAAGTCGGGGATATGCGATCGATGATGGCAGTGGTGGCACGAATTCCGAAACGTCCATCGGATTCGCACGCGAAGAGGAAGCTCCGGCCACATACGCCATGTTTTTGACGAGAACTGGGGATCAAAAAGAGAGCTCGGTGACATTTGGAGAGTTGAATCTCCGCTTGATGAAGATCGTCACTCGGTGATGCTTTTCTTCGGTCTTGGACGGCTCGGGGGAGTGCTCGGTGCAAAGGGAGGAGATTGCTCTGAAGGTGTGACATCAACTGACGTAATGAATCTCCTTAAATAGACTTGGCCGACGCCACTGTTGGCCCGTCGATACCATCGACGCGAGTCGATGGTATCGACGCTTGTCGATGCTATCCGCCCACTCATTGGTATCGACAGTCGTCGATGGCTAGATCTGGAAACCCAGATCTCTGACGTGTCGATACCATCGACATGGGTCGATGGTATCGACGCTGCACCCGGATCGACCGTCTTGATGCCGCGATCGCCGTTGATTTGTTTGCACAGATTGGTGACGTGGATGGTTGATACCATCGACGGGAGTTGATAGTATCAACCCTCTGATTAGGGCAAATCCTCACGAAGCCCGGCCGCCGCCTTTTTCACTTGAATGTGTCGATACCATCGACATGCCCGTCGATGGTATCGACTTTCCTGAGTCGATTTCTTCTGTAAATCTTCAGAGATCTCGATGGTATCGACAGGCATCTCGATACCATCGACTTTTTCTTCACGACCTGCCTGTAGGTAGGTCGATACCATCAATGAGGCCGTCGATGGTATCGACGCAGAGCAAAATCCACAGTCATCAACCTGTGCCATGGTCGATACCATCGACCAGTGTGTCGATGGTATCGACTCTGCCTCAGCCTGCACAAAGAACAAACCGATCACGGTATCTTTTTTACACTAAAAATTGAACCAAAACAAATCAACCTACGATTGTACATAAACTAAACTAAGGTACCGATGGTTGGGTTGCCTCCCAACAAGCGCCCTTATTTAACATCTTAGGCTAGACAGCTTTCGACACCTCATGCATCCAAAAGTGAAATGAGTTTGACCTCATTCACCTTCCTCTTGTAATTCTCACCAAAATAGAGCTTCAACCTTTGTCCATTTACCAAAAACGTGGTATCACCATCACGCACTAAGATCGCGTCGTGTGGTTTGACCTCCTCTACCACGAACGGTCCACTCCACCGGGATTTGAGCTTCCCGAGATGCAACTTGAGTCGTGAATTGAACAACAAAACACTATCTCCCTTTTTGAACGTGCGCAACTGGATGTGGCGGTCGTGGATCATCTTTGTGCGCTCCTTGTATATCCGTGCATTCTCATATGTCGTCATCCGTAGCTCGTCCAACTCGTTCAATTCCAGCAGTCTCTTCCTCCCCACTTCATTGTAGCTCAGGTTTAGCCTTCTCAACGCCCAATGCGCTTTATGCTCTAACTCTACCGGCAGATGACAAGCCCGGCCATACGCCAACCTAAAAGGCGTGGTGCCTATAGGTGTTTTGTAAGCCGTCCTGTATGCCCACAGAGCATCCGGCAGTAGGGCACTCCAGTTCTCCCTCGTGGATGCCACCGTACGCTCTAAAATCTTCTTAATTTCACGGTTGGAGATCTCCACCTGGCCTTGCGTTTGCGGATGATATGGGGTACCTATGTTGTGCTTGACCCCATATTTCTTCAACATTGTCGAGAACTTCTGATTCCTAAAATGCGTACCCCCATCACTGATTATCATTCGGGGTACCCCAAACCTGTAGAAAATATTTTCTTTCACGAATCTGCACACTACAGTGGAATCATTAGTCCTTGTGGGTATTGCTTCCATCCACTTCGACACATAATCAACTGGTAATCTATACTACTATAAAAAGAGCGAGTTTGATGCTGCGCTCTCCTTGATTCACTCTCTTATCTCCTTTTTTCAAGGAATTTTGCTCCTATAAATATTTATTCTCACACTCTCTTATTAACTTTTATTATCTTTAATTCTGTATTTCTCTCTCCATTCCATAGAAACGGTTCCTTGATTCTCTCATTTCAAACAACCAACACAAATATCTTTTACCGTAGGAACCCTTTCACGGACGAGTCCTCTCCCCCACACAATTCCAACAAATTTTATATGTCACGTGCATGTGCACGTGTGCGTTGACTTGTAAATATATAAATTGGAGTTTGAGGACACAAAGGGTCCCATGAAATCTATGCCCCACAAATCAAATACCTCCACTTCCTGAAACAGATTCAGGGGCATCTCCTGTCTCTTTGAGATATTACCTACTCGTTGGCAGGAATCACATTGCCTCACAAACTCGTAGGCATCTTGAAACAAAGTTGGCCAATAAAGGCCGCTTTCCAAAACTTTAGCTGCCGTGCGTGAGCTGGCGTGGTGTCCTCCCGTAGGTGATGCGTGGCAATGATGTAAAACACTCTCGTACTCCACTTTAGGCACACACCTGTGCAAGATACCGTCCCTGCATTGCTTAAGAAGAATTGGGTCATCGCAAAAATAATATCATAAAGAATGGAAAAATCTTTTCTTCTCTTGATATGACCAATCTTCTGGGATGATCCCGCAAGCCAAATAGTTTACAATCTCGGCGAACCAAGGACCCTTAGAGTTAATTTTCAAAATCTGTTCATCCGGAAACGTCTCGGTTATGGGTATATGTAAATCTTTTTCATCCACCCTTTCTAACCTAGACAAATGATCAGCAACAACGTTTTCAATCCCATATTTATCCTTGATTTTGATGTCAAATTCCTGTAAGAGAAAAATCCACCTAATGAGTCTAGGCTTTGCGTATTTTTTCTCCAGTATGTATTTGATTGCGGCATGGTCAGTCCATACAACTACTTTAGATCCAACTAAATACTGCCGGAATTTTTCAAAAGCGAAATTCTCAGTAGTTGTATAATTTAATTGGGCATCATTCAAAGTCTTTGAAGCGTAAAAAATCACGGTTGGTTTATTGTCCACCCGCTGCCCCAACACAGATCCTACCGCAAAGTCCGGGGCGTCACACATTAGTTCGAACGGTTTCGTCCAATCCGTCATTTGAACAACCGGTGCAGAAATCAGTTTTTCTTTTAAAACGTCGAACGCATGTAGACACTTATCATTGAAATCAAATACAATGTCTTTCTCTAAAAGCTCGGATAGAGGTTTTGCAATTTTAGAAAAATCTTTTATAAATCGACGATAGAACCCGGCGTGTCCCAAGAAACTTCTTACCCCTTTAATAGAATTTAGTGGGGGCAACTTGGAAATGACTTCAATTTTTACCGGATCCACCTCTAAACCTTTGCTAGACACCTTGTGTCCTAGCACTATCCCCTCAGTCACCATCATGTGATATTTTTCCCAGTTGAGGACCAAATGTGTGTCCTCACAACGCTGTAAAACTTTGTCCAAATTATAGAGACATTCATCAAACGATGCACCATACACCGAAAAGTCATCCATAAAAACCTCGAGACAGCGCTCTACCATGTCAGAAAATATGGCGAGCATACAACGCTGAAACGTCGCAGGTGCATTGCATAAACCAAAAGGCATTCGGCGGTACGCGAAAGTCCCATAGGGACAAGTGAAGGTAGATTTCTCTTGATCCAAAGGATCAATTGAAATCTAGTTGTACCCCGAGTACCCGTCTAGAAAACAGAAGTGTGATCGGCCGGCAAGACGCTCTAGAATTTGATCGATAAAAGGTAAAGGAAAATGATCCTTTAGCGTAGCGGCATTCAGACGGAGGTAATCAATACAAACTCACCACCCGGTTACCAATCGTGTGGTGACAGGTTCATTTAACATATTTTGGGTGACAGTAATTCCCCCCTTCTTAGGGACTACCTGTGTGGGACTCACCCATGTTGAGTCTGATATTGCGTAAATGATACCTGCAGCAAGAAGTTTAATAACCTCCTTCTTCACAACCTCCATCATGCTTGGATTGAGATGTCATTGAGGTTGGATCACGGGCTTGGCTCCCTCTTCGAGCCGAATCTTATGCTGACATAATGTAGGGGAAATCCCCTTGATATCTGCAACGGACCACCCAAAAGCTCCCCGGTGGTTTTTCAGCACTATCAACAGTTGGTCTTCCTCTTCCGCACTCAAATAAGCAGATATGATCACTGGTAACTTGTCCTCCTCAGCTAGAAAGACATATTTGAGATGCGGTGGCAGCGACTTTAATTCTAACTCCGGCGGGCTGATCAGAGATGATTGAAGCGGCGGGGGAAGTTCACCTAAATCTTCATAATGCCTCGCATAGAAGCATGGAAGCATCTGAATCATTTTGGTGCACTCCTTGAGTGATTTACTCCTCATCCAATCATGTGTAATATTTACCAAACAAGCCTCCAATGGTAATTCTGGGTATGCATCAAAAATAGAAATAGCAATTACATCATCTTCCATGGAAGGCGGGATGTCCTCATCCTCATCATTCGGGAATCCCACAACTTTGCACAGAGAAACTACTTTGGTCTGCTCCATGATATCCACAGCCAAAGTTCCATTGTCCACCTTACTCATCACATGAGCCATGTCCAGAAATGGCTTCCCAAGACAGAGTGAAATATTACTATCCAGATGTTTTACCACCTTGCATTGTTCCTTTGCCTTAGTTGACACAGTACTAGAAGGCATGACCATCTCAAAGCGGTCATCGGCTATGCCCAAGGTCAAGCGACCTCTCCCCATCTCTAAAATCATGTCGGCTGTAGCTTGGAAAGGACGTCCAAGTAATAGCTCGTTGCCATGTTCATCCTGCATCTCCATGACTACAAAATCTACTGGAAAAACAAATCTGTCCACTTTCACTAACACATCATCACAGATTCCATAAGGTTTTACCAAAGAGTTATCCGCCAATTGAATCGTCATATTGCTTGGCCGTGACTCCTTCAATCCCATCTTTTTGAATGTAGAAAGGGGCATCAAGTTGATGCTTGCCCCTGAGTCACATAACGCTTCACCGAATTTAACCTTCCCAAAATAACAAGAAATGTTAAAACACCCTGGATCTTGCCTCTTTGGTGGCAAAGTGCCCATGATGAAGGCACTCACTTGCTCCTTTAGCACGACAACCTCTGTATCCGGAATTTTCCTCTTCTTCGTAATGACGTCCTTTAGAAACTTCCCGTATGAAGGAATTTGCTCAATGGCTTCCAATAAAGGGATATTGACTGAAAGCTTCCTAAAACTGTCTAAGAACTTCTTAAACTGCGCATCTGCCTTCCTTGCCTTAGCACTATTTAGATACGGGACCGGAACAGCTTGTGCCCTTTGATGAGGTGGCACATAAGGTGTCTTTTTCTGAGGTTCCTCCTCTGCAACCTGTTCTTCAGTATCATCCACGGCTGTGTCATAAACCTTCCCTGTGACTGGTGGTGGCAGCTCCTCATTGGCTTCACCTTCTACTTCAGCTTGTGGTGTGCTTATCTCCTCGGCCCTTGGATTTAACAATTTCTTGCCGCTTCTTAGCAAGACAACCTTTACCTGCTGGTTTCCCCCTGGAACATTGGTGTTTCCCGGAAAACCTGGATGTGCCGGTTTATTCAAACTGGCTATCTCTGCTGCCATCTGTGCCATAGATGTTTCAATGGTCCTCATTTGCACCCCATGGCTCTGCAGTGTTTGCCCAAACTGATTCATAAACTCCCCTTGTTGTTTAATTTGCTGGCCAAACGTAGTCATGAGTTCTTGATTTTGCTTAATCACCTGATTGAGCAGCTCTGTGCTCTTATCCTCCACAGCTAGTTGGGGTTTGGCATCCGGATCCTGCAGAAAATTGTTTGGATCCTTCCACGAGAACTTTTTATCTTTTCTCCATGAATAATCATTGTTCCTATAACCTTGCTGCTGCCTCCTAAATTTCACTTGAGCCTCATCCTCAGACTCAGTATCCTCCTTTACGAGCAATTTCTTTGCGAGAAGATCCATCTTCTCATTCAGTTCTTTTATTGCCTTAGATTCTCCTACTGCTCGGACCTGTTCCACGGTGCCTCTTTCACCCCATGATTGTTTCCTAGCCATGTTCTTCAATATCTCCCAACACCTGGTGTCTGTGTTGTTCAAAAAGAATCCTGACCCAGCCGAATCAAGGTTTCTCCTATCGTGCTCGGAGAGAGCAAAATAGAAGATCTTTACCAGTGTTTCTTTATCCAGCCCGTGATGCGGGCACCGTCTCAGCATGACCTGGAACCTCTCCCAGGTCTCAGAATATGTCTCACCTGCCTGTTGAGTAAAGTTATGGATCTTCTTGATCATGTCGTTGGTCTTCTCAGGAGGAAAGAACCTCTCAAAGAAGACCTCCACCGTATGGTCCCAGGACTGCACAAACTCATCATCTAAATTGTGTAGCCATTCTCGCGCGGCTCCTGCCAATGAACTCGGGAAAAGCTTAAGATAAAGTGCATCCTGTGGAAACCTGTCGATTTTAACCATGTCATAGTTCTCAACAAACTGACTTATGTGCGTGACAGGGTCCTCATTCTTGATCCCATAAAAAGCATTGGACTTCACCAGATTTATCAAAGCCAGATCAATCTTATATGTAGGTATGTTGATTGCTTGCTTCTTTATAGGCCCTTTTGACACAGATGCGGAAGAAGCCTTGATCTTCTCCCATATTGTTTGTGGCTCGTCCATCTCTTCTTGTTCAGGTTCTGACTCTATTTCCTCAAGATGGTCTTGATTATAACCGTCCTCGTCTTCTAGTCCCGTAAGTGGGCCCTCTGGTGCGTGTCGCGTATAATCAGTGTTACGCGTCCGCACCATACACAGTACCTGAAATAAGAAAATTCGAGTTCAGTACAGTGATGTGACGAGTATAAAAATTATCAAACAATTTAGAAATATTTGGAGTTGTTTCAAGATAATAAAAAAAATGTGGCCTAGAATGGCCACTCGTAGCACTCAAAGTGCCAACAATTCGCCGTATCCCCGGCAACGGCGCCAAAAACTTGACACAATTTTACTATGTGCTTAAACGCAAGAGAACACGTCAAAGTAATATAGGCCTTGTGAGGCCCGAGTCGAACACAGGGATACTTAGAATTGTTGGTGACTCCTACTAACTAGTTGCGATCAGCTAAGCCGATTAAAAGTTGAAGGTTTTTGTGAAAACTAAAAAGAAAATTGAAAAAAAAAACAAAACGAATAATCGATTAAATTTTTGGTTTAATCAATTCAAGAAGGGATCTTTAAGATTGCGGTTTCACCGTGGGTTTTAATTGTATTAGATTTTATATAATGCCTCAATTTTATCTCTCTATCCGGGTAGTGGCCTGAAAATAGAATTGCCCACTGTCGTGGTGCAATTCACTACCTAGGTCTAGGTCGGTTCCACCATCATAGTAACCTATACCCTAAACTAGGTGCATTATGAACGATCTCTCAGTATCCACCATTAATTTTACACCACCTTGGTCAAGGGATTTATCGATTAATGTATATTTCGTCTCTTTTCAGCCGTTAATCCTTCTTTCAAAGTGATTAAGGGCATTAGGTTATTATTATGGTGATCAAGCATAACAATATATGGAGAAAACGAAACTATACCACAGATTTAAGAGATAAAATATGAATTACTATTATAAAATTGTCATACAATGAATCCCCGGGCTACTCCCGGTCCTAAAGATGAAGGGGATTAGCCCCGCATGTTCATCTCAAACAAGTACAAGGTAGAGATAGGGGAAATCATGTAAAAAAATGTGAATTGAGAGGTGAAAACCCTGAACGGAGAAGAACCAGTTGATCCTTTGCGTAGAACACGTGCTCTCCCGCCTTTCGGTGGTGAAATCCGTCTTCTGCGGCGTCCGAATCAACTGGTATGAGCTTCTAGCCTCCGTTCTCCTCTCTACTGCTCCTCGGTACTCGTGCAATGGCTAATTAGATCCTCTTCACATCTGGGCGGCCGTCATTAGGTATATCTCCCTCATTAGGTCACTAATTAACCGTAGCCGTTCGATTGAGATCATTAGGAATCCAACTCATATCCTACAGTGTCGATACCATCGACGCGAGTCGATGGTATCGACCTGCTGTAGTAGTGTCCGCCCTTCTTTCCTTTCATCCGAGTGCCTGATGTAGTCTCGATACCATCGACGCGGGTCGATGGTATCGACTACCCTATAGCGACGGTTTTGTCGTTTTGCGTCGTTGTAGCCTCCGTGCGTCGATGGTATCGACTTAGTGTCGATACTATCGACTGCTTCTTCGCCAGCAACCTGATGGTAGCTCGATACCATCGACATCCCTGTCGATAGCATCGACTTTTTGCTGATACTCGCGGCTGGCAGCCTTTGGTCCGGTCGATGGTATCGACTTCCGTCGATGGTATCGACGGAAGTAGATACTTGTTTTTCCTGAAATTCAAACACGAAACCACATAAATTCACACAAATAATAATATTTTGACAATTGATGCTCAAAACGATGAAATAAAGGGGATTTGACATAAAATAGTAGTAAAGACCAAAGTGGATGAATTATGCAACATTAACCATAAAAATGACTAATAAAAGCATAAAACACATATCAAACAGGTCTATAAATGCGACTCAAAATCATCGCATCAGTCCTCCTAACCCCTAATCTTCTCCATCACCTCAGCCTCCCTAAAACTTCCAATACACTCCACAACCACTACATCAATACCCACCACCTCCAAAATATCAACCACCTCCACAATGACAACCACAACTGTAATGTATCCTCTAAAAACCCAACCTTGCACACAAAATTCCACCACCTCAAGGATCACAATAGACACCACATGCTCCCGCATATTCTTCTCATTAGCAACTAAAGGATGTGATTGTGTTGAGAAGTGGGGAGGTCTTTAGAGTAGCCAAAGAGCCTGACAATTGATGGTTTTATGAGTGAAGAGATGGTACCATGATACATGGTAGTGATATAGTGATGCTGGGTAGTGATACAATGATTGGAAGTCAAGGTGATACTATCACATTAAGTGATGATAATGTGATTTGTGTGATATTGCTTGATGCATCTATTGATGTGAACAAGATGGGTGCAAAAATTCCTTATTTACTCAAGGCAATTGAAGAACCCTCCACTCCCAAAAGAAATCAAAAGAACATTGAGGACATCATGGATACATTCAAGCTAATGAGAATCAATATTCCTTTGTTAGATGCCATCAAGAATATTCCCTCTTGTGTAAAATATTTGAATGACTTGTGCACTTTTAAGAGAAAGTTGACTGGAAGAATGCCTAAGAAAGTTAAGATCACTGAACAATCGAGCTCCATTCTATAATGAAGACTCCAAAGAAGAGGAAAGACCCCAGTGCCCCTATCATTCCTGGTTACACTGGCACACACTTCACATACCAAGATCTTCTTGACTTGGGTTCTAGTATAAAAATAATGTCTTATTTTATGTATGCTAAATTGAACTTGGGACACTTTGAGACGTCTTACTGCACCTTGCAATTATCTGAATGTTATGTAAAGATGCCTCAAGGGTGAATTGATTATGTGTTGCTAAGACTTGATGATGACACATCTGCCTTGTTTCTTGCTGATTTCATTGTTCTTGACATGGAGAAGGACACAAGGAAAGTTCTCATCATCTTGGAGAGACTATTTTTAGAGATTGTCAACGGGTGATACATGTGAGACCAGAAAGATGTATGTCACCTTCATGTACATAAATTTTCGACTAAACATATTCAAAGCATATTCCATATTTGAGGTGATATGTGCTACCGAGTAGGATTGTTACCTTGTTGATTTCCTAGAGGAGATTGTTGAGGAATGCCTACATTCATGGATTGAGACTATCACAAATGATTTAGGTCTAGAACCCATTACTGAAATGCCTGAAGAGGACACTAGTGAAAATAATGAGCTTACGTTAGTTGTTGCAAGTAAACATCTATCCTCTTTAGCTGAAAAGCCATTGAAAAATTCTATTGAGGACCCTCCTTTTCTTGAGTTTGAAACACTTCATGAAGGTTTAAAGTATGCATTTCTTGGTCTCAATGACATCCTCCTGGTGATCATTTTTTCTATTCTTTCTTTAGATCAAGAAGATGCTCTCATTTCTCTTTTGAGGTAAGAAAATTCAAGCTATTGGGTGGTCTATTGGTTGTTTAAGGGGTGTTGCCCCCTCCATATTTGTGCATAGAGTCTATCTTAAGGATGATGCAAGACCACCATCAAATGCAAAGAATTGTATCCCAAGATAATAAGGTGGTGACTCAAGAGGTGATCAACCTACTTCATGTCATGAACATGTATTCCATTTCTAATAGTCCCTGGGTAAGTCCTATACAAGTTGTACCCAAGAAGGGTGGGATCAACGTTGCACCCAATGAAGATGGTGAGATTAGGCCTATGAGGGAGCAATTCAAATGGCACATGTGTGTAGATTATAGAAAGATAAATGAAATGAAAAAATATGACAACTTTCCTTTACCTTTCATTGGCCAATTCTAGAGAGACTGGTAGGGCACAACTTCTATTCCTTTCTTGATAGGTACACCAGATACTTCATAGTGGCACTACATCCCACAAATCCAGAAAAGACAAATTTCACCTACACAAGTGGTACCTTTGCTTATAGAAGAATTCTGTTTGGCATTTGCAATTTCCCTTCCACATTTTACATATGTGTTACATCCATTTTTTCTGATATGCTTGATTCCTCTCTTGAAGTTTTCATGCATGATTTTTCATTGGTTGAGAAGTATTTTGTTGAATACTTTAATCACACTGCCATTCCTAAAAGATGTTTAAAAGTTTGTTTTGTTCTACCAAGGGAGAAGAGTCACCTCATGGTTCTTGAAGGCATTGTTCTTGGTCATCACTTATTCAAAGCTATGATTGAAGTTGACAAGACCAAAGTGGGCCTCATTTCTACCTTAACCATTTCTTCCACTATAAGACATGTGCGTTCACTCTTGGGGCATGCATGTTTCTATAGTCATTTCATAAAGGATTTTAACAAGATTGCTAAGTTATAGTTCTGCCTTCTTGAGATGTTGAGTTCAACTTTGATGATAAACACATTGAAGCCTTCAACCACTTTAAGTAGAAGTTGATTTTTGCTCCTATTATGTAGCCCCTGACTTCTCTTTACCATTTGAAATCATGACTGATGCATCCTATATGGAAGTGGGGGATGTGTTGGGCCAAAAGATTGACCAGATGCCTCATGCTATATATTATGCAAGTAAAATTCTAGATGAAGCTCAAAGGCACTACACCACTACCAAGAAGGAATTTATTTTGATGATTTCTCTTGATAAATTCTCTTCCTATGTCTTACAAAACATGGTGATTGTATAACTGACCATATAACCTTCAAATATCTCATGTCAAAGAAAGATTTAAAATGGGTTGAAGTTATAGTTGCAAGAACCAATGATCACATGGTGGTTTGTGAATTCATCAAGTCCAACATTTTCAAGTGGTTTAGGGTACCAAGAATCATCATAAATTATGAGGATATTCATTTTATTCATAGAACTTTTAAAGGTTTATTGAAAAGACATGGTGTGAACCACTATGTAGAAACCTCCTATAACCCCAAAAAAGTGGTCAAGTTAAATTGGCTAACCAAGATATAAAGTTTATTCTTGAGAATATGGTAAACTCAGACCGTTAGGATTGGTCTCTACATCTCAGTGAAGTTTTGTGGGCAGATAGGACTGCTTTCAAAGAATTGCTTGTCACTACTCCTTTCAAGCTCTCCTATGGTAACAACTGTCATTTGTCAATAGAATTGAAATATAAGGCTTTCTCGAATATGGAATCTATGGATATGGATATGGAAACTGTCCGTGTGAGAGGAAAGCTATAATTCAATAAATTAGAAGAAATGAGGCATGAAGCCTATGAACTGTCCAATAGCTATAAAGAAAGAGTCAAATTCTTTCATGACAAATTGATCAAGAAGAAGTCTTTTTTGTCCGACAAATGGGTATGGTTGTATAATTCTAGGATGAAATTCTTTCTCGGGAATATTAGGTCAAGCTGGGAAGGGCCATACCATGTCAAGCATATTTATCCATCCAAGTCTATTGTTGTACATGAAAGGAAGGTGTTAAAGAGTTCATAGTGAATGGATAAAGATTGATAGAAGTAGTTGAAGTTGGACCCAACAAGGACAATAAAAGTTTTGACATGATGATGATGATTGAGGAAGTCTGTCCCTTTCAAGGAAGAGATGTGCTTGAATGCACATGAATAGTCAATTTACTGTGATGATGACATTTTGAGGTTTTCCAAAGAATGAATGATTCATGAATCAAGAAGCCCCAATGAGGGCATAAAACTTAGCACTAGTGGGAGGAAACCCACCTAGGTTTGGAAAGTTTTTCACCCAACCTTTAGTTTTTGATAATTTGGATTGTTTAATACATGTCTAAGAAAAGTGCACACACGTGTGTTTAATACTTAAAAGTTTTTAAGTGTGACAAGAAAATAGGCGAGAGATTGAGAGAAAGGGCTCAAATTGGTGAAATTTTATAGATAACATCTTTTATGAATTAGAGAAATTGATTGAGATATGATTTTTGGAGGAATTGAGATGAAATGAAGATTATTTGAACTAAAGGTAGCCAAAAAATCATGATGCCACATAATGGTTGTGCTAGGAGCATCAAAATCACAAGGGAATTTGTAAGTTTTGGGGCTAGCCACCACAGATGTGTTGGCCACTGTTCTGCCATCAAGCTAGACAAACACATTGGCCAAGACAATCATGATAGTCTGGTCCTAGAACTTAAGTGGCCGATTTATTTTTGAGTCACCATGACTTATATCATTACATCACAACACAACATAGGCATTCCATAAAGTAGGGAATTTAGGGCGAATCCCAGATCCCCTCAAATCCTATCAATCTTCATCCTCAAGTTGCATTGAAGATTCCTTGAGCTCCCAAAGGTGTTCTCTACCTCCAACTCCTCATTACAACCCATATCCACCTCGATTTCTTAAATTCTAAAGAAAATCCGCCCACGCCTAGCTTTTATGTCTTGCACCAAAATACTACTCCAAAATCCTTACAAGATGAAGAAGATGGACACAGTGACAAAGGAAGTGATCCAAGGAATCATCTAAGCCATTAATGACACCAAAGACTGAACAATGAGAGCCTTCAACATCACCTCGCCATATGACAACCCTACTCCATCACCATCCATCTCCATTTTGGGCTCTCTTCCATGTTCACCGTCGGTGAGAATCTCTCACCTTCGGTCCCCATCGAGTCACCACACCTCAGACCCAAACTACAACCAACATGAAAAGGAGAAATCTCCACCTGATTATGGGACAAACGATGTTTTCAAATAAATTGATGTAGAAGGTCCATCAAGGGAAATGAGAAGCAATCCAATGTACGGTCTTCATGCATGCCTCCACAACCTACTATGGGGAGACACTTCACTTCCTAGGTGCAACCACATGCCAAACAACAAATCACAAGAAGGAGATTTCTAATTGAAGAAGAAGAAGACAACATGCCAATTGAGATGGTGCCCCTCAACTTGGACACAAGTTTAGGGTCACATGAATTCCATGAATAAGAAGGATAGGGTACAAAAAGAGAGGAGGTGGAGGAGGAGCCTATGGACATGATATCAATGTTGCAAGTAGAGAGAATGAAGGTGTTGGGTAAACAACATGAATGAGATACATTTGGAAGAAGAGTAAGGAGATATTTTCTCATGAAGCCTCTCCACCCTGTGTGCACTAAAAGGAGGGTGCTCGTACAAGATATGTGTGCATGTCCACTATCTGTCATTTCTTCAAGCACTATACATGTATATATTAGTTGTTTGAAATACTAACCAAGGTCCAAGAGACCTATATTGAAATCACCCATGAATATTTTGGGTTTCTAGAGAAGGTAACCTATAAAGGTGAGGATGCCATATGATCCAGACTTATCAATTCACCAAATGTGTTGACATCCTCCCAGTTCAACAAAACTTATGCACCGACACCTGAAATAGAAAAGAAGTTTGATGATGGGTAGTTCGATAAGTATGGAAAGAGAAACTATTTGGAAATGTGGAAGAGGTTTACTAGAAAAGAAACATTTGCACTAAGAAAATCTATAATAAGTAAACTACACAATCCTTTCATAAGATACTTGTGAAAGTCTTAGCCAACACCATTTTTGTCTAGTATGACAATCAAGTTTTCTACTCATAGAAAGACCTATTTGTGATGTCCATAGTGGTAAGTAATGGTCAAGTCAATCTAGGAACAATGATGATTTACCATTTAAAGACAATCATATCTAAGAGTAAAATCCATTCATATTGGGAGGGATTGTGACTATCATTTCTCTAGCCCTAGATGTGATTTAGAAGGGCTAAAAAGTTAAGGGGACCAAGTACATTGATTTGAACTACCTTGCATTGTCCCAGATGATATTCTTGGATGATGAAAAGATTATTTACAACATGAACCTTGGTTATCCCATCACACCTAGAGATACCTTATCAAAATGTATTGCTTGATGGTTTAGGACTGGTGGAAGATTTCTTGGGAGCACTTACCAGATGTGAAACTACATATTCCAAAAAAGGCTACAGGGCAATGCCAATTGAGTTACCTGAGGGAGAGGTACATACTAATATCCTAAAGTAGAAACACATTTTTGAGCAACCTCACTGCATAAGAGCAAGAGATTTTGATTTGGTGTGCAACTACCTCCGAAAAATGCAATTGACATGTCTTCTATTCATGAGAATTTTGTGGGGATTCAAAAGACACGAGGCCATGTGGTTGGACTAAAATAGATGCCTCACAAAATCAAGCACATGTACCACTTTCAGCACACATGGGTTCAAAGAAACCCCTAAGGGGGGTTATTTCTGGGGCACACTATTAGGTTACTAGTAGACGTATCCACCTCGATAGGCATTTTATTAGGGTAGTTACTACCAACATTATCCACCATATGGGGGACCACCATAGGACCCACTACCGCAATGACTTCTACCCTATCCCTCCTTGTCTTTAAAGTCATGTTGAAGACAAAATGGTTCAAAAGTTTGGGGTGCTTGGGTGGTACACACCCTCTTTTCTCAGTTTGAAATTGTAAACCTTGTTTCACCGTGTTCCAACCTGCCTTTGATGACTTATCATTGAACATCTTATCTAGATTAGAAATTTTCTTGTTTTTAATATATCCATAGCATGTAATTTATTTTATTGCATTTTTGCATTAAATTTCCAAAATAAAATTCTCTTATTTTGATTCCATGTGATGCATTGAATTTCATATAGATTTTTGTAATTTCTTATGTATTTTATCTAGGATTTTATTGCTAGTTGTTTATTTATTTCTACTGTAGGTTTAGATGTGACTTAGGGCAATTTGGCACCATTTTGGCCAATTCTGTCCAAACTTGAATTTTCTTGCCTAAAAGCATGTTTTAACCCAATTTCAACATTTTAAATTGAGAATGTAACAGACAAATGCATGTTACATTCTCATGATCTATTCTAAATGGTCTCAATTCTAGACTTTCTACATCTAAATCACCTTTTTCATTCTTATGAAATGCTTGGCTAAATTGTGATCTAAGAAAGCCACAAACCCTTAGTGTTTGTCGAACCTAATGATATAAATGTATTTTTATATTGATTATTCATGTGGTGTGGCACTTCTTGATGAATTATGTTGGAGTAACCTCATGCATGAGATCTTATGTTAAAATCCACACTAGTGATTCCTCTTTCTACTCATTTCTCTTCCACCACTTCTTACCCTCATGAAAGGATGACAAAGAGCACAAATAAGCCTTGGCTACCCTCTAATACTTGGGGGTGTCCATATATATATCCCCTATACTTAAATATCATCAGCATATAACCTAACAACACCAAGGGAAAAAAAGTAAAATGCAAAAAAGAAAATAAAATATTCTCCTATATAATAACATCTAAATAAGGAAAAGAAGAGTGCTACTACATTTTCTTACCACAATCCTCTTCTTCAATATGCATGCCCATTGAGCTAGAAGATACCAAACCTAACTCATTTCACCTTTTTTCACAATCATGTGGGTGCCCATTGAGCTAGAAGAAACCAAACCTAGCTCATTTCACCTTTTTTCACAATCATGTGGGTCACCTGGTGTGGTTTGAGATGCAAGATTGTATGCATGAAGGTAAAACAACACTCTTGTTCATCTTTTGTTGTCACTGTCATGAAACTCTTTACTTGGAACTATATGAGAACCATATGAATTGATTGTGTATTTCATTCCCTATTTAAAGTTTGTATGCTCAATGATTTAATCATAATTGGTTTGTGAAAGAGGAGATTAAAGAGGTGGAATACATGTATTTAGTCATCATTGAGCCCATCTAGTTAATATACATCTATTGCAATGTATTTGTCATTTCTTGCTAAGTTGAAAAAATAAAAGGGAAATTGAGTTGGATCTTACTTGGGGACAAGTATGTTTTAAGTCTGTGGTTGTGATGCAACCCTCATTTAGGGCTTCATCTTATACCATTTTACTCTATAATCACATATGGACATGTTACAATGCATACTAATAAATTATTTATTATCAAATGCACTTATGGACATGTTTTGCATGCTTTTTAGGTATTTTGACCACACTTTAGATGGACTAGAGATAAGAGGATGATCTTAGGGTTCATTTACTGGTGATGAACGTAATTAGATCCAAGTGCTTCCCCAACCTACCCTAGTGACTAATGGTCAAGTTAGAACAAATAATTCTAGAGATTGTCAAAGAGAAGATCAAAGTGTAAGCAAAAGCCCCTAGCACAACTGTTGTGACATGGAACGATCGTGCTACAACTGCAAAAATCATAGAAGATTCATAGTGGAGAAAGATCTCAAGACAAATCCACCAGCACGACTGTGCCAAGAATATCCCACCACAGTGTGCCAACCAAAATGAGTGTGCTGCCAAGATGTCAAGAAGCATGTTCTAGGAGAACGACCACCATCCAACCCAACCACCATGACCGTGCTACATAGCACAACCATTCTACAAAGCATAATTGTGCTACTTCATTACCACCAAGGCCATGCTCCTAGCACGGCCATGTCACCAACATCCAAAAATCCAGCCCCACTATGGTTTTTACCATTTCACCACCACACTCATTTCCTCCTAGCACACTTGTTCTTCCCTTTCAACACCATGATTGATCTTCCAAGAACAATTGTACTTCCATAAACCCCGGTACACTTTTACATTGATCTCCCTATTCTACTCCCACTTAACCCTAGGCTTCCCTAGCCACTATATTTACCTTGGTGGTGGATGGGAGCTGGGTTTAGCACTTATTGCCACCCACTTGAGAATTCTTTGAGCTACCTACTCCTTCCCACATACTCCCCCTTCATTTCCACCATATTACACTTCAAAACACTTGTTTACAAATGTTTTGGCTACTTCCATCCACCAATCCATGCTATCCAACCATCAAGAAGGGGAATGGTGAACTACTACAATAGGAGGTGAAGAAGGAGGAGTATTAACCAATATTCCTTGGCTATCTACTCCTCTACTCTTCCTTCTTCATTTTTTTCTTTTTCTATGTGTATCTAAGCACCCCTAGATGGGTTTTGTGGGGTTAAAATGTGACTTTGATACTATGTTGGGGAAAAATAACGTGTAAACTCTATAATTTCATTTATCAATGGTATCTTCTACTTCTATCTCATTTCTCCTAAATTTCCTTGTGGTTTTTGCTTAAAAATATAGATTATTTTTTTATTTGTGTAGGAAGCCTCCTAGTTTCTAGGATAAAATGGTCTATATTTAGCTATTTTGGGATTTTCTCCTAGGTCAAACTAGTAGATCTCTATTTAGCACCCTATTTTCCTACACACACACAGATATATATATATATATATATATATATATATATATATATATATATATATATATATACCCCTTGTCCTAATTATATGTGTGAGATCTAAGAAGCTAGTCTAGAAGCACTTAGTGTAATTGGCTTGGAGATATTTGAAGGCTAGATGGTAGGTGATGTGAGGTGAAATATCCTCATTTCCACCTTTCATTACTAAGATTGGTCCCAATTTCCCTAAAATCCACTATCCTAGAAACCTAGACCTGATTTAATCCTAATTTAATCCCATTTAAAACCTAATACAAATGTGCCTCATAAGGTTGGATAGGGGGTTCTAGGGAGTGGTTCCCATATACATACCCTCTTCCATTCACGAAAAATTAGTATTTTAGGGCCCTTCCCTTGCATATAACTTGTTCTTCAGTTTGATAATCTAAATGAATGCGTATTGTTTGCATGTTGTGAACCCCAACCTAGGTACCGATCACATGACCCCAAAAGGCCCACATTTCTATTAATTGATCAAATCCTAATTTTCTCTTGCTTATTTAATACTTACTTAACTAGTCTTTTCACTTGTATTCTTATATAGTTAACTGTCTTGTTCATTATAGCTAGGTCTTGATAGTATAGTTAGTGTTTCTTTTTGCTTGTTTGTGCTAGTCCTATCTAGTTAGTTGCCAATCTAGTCTCCTAGTTCTCTTTATTGCTCAATTGTTAGTGTGGTGAATTTCTTGCCTAGTCTAGCTAGTTGATCTCTCTAGGTTGTTAGTTAGGATTTCTTTGCTAGTCTATCTTTAGTGTTAACTTACTCTTGCTTGCCTTAGTTTGATTTCCTTTTCTCACAAATTATATTATTTCCTTTGTTAGTAAGGATTAACTGGCTAGTGTTGATATAGGTTTTGATCTTTGTCTCTCTCAATTGCTTACTCAACCCCTTAGCGTAATTCAACCAAAACCAATCTAAACCCATGAACCTTGACTCTGCATTACAAACCTAGTCTGAACAAACACAACTCTAGTGCCCCTCTCTCTCCATTGCATTCGACCTCAATTTGTTATTCTCTATACTACTCATGAACTTGTGCGCTTAGAGATTTGTTTAAGAGTGTGTTCAAATCATTTTTATAAATATTTTAAAGACCTTGTTGTGTGACTAAGGCACATACAAACAAAATTCATTTGGTATGGTAAACCCATGGTGAACGATCACTACCACAAATAAATACCAACTTCAGATTAAAATAAGCCAATCATCACACATCACAACATCATCTCTAGATTCATAAAAACCATGTGTTGTATATCCCAACACTATATCTTTCGATGCCAATGAACCACACATTGTACATCTAAACACTATATCTCTAGATGCCAATGAACCAATCACTATAGATTACAACACTATATCTATGGATGCCAATTAACCAAGCATTGCACATCCCATCATCATCTCTACATACCAAAACAACAAACATTATACATCACAACACTATAAACTTGTATGCTAATGAACTATGTATTGCACATTCTAATGCTTTGTCTTTGGATTCCAATGAACCAATAATTGCATCCCAACATCATCTCTGGATGCCAACAAGACACACAAAGGGATGTACATGTCAATACAATGTCCACAGATGCCAACAAACCACACATTATAAACCCCAATAATATATCTATGGATGCCTACCCCAACTTCATCTTTGGATTTCGATGAACCACACACTATAAATCCCAACAATATATCCTAGGGATGGGAGCAAAACCAAACCAAACCATTGAAAATAACCAAATTCAACCAAATTGATTTATTTGGTTTGGTTTTTGGGGGGTGAATGGTCTAGTTTAGTTTCAAAAATTTTCAAACCACTAGGTGAGGGTTTGCTTTTGTTTATGGCTATAGTATAACCAAAACAAACCAAACTGTTACACATGTCTAGATATTATTATAAGATATACTTATGATAAATGGGGATCTAAAGAGTAATCTCATTAGGTTAAGGATTACATGTTTCTCTTATATATGTGAGTACAAATGTTAAGAGGATACACTTAAGTGTATATATAGATCCCTTACTTAAGTGATAATAGAAATATATGAGTATAGTTGGCATAGGCCAAAAAAGAACTATACTAACACTTATATGGTGGAAATGCTAATCTAAACCAAATTTTATTATACTTAATAAGTTTGTGTAATTTAATGTGTAATACTATGGTAAATAAATGAAAATAAGTCTTAATATATCTTTAAAAGTGTTCTATAACACATACCCATTTGAAGTTAGTTGGGAAATGTATACTTATAGTATATATATGTAAGTTCTTGTATTACCATTGTTGAAATTTTTTCTTTTTGAAGATTGATTGTGAAACTAGATGAATTGATAAATATCATAGCATATGGTTCGATTGTTTATGAGAAACTTAATATAAGATTCACACATGATAGTTTGAGTCCAAATTAAACTAAAAATGAATAGTCCAGTTTGGTTTGATTTTAGATTAGTTTATGATTTGTTTGGTTTGAAACTTTATCAAAGTGATATGTTTAGTTTGGTTTGTTGTTTAAGTAGTAAAGTGAACCAAAATGAACTATGCCCACCCCTACTATATCCAAGGTTCCAATGAACCATGCAATGTACATCCCAACACTATATATCTGGATTTCAACAAACAATGCATTATACATCTCAACATCATCTCTAGTTGCCAAAAAACCAAATATTATACATATAGTAGCACATTTTGACCTTTGGTGTCACTTTTCTTAATGTTGGTTCTCTATAGGCCTATATTGTAGGTTGGTAAAGAACAAATGTCACTATTGGTTAAGTCTTTCTGATCAATAAAAATACAAGTACTGTTTTTTTATAACATTGGTTTGTTGGGTAGAAACTACGTCATAGAAAACTCTCAAATTTCAAAATTTTATGAAAAAATATGACATAGACATTTAGAATCAGTTTTATAGACAATGAGGAATCAATCCTTCCTATGAAATAAATTTTGCCTCCAAAAAGCCTCTGTTGTCGGTTATTCTCAATAAAAACTGACACCATAGGTCACATCTATCGCAAAAAATTTTACTTACAAAAAGTATGTGGTATCGGTTCCTTTTTAAAGAGCCGATAATATTGTGTTCCGGTAATGCACCCCAGAAAAAGTATTTACCCCAAATTAGGTTATACTTCCAGTTATTTTCCTAGAAACAAAAGACACATGTCTTAGTGAGATTGACATTTTTTTATAGGGATAAGGACATATGTCGTCGATTTCTCAGTGTCTAACTGGTAATAGAGTTTAACCTCTATCTTTGTTTTGATTGACTAAGCTAGTGACCAAGTCCTTAGTGAGGTTGGAATTTTTTATTAGGGATAAATATATTTTTCTTCAATTTCTAAGTGTCCAACTGATGATATAGTTTACTTTCTATCATCAATTTTGTTGACCTAACTTACAAATAATTCCTTATGAGTTCATTATTTTTTATTATGGATAAGGACATCTATTGTCAGTTTGTAAGTGTCTAGTCAATAATATAATGTAACCTCTATCATGAATTTTTATTAAGGAACCGACGACTAAGGTCTTAGTCATTGGTTACAACAGACGACTAAGTTCTACTTAACAACACCTGCTGAAATTTCTTTTCCCTATTCTCTATTTTATTGTGTGATCAAGTCTTTGCTTGTACTCAACTGCTTCTAGTACTCTCTGCCACCACTGCTGCTGCGTCACCACCGCCACCACTACCATCTCGGTCTCTTCTTCCTCCTCTTCTACTGTTGTTATCGCCTCCACCATCGCTTCTCGTCTGACCACCACCAAATCTGCCTCTACTGATGTTGCTTGAGTTGCCACCACCATCACAACTACTGCTACTTCTTGAGCAATTGCCAGTGTTGCTACTACTTGTGCTGCTTACTTCTGACCTCTCCTCTATACTTTGTGGATAAGTTTTTTTTTTTAAATTTTTAGCTTTAAATTTTTGTTTGTTTGTTTGGTTTATTTACTTATATTTTTAAAATGCATGTATAGTTGTTTGTTTGGTTTGTATAGAATTGTTCATATAACTTTGAACATTATGTTTGGTATGAAAATTATGTCTATCATTGTTTATGATACCAACCACAACCTAATTAATGATGATAAATTCTGATAAATGACCAATAAATGTGTGGAATAGAGACCGACCCTAATATCTAAACCCTAGTTTCTAAATCATTACATTGGCCTAGAAACCCATCTGAGATTTAGTCATTAGGAGTAAATCCAAGATAATAGTTGGTTTGAACTATTCTTGAACACTTATTATCACTTAGGATGTAAGCATATAATGTATATTGGGTTTTGAAGATGTTTCGTCAACATTTTCCTATTTGTTCTCTAAGTATATATGCAGGTGGGTATTTTCCCATCTACATCGGTGTACTTAGAGAATTGTGAGGAAATGTTTTCGAAATATTCTTGAAAATTAATCACAAATTAAACAATTAGTAGTGAGTTAGGTGTTTAAGAATGAGATAGGTGGTAAAACTTTATTACTAAACCTAAACCAAAACTATAAACCCTAAACCCTAAACCCTAATTTGTAAACCCTAAATCCTAAACAATAAACCCTAATATCTAAACCCTAATCTCTAAATATCTCATTCAATACTTGTTTTATCTATGAACATAGAATGGATTGATCATGGATGTCCATTCCATAGTTGTACTATGTAATTTGTTACTAGTCATGATTTGTTTATAAGATTTGCTAAGGAACACAGGAAATGACATGGAGGTATAGGTTCAATTTTCCATGTTGGAATTGCAGTAACAAATTGGAAGTCCATATTGTTGATAAAAATTAAAAGTCATTTCATGTGCAATGGAATTGTACAAGGATGTATAGAATGATATTGTCATGGACATATTCCTACTATGAAAACATTATATGTTAATAGAAGTACTTGTTTTGAAGAATAAATTGTCGATGATACTGATGTGAACGAACCAATTCTGATTGACATGGTTGATTGAATGCTAGATAGTTGTAGGGTAAATCTTATTGACCCACCTTCCTTATTTAGAAACATTGTGCATGATGCTGAGAGACCATTATACTTAGGTCGTACTAAGTTTATGAATCTAAGTGATATATTGAGATTGTATACTCTGAAGACTAATAATATATGAGTAATAAAAGCTTATGTCTATGCTGTCTTTATTGGAAGAAATTCTTCCCAGATGAAACAACCTTCCTATCTCAACATAGGTAACAAAGAGAATGTTATTCTCAATGGGAATGGAGGCTAATAAGATACATGCATGCCCGAATGATTGTGTTTTATTTCACAAGGAATATATCAATTTGAAATAGTATCCAAAATGTGGGGCGTTAAGTATAAAATGATGAATTTGGGTAAGGCCAAAACTTCCTCTCTTTCCAAGATGATGTAGTATCTACCTATAATACCATAGTTTTGACACATTTTCCAATACCATGGATGCACATAATTTATCTTGGCATGTACAGGTAAAGAAAAACAATGATGATCTACAACATGCATCTGATTCCCTACAATGGAAGAAAATTGATTTATTATACCCTAAATTTGGTGGAGAATTCAAGAATCTAAGATATGAGATTTGTACCAATCATATGAGTCCATACAACACATTAGGAATTCAACATAGAACTTGGCCTATTATGATTGTTATATACAATCTTCCTGCCTAGTTGTATATGAAAAACAAGTAGGTCATGATGTTCTTGTTGATATCTGACCATAAACAAGCTGGCAATGATATTGATATTTTTCTTGAACCTCTGTTTGATGACTTAAGGAAACTTTAGGGAGAAGGTGTGATGATGTAACACCCCAATTTTCATGCCACATGAACATAACCTAATTTTTTTCCAGCTTGAAGCGTGACAACCATGATATAGTTAACCATAATAATAGATAAGAACTATTACATACTAGTATAAAAATGCATTATCATAGATTTAGGAAGGAAACTTTGTTACATCAAGCCTTATAGAAATTATAATTACATGATGCAAATGATGCACTCTATCTTAATATCTTAGATCATGTCTATGACACCCCACCAAGCAAACCTCTTAAATTGTAGATGTATCATATATCTTGATTGGTCTTCCTAAATATTAGTACATGCAGACATGTCATCCCCAACCATGAACAAATAGAGAAGCTATCGTTAGAATAAGTGGTAGTGAATCTTTAATAAGATAAACATGAATATACTATAATTCAAAGATGAACTAATATCTAAAATCTGTAAACTTATATTGAATTGATGTGTCTTTTCTTTATGTCTTTTATTTTCTTGTGGCCACAATTGTATGATAAGTCCTCCCAAATTGGCATGAATACACCTCTAAGTTGGTACCAATGTACCTATGAATTGGCACTACATGCCTCTGAATGACACCAAAGTGTCTCTGAGTTGGTATCAAAGTAGCTCTGAATTGGAGTAAGCACCCCTCTAAATTAACACTGCATGTCACTAAATCGTCTTGAGACTGAATGTATGAAGACTTATTCTATTATGTCTTATGTGAAGGTTATGATTCAATTATCTTAAATCTACATTTATTTGTATAAAATAGTTTTGAATATTCATCTACAATAATTTAAATAAATGTCTTCGCTGAGGCATGAGCTACAAATTGGGAAGGATTCTACATTCTGAATCTGAATTTATCTTATACTGAAATTCAATATTGATAACTAGATAAGTACCTATTTTTGAATCTATATCTAAATATCTGCTCTTAAATTCTGAACTCAATCTAAATCTGAATCAAAATATGAATCTCAATAGCCAAATAACTGATATTGGGTGTAAACCCTTATTATGTATATGGATCTAATTTCTGACTACTAACAAAATGAGCAATCTAGATATAAATTATGAGATCTAATCCTAATTGTCTAGATAAAACTAAGTCTGAAGCTATGATTTTATAGGGTGCCGTAATATAATTGTGATATCAGATATATGAAATTTGAGTGTAAAAGTTGAGAAAATTAATTGAAGTGAATATAAAAACTTTAAGTATATGAAAGTTTCTTAAATATCAAAAGGCCAAATATGATAACCTCATGACATAACTTAATTTGAATAAAGTATGATTACTTAAATCATGACAAGATAAGAAATATTGACGTCTAAAAGCAGCTTAGTCCCTAAATTGTTTTATAGGAATGTGTAGGATCACACATAATAATAAAGAAATTCAGTGGATATGGCCCACTTATATTTCAAACTGAGGATGTCCTTTGGGTATACTTGATTTCTTGTTCTATAACTTAAATACCTGGACATCATTAAAGTTCTATAAGTCATTTTTATTCCATCTTTCCATTCCTTAATCTCAAAACCCATCATCATAACCTACTAATTAAAACATAAATCTTATTTATATAAATGTAACTCCAATGTCAATCACTATAAAAACAATCTTCCAATTGAACATATGCTAAAAATCATATTATGTAATCACCATATGCTCTTATAATCAAATAAGCCACATTAATAACATAATGTATTAATATGTGTATATATATTGATCCTTGATCAAGAAAAAAAGTCTAAAACATCATCATATCTATGTTGTTACTATAACTTAGTTGAAATCAGTGACAAAATACTATATATATATATATATCATATTGTTTGATCATACATGTAATATAATAGTTCACCAAAAATGATTGAGTATATGATATAACAACCACTTAGTTAAAAAATCAGATACTCATAAATTTATGCATAATGCCCATTCAAGATTTAAAGATCATTAAATCATTGCCTATTAGAGTCTACACAAAAATATGAGATCGTTTCATAGTCCACCAATGGGTAAAATTCCCAAATACCCTTCATTAGGGTTTACACCAAAAGCATAGACAAGATATCACATACAAATATCAGTCTCCAGTATGGTGTACTACATATCAAAATAAACCTTCTATAAAGGATTCACTAATTTTCAAAGTTGTTTTCTATTTTTAATTAACAACACATTCAAATCTCATATATTTTGGTAACCAAATTAGAAGAATAACCAAACATACAAAAAAACCATTTGAATCTATTTTTAGAAGACACACGACATTATAATCTTTTCATAGGAATTTTGTTTGTTGAAATTGAAGTTTCCTATCTTAAGATACAAAATTTTGAAAGTTCCTTAATTTGAATAAATCTCAACCATCGGTTTGGGATCCAAGGACCTAGACATTGAAACCTCACCTCTTCTATTTCTCTCTTGGTCGTGGATCCTCACTGGGTATCCGCTACCCTCTCAACCCAATTATCCTAGAAGTGCCCCCCTTTCTTGTCCACTTTGTGCAATCACACGGGCACTCTGTTTCCTCTATGAAATAGAGTACCGCCGCCAATGGTATTATGTCAACCTCATGCTGCCATGTCAGGGTCCTCATTTATGTGAACCTCTTCTCATCCTATTCACTACCTTGCCTCTAGTTTGTGGCCTTAGAGGATGTTCAAGCATAACTATCCCTTGACTGGATCCCTTTCCTCCATGGACTAGATGGGCATGTGGGGGCGATGCCTCTATTGATGCTACCACTTAGGTGCCAAAATGCTCAAGTGGTTGGGATCAATCAAACCTGTCACTACTAGTTCAACTCCAGTGCCACAAATCTCCTCGATCAGGCTACTTCTACACACATTGGATCCTTCAATGGCTTCAGTTGCGTTAGGGGAACAATTCCTTGGACCTTTCCACCTCCATTGCACCATTGAGGGGAAACATACTTTGGCTCGTGGTCTGTTCTTCTATTCATCCCCATTGTTGTGAATTTTGTATTAAAGATGGTCCAAATTGTAGGTTGATATGGTGATGATTGTGCATACCTCCTGAGAGGGTCATCAAAAGCTTTTATATATATCATGAACGACAACATCTATTTAGGTTTCCCACAAACAGTGGTATTCTCTGGTGGTGGTTTAGATAAAATTTGGTTATTCCTTTATCCTGTATGAAACCCAAATCAAAAGTTCCCAATAAGATTTTTTGCTCACAACCCAAACTAGGGAAAGTCTCACCACATGATCCTATTCATGTTGGAGTTTAATAATGCATGGATTAGAATCAAATCAAGTGGATCTGGTTATTAGGGGAGACATAACAATTTGGAAGTCCCAAGTTACAAGAATGATATCATTTATTGGTCAATATCTATTTCATGTGATTTAGTTTCAGATCATGTACCTAAAATATTGTCCATGTTTGTGCATGTGACTCAAAGAAAGAGAAATTGTAGTATTACTAGTCGTAGTCAAGTCATTTTGTCTATGGATTGCACTATACACAAATTTCAATACATAGATATGAACTACAAAACATTGTGTCATAACTCCATCAATAATAAGAATAGATCTTCATGATACATGATTTCAAGATGCTATGTTTGAACCAACTAATCTAATTACTCTAAGAGCTTATTACCATGATTTATAATCTAATTTTGATTTCCAAAACACCTCCAAATACCTCCAAATATGATATTATTTTGAATATCTGTAATTATCACTAGGAAAAAGGTCTAGTGCTATAAACATTTAGTAATAAATTGAACTAAATAGCCAACAATATCAATATACATTTATTCACATAATTCCACATGTACCATATGATGATTTGACTTCATCTTACTCATCACTCATCACATACTTGGGATTGGTTCTATATCATCTTTTATGATCTCTTCTTTCTTAATGACCATGCATTTATTCCTTTACTCAACTTTGAGACTTGATTTCCCCATTGATTTAGTCTCATCTAGGCTTTCAAATGACTACAACTCTATCAATCCAAGTAGTCCATTGAGTGATAAAACCCTAAAAAATAGGATATTACATATGACCTATGATGCTTCATGTAGAGAGACTTTTTGTTAGCATGCTAGGTTGTTTTGCACTATTAATGACTTTCCAACATATGAGAATTTGTCTAGATACAACATAAAAGGATTCAAAGCATTCCCTATATGTTAGGATAACATAGATTCAATATGATTAAAACATGGTGGCAAGACTCTATATCTTGTTCACTAAACATTTCTTCCAAAAGTGCATCCTTACCAAAGGTTACACAAAGAATTCAAATAAGGAGCAGAGTGCTCCTAAACATGTATCAGTGGAGGATAATAATGGAAGAGTAAATACTTTGTCAATGCATTTTAAGAGATCACAATGTACTATTCCCACACACAGTGAAAAATCTTTATTCAAGAAGAGGTCAATATTTTAGGATCTTCCTTATTGGAGTTCTTTGGTAGTTACGCATTGTATCGATGTCATGCATATTGACAAAAATGTCTCTGATAGCATCATTGGTACTCTCTTGAATATATCAGGTAAGACTAAAGATGGCATAGAAGAAAGAATGGGTCTACATAAAATGGGTATAAGGAGAGAAATAACATCAAAAGTTAGCAGTGATAAAAAAACATACTTATCTCCTACTTGTTACACATTGTGTAGACAGGCAAAGAGCACTTTTTTGTGAGTTCATGCTTATTGTTAAGGCACACAAGGATTCTCTTCCAATATTTGTAGATTAATATCAATGAAGGATCTAAAGCTGATAGGTCTTAAATCTCATAATTGTCACACTGTAATACAACAAATATTGGACGTGGCTATTTGATCTATAGTGCCGAAGCATGTAAGGTTTACAATCACCAGACTTTGTTTCTTATTCAACACTCTATGCAATAAAGTTATTGATTTTGAGAATCTTGATAAGTTGCAAATAGAAGTGCTCACTACCACATGCCAACTTGAGATGTATTTCCTCCTTCATTCCTTGATACCATGGTAAATGTTGTCATCCAATTGACTAGGGAAGTGAAAGTGTTCCGTCCGATTTTCTTACATTGGATGTATGCTTTTGAATGGTACACGAGTGTTTTTAAAGGTGATGTTCAAAATTGTTATCGGTCTGAAGGGAGTATTATTGAGGGTTATGTGGCTAAGTAAGGACATCTACAATGACTTTCTGAGTTGTAAAGAAGCTCCTTCCAATGAAAAGAATATTGCTTCTTATTCTTGCAAAGGGACTTTAGGAACACGAGCGAAAGTAACTAGTCAGGAGTTGCAAGAATAAGAACACTTGTATGTTTACACAACATTGATGAAGTTGATATTTATATCACAAAAAATACCAAAATTTTCAATACAAAATGTCCTCTAGCCACTTTGAACTAGCTTGGACATTTATCAGGTGGTTTGAAGATAGTCTTCTATCAAGTATATCAAACACCAAATAATGCAGTTAAAAAAATCAAATGGCTCACCTTTAAACCAAAAAAGAATTTTATGTCTTACGAAGGGTTTCTCATGAATGCATTTTCATATTATACAAAATTTTAGGTTGCTGAGAGTGTCATACAAAATAGTGGGGTCATCCTTCAAGCATCTACTTTAATTTGTCTAGTGCAAAGGATAAGAGTCCACATGAAGCTAAGATATCTTATCACTATGTCATTGAAGACATACATGAGTTTGGTTAGACAAATTTTAGAGTTTCCATCTCTAGTTGTAATTGAATTGATAATGCCAAAGGCATTGTAGTGGAAGAGTTGAGTTTCAAATTAGTGAATTGTGAAAAGATTGGCGAGAAGGGTGAACCATTCATAATGGCATCACATACAAAGCAAGCATTTTAAAGATCCTTCAAATGAAAATTGGTTTGCCGTTCTCATGGGAAAAGTTAGTTCATTACAAATCCTATAGATGAAGAAGAGTACTATGACAAGTATGATGACTCTAGTCCATTCTTAGATGGCTTTCCAAGTGTAAATGTTGAAGCTAACACTGACTTATATATGTGTGGAGATCACATAGAAGGAATATTAATTGATCAATGATCCAAATAATACTAGAGGCCTGAATTTTTCTTTTTATATGGTAGATGTTCATTTCACATTCTTTATTACATTTATATATATTTCATATGTTACATGTTCATTTTACATTCTCTATCACTTATATTCATTCTTCAACTATTTTTAATATGACATTTTTTAGCCGACATCTAATTATGGGGATGGGCATCGTGATTATGTGAACTATGAGTATGAGTCTGGTGTAAGATGTTTTATGTTATTACATAAATATGCATTTTACATTCTTTATCACAATTATGCAAGTTACATATTTTTCTCACTTATATGTATTACTTGGAAATTTTTTGGATCAGCAACCTGAGGATGTGCACCTTGAGAATCTTTTTGGGTATATTGAGGAGCACCATGATCATGAACGTAAAAGCAACATCACTTTGATGAACAAGTTAGTACCAAAAAGGGGAAAAGGTCTGAAGCTGGCCATGTTGACCATTGACTTTGATGAAAGAGGAAATCATATTGAGAAGAATCACACTTCTTTCAAGTAATATTTAGGCGTTGCTACTCATAGAGAAGTGGATTTAATAGTATAATCTTGGCATAAAGTCGATCCTTCCATTATAAACTGCATATTGAAGGACATAGCTATTTGATAATCTATTTTTCTAAGGACATTCACAATTTACTTTTTAAAAATATGCCAGTATATAAACTTTTGCATAACATCTTTGACCTTGATGAAAAGTGCATCATAAAAAGGTATTGTAACCTTTTGGGAGGATATTAATCAACTACAGGACAGATCTGGCAAGAAATACATAACGAGCAACAAGAAGAAGAAGCCCGCCACTGAGCAATGTACCTATCTTTATAAGAATGTATGGGAAGCATTTGTTGATTCAAGAAAAATTGATGAATTCAAGGTATTAAGCCTCCTTTAAATACATTCTTATGATTAATCAAAAGAATTTAATGTATTACGTAATTAACCTATGTAGTCGATTAAACAAGATTTACACACTACTAAAAAAGACAGACATGCAAAGAGTGTGCATACTACAAGTTGGGTCTAGTGGCTATGGTTGGCGTCGCTAACAAAGGGAATGAGCATCTTCTTCTGAGAAACTTAATCATGTGCATGCTGAGTCTTCTACTCATCCTACACCTCTATCTATACAAGGCATGGATAGATGCTAGATCAAGCCACTATGGATAAATAGCCAATCCCGCACCTATTAAGGTGGCTACAAAAATGGTAAAATTCAATTTTCATTGTGCATATTCATTTTTTTACCTTTATTGTTATGTTTTACTGGACAATTACTATTGATGATGATTATAGGGAGTTCTACAAGAAAAGAAAAAAAGGCAAGTTCATCCCTGAGGTCTAAAGGGATGGATCGACGGTTGCTTTGGGTACTTTATAACATCATGCTTGTGTTAGGGCCGCTGGGGATGGTGTAGGTATAAGATCCTTTTTGGAACATCAGATCAAAAGCATAGATGTTTCAAGAAAGGAGGATTGTCACAAGATGAGGTAGAGGATATGATTTCAAAGAGAATATAATAAGTAATGCGATAGTTTCAGGCTTCATAGTCTCAACCTCCTTAGACAATCCCTTAGTCACACCTATCTTCTTACGAGGTGGACCCTCCTCACATAGAGGTGGTTGCAAGTAGTTTCATGAACCCTCTAGGCATGCCTGATGTAATTTTTTTTAATGTAATATTCTTTTAGGTATGTATAATATTTCATGTTTGGGTATGTATAACACTATGTACAAAATTGTAGGCATTGATGTCATGCCGTCTTGCGCTACTAGAACCTTGATTCTATGTCGTTGCACTGAGGGACGCTTTTCCACCCCTTATAGGTTCCATGAATCATGGTGATCCAATGCCCAACAATACGGTTCATGTAACTATAAGGCTTTTCTATCCATCTTGGAGACAGGAACAATTGCCTTATGGCCACCCGACCATGACACGAAAGGAGATGTTGAAGGCGGCATGCTTGTGTGGCCTAAAGTTAAATTTAACTATGACAATGTATGATAAATTTACATTGCATTTGTATTTGTGGTTCTTTTCTATTTGTGTATATGATTGGAAACTGATATGAGAATACATGCATATCATTGTACCTAAGAATCCCCCTACAGTTCCTCCTCTACTTCCTCTTCGATTACCTACTTGGATTACAAATGGCCTGTTTAAATCACTAGGTATAAAGTGTAGGGGGTTGACACTATAGTTACACAATTTAGAAGAAGGACTAGCTATGATGGCCTGTCTCCAGGAGGACGCTGTAGTTCAAGATCATGATACCAGTATATTCTTCATAGAAATTATGGAGTTGTTTAGTTATGATTAGTTGAATACAACCATGATAGAACTTTTTATATTGTGAGATTTTATGGCTAAATACTTTGTTCTATATATGTGAAAATATATTTTTATTTGTTTTCTTATAAATTACTGCATACATATATCTTTTGTGACTACTTATATATAGTGTGTGGATAGTTCACATTAACAAATACAGCATTCTAGTTCCATCATTGATTAGATGTGTACATAGAGACCCAACATTTGTTAGTAATTAATGCTCTACCACATTAAAATATTTTGATACAGCAGGAAAGTGTGTGATTATATCTCCTTTCAATGTTAAGTAAGTTTTAAGCACTTTTCTTATAAATTTGACTTATGAATTACATTACATTGTGGAATTGGAGTTTTCTCTTGTTTGTCATCTTTTTGCTCGGTAAAAGCATTAGAAGTTATTAATAATCATCCTCAAGATACTATATGCATATTATCGAGATCCTTAGGGTGGCAAAATAAGGATTGGGAAACACACAATAAAAATGGCATTAGTAGCCCAAGGAATATTTGTATCTGTAAACATATATTAATGTCTAGATTAGTACATGACTATTTACTGATTCAATTAAATGTACTACTTTCACCTTTTAGGGTATAAAAGCATTCAAAATGGATGATGGAAAGGTAGATAAAAAAATATATTAACTTGGAAGGATGTTAAGATAATTTTACTCCAATGCATATATATGCCAACTATGCTTACTTTTATTTATTAATATATTATATAACTATAAATTTATAGTGACCCATACAAGATAATAATTGGGCATGAAATTACTAGTTGATGTTGTATACATACCCGATTGTCAAGCAAGTGTTATAAGACATCTACTGTATACAAAAGGTAATCTATTTAGCCTTGATCATCTTAAGTAAATGGTGTCATTTGATAATATAAAATAACAAATCACTTTTGAATTGTATCACTCTCTTTGTAACTATTTGACACGACAAAGTCTTATACAAAAAAGAGTTGGATAATATATGAGAAGAGTGGGCACAATCCTTTGTTAAGTAAACTTTACATTTGATTTAGATAAAATATGAGTTTTATAAATGTTGTTTTTATTATATATACATGTGACGGTTCTGAATTTTTACAACTTTGAATTTGATGCAAGTGAATTATTGGTGCATATATTAATGATGTGTGTATGTACGCATGCATGTGAATGACTGTGGAAGGGAATGAATACAATGATAATTTCATTTGTACATGTTATGAGCACAGAATTGCATGTGTGATTTCTTAATTAAGTATGTGCATGAGAATATAATTAAGTTTTGACGAGAAAGGAAATGCATGTATGTGAATGAATTGTGTGGATGTGGACTTTTGTATGATTTTTTTATTAGATGTTTTATAGGTATGATGGATTATTTTTGAGCTGAAGATAGGATGGAACTTGCAGTTTTAATGAATTGTAGGTTTTGCACCATGTTGAATAGCCGAACAACAAGTCTACAAACCTGCTATTTAAAAAAAACAAACCTGAGAGGTTGGTTGTTATAAAAAAACTAATGTTGTATATTTACATAAAAATGATGACACAACTATCTTTATCAGTTAAAACTTTAACTCACAACTACGTATAATGTTGATTATTCTAGACAAATCAACAACTATCATTCCATCTTTAGCATCAAGTTCTGTACGTAGATACGATGACACAAATCTTTTTGCCAGTTCCTTTTTGCTGAACCAACGACTATAATCCCAGAATAGTCTTATAATTGTTTGTAATATCACTAGTACATAACCGGCCTTTAGTGTCGGTTATTTAAGGCCTTTAGTGTCAGTTTTAATGCGACACCTATGTGGGCGCCGCTAAAAGGCCAACCGTTAGGCGTCGGTTCTCAAACCGATGCCACAACCCTTCGTGCGCCACCGAAAATGCGCCAACAGGGGGGTGTAGGCGTCAGTTATTAGCTTTGAAACCGACGCCATAAATCTTTGTGCCACAGAAAGGGCGCCATCTGGGGCACTATCGGCGTCGATTTATTAGTGATAATTGACGCCATCTCACCCGCTGCTACGGCCGTGCTGGCTAACATGGCCATGGTGTCTGGCCTCATTAGGGAAATCGACATCGGTTATTGATAACCGATGCCACATCACATGCATTAGGCATCATTTTTAATTATTTATCTGACACTGTAACCATTTGTCGTAAGTTTTAAACAAATAACCGACGCCTATTGTAAGTTTTTTTTATCAGTCTGTAGACCTACTGTGGCTGGTCGCAGGATGAGAAACCTGCAGTTCAGTTATGAACTACAGGTTTTATGACATCCATTGATATCATCCAACAATAGGCCACAAACCTACAAAATTAACAAAATTAATTTTCACACATTTAGCAACCTGCAGTTCCATTCGATTTTCACACATGTAGAAACATTCATATAGCAATCTGCAATTCCATTCATTTTCACATTCACACATGTAGAAACATTCATATAGCAACCAACAGTTTCATTCATTTTCACATTCACACATGTATAAACATTCAGACACATGTAGAAACATTTAGACATGTAGAAACATTCACACATATTATAATTCAGAAATTCATTTACAAAATATCATTCTTTAGTCATTATTCGCTATCAACGTCCCAATTATATGTTAAAACCCCCACTACTTGTATGGCTATTGCCCATTCTTCTCTTACTTCATTTAATTCTCCCATCGTATAGGGAGCATGTGCATCTGGTAAGTCTGTTCTTGTAGTGTGGTCAGTTTTAAACACCTGCAAAAAGAATGATGTATATATATAATTAATGAGCTATAAATAAGATTGATATATTTCATATTATCTAATGAGACTATATATAATACCTCAGGAATGGTATCGATTTCCACTGCGGCATATTTGATAATCATGTGCATAAATCGCATCACATAGTATGCACATGCCCATCTGTTGTCTTGTGTAGCACACTATAAATTGAAACATACAAAATATTAAAAAATACAACTAATTAAGCACTGTTCACATAAATAATATATACATTACAGTCGAAAACTTACTTCCACGTTCTTCCAAGTTATTTGCTGGTTCTTTTTCTTGGGGACCTTTCCTCCAGCCTTTTTAAACTCATCTAAACCCCTACATGTTAATGTAACACATTACATTGCATAATTAAATAGTAATGTAATAACATATGTTAATGAATATGAAAATGAAATATTTCTCACCGGAATAATGTCATTTTCATTATGTGTCCATATTTTGAATTCAATTTACTCCCCTTAGGATCTAGATAATAGACAGTGAACATCTCAAAGACAATAATTAGTAACTCCCAATGCATACCACTAGAGGTAAAAAAGTTAAAAATTAATAACTCAAAATCCATAATAAAAATGTAATTTTCTTAAGTCCAAATTATAATAAGCAAAGTAAACTTACTCCACATTGAATGGAGCTATTATCAACATCTTCTTATTTTGAGAAAAAATTGTAAAAGCATCACAACAGTATTGTTGAACTGATGGAGGGTTTTTAGCTACTAGACTAATCAAAGATGGAATAAAAAATCCTACATGTTCGAATGAAAAATCTGCACATATCTTGTGTAAGTAGCTGCAAAACATACATTACACATGCATTAATAAATAAGAAACCAGATCACCAGATCCTACACAAGGTATATGGATGTATAAAGAAGATCTCACCTTATCCATAGATCTATCACATATGTATTCAGCCAATCATATTGAAACAACTCCAAAATATCTTGTATAAATAGGTTGCTTTCGTATGATTGACCTGTAGCATCCACATCTATAAAAACAGTTATATGGCAATTTATATCATGTTCGCCTAACCATATTGCCATACCCCTACAGTTAGGACCTAACGGGACAGGTAGGTCCTCTGGAACCCAACTTGGTAATGTAGGAGGTGGAGGTGGAGGCCTATATGCTCTGGGTGTCTTCTTTTTAACCTGTATATATATATAATTTCAGATCAACTGACATCATATACACGCACTAACAATTTCACGTAATATAAATTTACCATACATTTTCAGTGTAGAGGACATCCGCTTTTGGCCACAATATCACTCCGCCTTCTGCCTCACCAAGCGTTTCACAATCTGGGTGGGCATATGGCAATGCAAGATCCATCCAGTTGGGGAATATACGTAACAGGCTCACATGAACCCAACCAACTGGTAATGGAGACCCATAAAACATCTGCCTTGGTAGGGATGGGTAAGCCGACGCCTCTACAACGACAAATTCTTTACTTTTTAGACGACATGGCTTCAGCCCCTACAATTTTGTGTGTAAAGAATGTTATATACATATATACATATCATCTTGAAAACATATCATCTTGAAAAGACTAGTTATTATGTCATAAAAATACTTACAGTGGATGTGCTAGGTGGTGGGTCTACATGATTACTCCCAACCTCTGCAGTAGGAGTAGAGCGGGACGCCATAGGTACTGTCTGCTGAGTGGCAGTCTGAGATGCCTGCCACTTGCTCAGTGCTTCTTCAAGTTTCCTATCAACTAGCTTATCTACTTATACATGGATAAAAGAAACATTAGCTTCTGATTATTGAATTCTCTTTTACAGTAACATTATAAAGAAATAATAGGTTACCTCTTCTTGTGAAAGTCCCACTTTTAGGACATGTTTGTGCTGGGATGGCCCAAAGAATGCTTTGATGCCCACACCAGCGCTTGCAGCACTAACATGTCTAGGATGCTCTGGGTTACCCAGAGCAACTGTCAATTCATCCCTTTTTCCCTCAGGGATGAACTTGTCTTGTTTCCTTAGCTCGTGCAGCTCCCGCTAATCGCCAAAACAAAAATTTGTAATTAAGTAGAAACTGACACTGTCTCTATGTCATTGCTTTTAGCTTGCCCTAGAAATCCACACATAAGGTCCTTAGTTCTAGTATCACCCACTTAGGTATTGACACAAAATTGAACATTGTAGATCTCATTTAACTAATGCTATAGAAGATATTTGTTCTAGTGATCTCAACATCATCTCTGGATTCCAATGAACCACAAATTCTGCACTTAACACTATATCTTTGGATGCCAATGAACCATACATTATGCCTCTACTAACAAGTATATGACTCTAGTTTCTTTTGACAACCTTTTATTTATAACAAGGTTAGGGTTGTGCTTTCTTTCTTAAGACACTTACTCATATTTCAATTAAATCACTCAAGTTATAAATAAGGCATATAAATTTATTCGTGACATTAATCAAGTATAACTACTCTAAAAGATATATATTGTATTATCTTATAAATCAAGATATGAAAACATGAAACATTTATCATTTTTGTCCATACCAAGGACCAAAACACTAAGCTAGGGCACATGAAGCCCATCTTACCACTCCTAGATATCAAAAGGACCTAGCATCAAATCAGGAACCTCTAACCCATCTTACCAATCCTGCCCATCGCAAGGCCCATAACATCAATTTAGTACATCAACACCATCTGATTCTTAGTGTTCACAACCAACCCTAAAATCATCACAGAGATCATAATAAGGACAATTCCTTATAGGAATAACACATTCACCTAAAATATTGGAATCCATACCACATGAAAGATATACAACTCCATGCCAAATTTCAACCTAAAATTTGAAGGTATGGTTGTATTTACTACAACTTTAGGCATAGAAAGGCTCCCTTCATGCAAAAATAAACTACCTTTAATTAACAACTTAATCCCTAGAAAACCTAGAATCAATAATTATTAAGAAAATATCTCAACATTGTTTTATAAAAATCCTAAACAATGAAGAACATCATGCAACTCATTTTCCCACCACAAGGTATTCAAATATCTTAAAATATTAGCATATACTTCAAAAAAATTCAGCCTTATACTATTAAGAGGGTGTTGAATTTTGATTAGGGACTTTAAAGTAATAGGAAATGCCAACAATCTTTTATTCATGTACCATCCTTGTCCATAACGTGTCCAATTCACGAAGCTATGACACCACAAGGCCCAATCACCATGTAAAGCCATAACAAGGTTAATTTTATAGAGAGATATCATAATCATTTGATCTTTTTGGATTCTTCATGAGTCTGTAAAAAGACAATACACAAAATTCTAGATCCAAAGTCCCAAGGATGAGAAAGTTATGTTAGATACAAGATTTAGGCACAAAAGACATTTTAATGTATAAATGAGTTATCTTTATATGAAAAACTTATTTTAAAGGGATTTTTAGAAATATAGTAGTTAGGTAAACATCTTATAATCATTCCAGAATTACTCCCAAATATCAAGAAATAATATATAGGCCAATTTCTCCTTATATTGTACCAAAAAACCATAAACAAGCCATCCTTATGGGTATTTACATATGTATTTTAAATCTAAGTTCATACATGACTAAATAATCCTGTGTTTAAATTCAAAAGTGTATTTTAGAGATTGGGATGAAAAAATAGATTTTGAATTTCCAATTACTTAGTACAAACCATTCGAATCACTTTATTCCCGCTACCACCCCTCATGGTTACATCCCATTCCACGTGCATGGGAATATTGTCTCTTTTCAACACCAGTTACTCATTCAATTCATATTTAGTGTGTGGGTTGGATATAGAGGAGAGAGTTAGTATAAAAACGAATAGAGAGAATGTACGAAGATGGATCAAGAGGATAAAGAGTGTGAGAGAGATTTTATGTATCAGTCCTGGCTATTCTGATATTGATGAAGCTTATTATGTAGCACATCCATCTTATGATATCTTGGTGGCGCTTATTGCTACTAAGCATTGCTCTTCCACTACACCATTGGTGTATGTCTTTCCCAATGATTCTATGCTTATGCGTGCTTTGAGTGCATATTTGGTGTATCTCTTTCCCAATGACAATGTGTTATTTGCACATATGTTGTCTATTTGTGCTTCACTTATTCCAGTTGGATATCACTTCCATGAAAATTGAATAATCTCAGTTGTATCATTGACACTCATTGGGGCATAGCTTGTTGTGCATATTCTAGCCTCTTGTTCCCTTTGATTCTAGTCTATCGATCATGTTGTATCTTAGAAAATGGATGTTCACTCTTCTAAAAGCCTATCAATTTCAATCCTATAAATATTACGCCTATATGATTATCGATTCATCTAAATTTGATCTTCCTCTATCTATATTATTCATGTATTATCAAAGTTGCATCTTTCATTTCTTAACAACCAAGTGGTTCTCCTAGCAATCTGCTTAGGCTTTCCTTGATGGTGTCTTTTATTCTCATCAACCCTTGAAGAGACATAGTCCAAAGGGATCCAATTTGTAGTCATAGTCACCTCATCATATGTGTGTTTGAAGATACCCCCAATACTACATCATTGGATGGTTTGATTGCACATATTCCAATAACACATTCCTTACTAGTGAAGATGGTGTAGTTATGGTATTTAATTTGTTTGTTCCAAATTTATGGTGATGTTCTTCATTCCATATGCACTTCAAAAGATCTTCTTCAAAGATACAACTTTTCCATCCTATTGAACATAACTTTCAAAAAGGCATCATCTTATATTTCCTTAGGAGTCATGTTTAAGGAGGAGTGAAAATATTTTCTGGGGAGTGAGTTTTTAATTTTCTATTTGTTGTATCATCTAATTGAGTTTTTAAGTCCAACTTGGACATGTCTTTGATGAATGCCTATTAATCAAGTTTCTTTGCTAAAATTATGTTTATTTTTGCATGATTTTCTTACATCTCACTTGATTTTTCATTTATTTTATCTTTTTAGTTGTACACGTAATATTTTGGTATTTAATGTGATTTATTTAATTTGTAGGTTGATGTAAGAATAAGATGACAAGTCACGAACTTTGTATTTATTTAACAATAAAAAATTAAGAGCATTAATCCGAGGAGAAGAGAGGAAGTCGTAAAACTCCACACATTCCAATTCAATAAGTCAAAACATTAACTTCTCACTCCCTAACTCCATTTTTTGGAGAGCGGATAATTAATATATACCCAAATCTATGGGTCCAAAAATGTAGGAATTTGATGATTCACATATGATGTAAGAATTTGATGATTCAAGTTAGGTTGGAAGGATAATTTAATTAATATACAAACTGGATATATGTAGTGACTACTTTTAGCCAAAAAATGGGTCCAAAAATCGTTCATTTTCCTAGATTCACAAATCTGCAACAAACTACCCACAACCACTGGTTTACATTTGATCAACTTCAAATCATGGGGCATGCTATTAAAACACCAAAGGGACGTTTAGAGAGGCATCTCTTTCATACAACATGCATCCACATCCATAGACATCATGTCATGAAACTGGAATCCCAATCTCATGAACCAAATGAATACCAAAGACAACATGCAGAAGCGTAAAATACTTAGCATACATGAACAAATAACAAGATAAGGCACCAACAATAGTCTCAACATTCAAAAAGATATATTAAACAACATTATCTTTATGCAAGCTTTCAATTACATATTCAAGAGTATAATTTCACAAGATTGTTCATGTATACTAGGGATCCTACAACAAGTACACCTGGCATAGCTCACTAAGCCCATCACTTCTAGCCATCTCTGAACCTATAAAATATGTGAAACAAGGAGGGTCCAGCACATGAGGTGTTGAGTACATGGCTAAAAGATACATATACATAAGCTTTGCACAATTTGAAAAGATTTGCAGAAGTAAACGAGCTAGAATAAACAAGTTAAGTATTTAGCAAAGCCAGAACCCATGTTTCATATCAGTTTTATCCAATTATACCAACAACATCATATATCATAAGGCCTTTGACCAAATTCCCATTGGAAGGGTCCGTAAGGGTGCTCAAGATTAACTAACACTTTTATATGTAAGGGACCTCAAGGACATCGCCAAGAGCTAACCCTTTTATCAACATGGTCTGCCCTATCTTGACAACTCAAGTAGGACGCCCAGCCTCATGTCCTTACCCCGAAAAAATAGACAGGTGCACAAGGTTTGTATAGTGGAGTTTCTATTTTATGTTTGCAAGTTATAAAGCAACGATACGAGACAAACATCAAGTACAATACTAGAATACTACATGAAAATATTTGAGCAAGTAAACCAGCATGCATATGTATCACATTCCAGCAAGAAAGTCATATTCATATAATTATTAAAGCCCATACCTGATTTCAGAGATTTCATAACCTATCCTTGACCATACAGATATCAACCAACACCTGTTTAAGAACAAGATTACGTACTTGCATTAGATTCTCATCATTAACCATAATTAGATTCCATTTATGGTTTTGGCCAAGCTAGGTTCATATTTGGTTAATTACATGTTTAATGATCTTATCCTCATTTACAAGTCAACATGAAGGTGGGGTTCAAGTTTCAAGTCATTTTGAGGTTCCATGTATCTTATATGGACATTTCAAGGTTTGAGTCACTAAAGCACATTTTAGGGCCAAAGACTCATAATTAGCAATCAAGGTCATGGATCATCAAGACATGATATTTAGACAAGATGTAAGATTAGATCAGTAAGATATAGACATGAGAATCATATTTAAGAATAGGTGGATGTTCCTTAGGGTCTAAGCATCATAATCCCAACCTTGGATATCAACATATCCACATGCATTCAATCATACCCCCATACTGCCATTTAGGTTCAAGTTATGACTTGGTAAGGATATACACATCCAAGATATCATGAGATATAGATTAATACCATACTTGAGAGAGCGGGGTCAGGGAGAAGGATCCACATAAGCATAAAGGTGCAAGACCCACAATTTAAGTCAAACATGTCACAAATAGGCAAACTAGAATTTCCAACACTATAAGAGAGCAAGAGGGTGGATCATAGGCAATAGTGTTTCCAAACATCCCAATATTACTAATTTGAAGGAACTCTTAGGTGGATCCATAAGTTTGATCACACTCATCATTAGTTCAAGATGCAATCAAGCATTCACATAGTTGGGACACATACATGCATTTCATGTCAAAAGAAATCAACCATAGCAAGGAGGATATTGGGGACCGATATTAAATTCAAGGAGAGATATATATTACTGATTTGAGGTTCCATAGGCATTAGTCCATCATTAAGAGGCAAGCTTATCATATTAGGGCAAGTTGCATCACTAAAGGTCCGAAACAAGGCATATATGCACAATAGGGTCATTATGAGCAATAGGGATGATTAGGACCTTCATTAGGATAATAAGAGAAAAATGTTTACATATTTGATGCTTAGGAGGTTCACTATGCATCAATGATTCAATATTCATCGTAACATTGCATTAAATGGGGTCAACTTTGTCAAAGATCACATTTTAGATAAAACATAGTGATTAGAAGCAAATTCAATTTATGGAACCATCATCAAGTTGTATATCTTTTCGAGAGGATTAATTTTATATATAATTTTGTACAGTTTGGCTAAAAGATGAGGGTGTTATGCATTTTAGAATATTTACATTGGAACTTTATGAAATCAAAGTTGAGAACTAAAGGGGGCAGAAGGGGGCATTACATTTATATCATTGAATGAATCTAGGCCGTAGAGAAATGATCCAGTGGCCGTACCCCACGCCCATCCAGCGCTGGCTGCGCTGCTCTCCTGGGCTCGGTCTGGGCTTCTAGTCTTAGGCCGAGCTGCTTGTTGGGACTCTCACCCAAGCCTTCACAGATCGACTCGTCCCTCTCCCCCGACGCCCAGACTGCACATCTTCTATTTCCCATGGGAGACACAGGGGATGGTGCCCCAACCCCTCGTGGTCGATGTGCCCATGCGAGACAATGAAGGAGCAGGTTGGGGCTCCGCGAGTGCCATCCATGACCGTAGCTTGTGCTGGCCTTGCTACCTCTGTGGGTGATCCTCGGACAGAAGCAACAACAAAGAGGGAGATGGGGCAGGGGTAGGGAAGCTAATGCCGGGGAGGAGGAGCTTCAGCGGACAACCCTTTCACTGAAGGGGGGGGGGCAAGGTGCGGAGTTAGCATGAGGCCCAACAATGCCCAGAAGTGGAAAGCAGGAGTCGTTGCCTTCCATTGACGGCGGAAGATGACCCCAGGTTGGGCAATCTCTGGCCGTGGAGCAGTGAGCTCGGCTGCCTGCCCTAGCTGCAACTCTAGAAAACCAAAGCAAAGAGGAAGGAACCGGGGAAGAAAGAGAAAGGAGATGAAAAAGAGGAAGAGAAACTAGGGTTTGAAAAGGTGGAGTGTATAAAACTAGCAGGGGGCTAGCTTTCTCAGCTGCCCCTCCATTACTCGAATTGGAGGGGACAAAGGAAAAAAGCTCCTACCCTTCACTACTTTCCTGAAGGGGAAAGGGAAGGGGGAGATAAGACGTATGGGCCTCAACTTAACTTGGGCCCAAAGTGGCCAAAGTCGGCCCAAACACAAGATAATGCACAAGAAAAAGGGCTAAAACATACAATCTTCAAAACATCAAAACTAGAGTTTTTTAAGTCCAAAAGACGTGATTTTGGTGTCATTGGATTTGAAATTGAGATCTCTACAATATGATATATACTAGGGTGTCAAATTATCATAGTAATAAGGTTCAAATATATTTGCAAAATGGTGGCATGTCAATGAATGATACATACTTTAATTTTTCAAATTAGAGCCACAAATCATGAAATTGGTCATTGAGGTGATCAAATTGGAGTATCACGACACTTAAGTAATATGGTTGAATTTACATTGAGTGAGATGGGTCTCTTGAAGAGAGATACTGAGTATAATAGATGGAGTAGGAATCTATGTTGTCACACATCACCTAGGAAGACTGGAGATGATAACCACCTACTTGACATAGAGATGCACTCCACCAGAGGTTATGGAGATTGCAAGTGCTCTTTGGAGGGTGGTTTTGTACACCACATATCTTCTCTTCTACATCATTACCTTCTCCATGAGATTATTCTTATCTCTATTATCTTATATCTTGCATATATGTAGAGAGTATTTCATCTTACAGGGGAACATGGATTAGCCTCATTTTATGTATGTGCATTGTGAACCACTACTTGTTTGAACTATTAGTTTTTTGGTTAACTATAATGCATGTTCAATGGATTAGTTACCCATCTTACATGTAGACTAAAATATTAGGTGCAGATACATTGAATCCTAGGATCAGAATACCAATTAATGTTTTTTGAATCCCAAATATGATAGTAGAAGGGTATTCTCTGGGGCGATGGATTTGAGATCCGTGGGTAATGATAAATAGATCCTATAGGGAAATGTGCCCTTGTGATATTTTACAATACAAAATGATATATAATTTTCTTTTCTCTAATTTAATAATCGTTTGAGTGAGTGATGCTATGTGAGAAAGTGGATACACAACTAGTGGTGGTGAAACCCGTCGTCCATGTACTTTTATAATTGCTAAAATTCTTGATTAGTTTAATTTAAAATTTCTTGCTTAACTAAATTAATTAATTAAACAAATCTTCAATCAATAATCCTTGTCCATTATTTTTTATTAATTAGGCAACAAATCCATTTGATTATTGATAACATTGTCCTTTGAGTTCGAACCTAAAGCTACACTGCAATAAGATCTGTTTTTTTGTGGGTGGTGAATGTTTTACATTTGTTTAGGTAAAAACTTAGGGACTTTTGTCTTGGTAAATTTATTGTACGATAATTTAACATATGAAGTTTTGATGTTGTTGCCACAGATAAAGAGACATTGTGGATTTTTTTTTCTATTGGGATAAATCTAAGATTTTTTCTTTCTTAGTTTGTTTTTGTAATTTTAGTTTCATTTAACTTGTATTTGTTTTTACAATTTCTTAGTTTTATTTTGTAATGTTTATTTTGATTCCAAAATTTCTTTTCTCATTCTATCTTAGAATTCTTAAAAAATATTTCTACTCTTTGTAATAAAATATTTATCTCCATTTATTGAACTAATTATTTTTGTCTCTTGTTCCTGATACTCAACTCTCTTTATTTTTTAGGCATCATATTAATGGAGTGGTCGATACCACATGCCATTAAATTTCAAATTCATGTCATCTACAACCATGATGCATGGAACTGTCCTAACATGCCTCCACAAGTATATCAATGCTACATGGAACCATCCTCAAGCAAAATGTCATGCCTTCTTATTGTAGTGGATATGAAGTTGACTTCAATCCACAACATTCTGGAGGCTACCATGAGGAATCATGCCCTATAGATGATTATGTAGTTGAGAAAAACTACACTCAAAGATATATAGAGAGTTACACTAAAGATACTTGTGATGCAAATCACTATTCTCCCATGATGACTGAGAGGATGCCCCCCTTGATAAGATGCAAGGTTATCAAGAAGCATTGCTTTCTGAACAAGAATCCTAACATAAGAGAATACAAGCACTACTGGATCAAATAACATTTTATCTCTCCCAACAAGCCAAGGAGTTCAATTGTACACCAAGAAGTTATCCAAAAAAGTAGGTTGTAGTGGATGATACTAATGTCATCCCAAAGGTTGACATGTACACTTGTATTCCATCGTTCTCTACTTTATAGGCTTTGAAACTGTAATATCAAAAGTGTCAGAATAGAAGAATCCAAGGCTCCTCCATGCATCCTTCCCTACTGTAATACTAGATCAAGTCATTTATAATGATCAACCAACCTTAGTTGAGTCTATTGTGGAAGATGAACAACCAACATGTGTTGCATATCAAGTTGTTTCAAATGATGAGGTATATCCAAACCATGAGGTATACATACCTCTACCTCTTCATTTTTCTGTCTCTTCTCTTAACTCTGTCCTTGTCGAACCCTAGGATTATTTAGGTGTGTTTCATGAGGAGTATCTAGAGACCCTTGTTTAGTGAAGGATACTAATGATGTTGATATTGATTTTATGGTAGACCAAGAATATGCATAAATATATAAGAATATTTACATTGCTAATTTTATACAGGAGGTTTCTCATATGCCAACACCATATTTTCTATATGAATATTTAGATGATGAGAAGAAACTTGAGATAGATACTCCACTCATTTAGCATGGTTTAAAGCACCAATAATATATTTGTTACATACTACCTTTTCCATAGGAGAAGGTAATCCACCTGTAATTTTCACACATGAGAAGAACTTGAGGCCACTAGAAAGGCACTGCTCCTACTATGTGCCACATCTTGAAGATCCTCACATTACCACTAGACTACCTTTAATGATGAGGAAGTATTGGTGGATCCTCTAAGATGGATTATGGGGTGAAATACAACAATACTTATGTCCACATTCCCTTCAGTAGGGCCTTCTTTGAGTTGCATGATCTCTTGGATGAGCATCAAAAACTTCTTTCCCTGCACCTTGGGTTTAGTGATTGCTCATGGATGAGAAAATTTCTAAGCTCGTGGTGGAGGGTGGGTGGTATGTACTTATTTATACCCACACCTAACTCTTTTATTTTCTTGTTTCATTTCATCAATTTTGACTTTGCATGCATTTGTTGCATTTTTTACTTGCATTACATCTATATTTAAACTATTTTTATTTTAGCTCATAGTTCATACAATGTTAGTTGAAACCATTATCCAACCGTTTTAGTTTATATTCATGTTTTGCATTGCATATATAGTTTGTCATATAATTCCCCTTTTTAGAGTAAGTTCTTGATGTTAAGTATATTTTAGAAAAGAACGCCAACAGTTAAAAAGTATCCCTTGTAGGAAATGAATATAAATGTCAAGTTCCCTAGAAATAATGGCAAGTCATATGGGATTGAATGAAAATAAATGCAACATGTCTCTTCACTAATTACCATTGCATTTTTGTAGAAATATCTTAATCTTGAAAGTGACGTGATGTGATTGAATTATTTTGTAAGATTTTTCCTATGCCATGAATTCTAATATATGAGATACACAAGTTCAACACTTTTTTACATTTCTTCTTCTTCCATCTTATTACCTTCCATTCACAAATGAAAACCTTTAAGCGTACCAAACTCTAAGCTCAAGGTATCACACCCTCCTTCTCCCTATATAATCCCTACTTCTATACCCCTCTCTATGCCATAGGGGTGTATTGTAGAAAATAAACAAAAGATGCCAATGTACAAAAATAAAAGAAGAAAATGTGCAATTTATGTACTTCTACTTATAAAAAGGAATCTCAAGTCAAATAGAGGAGATATTCTATCACAAAATCATTTATTAACAAAATCCTAACTCCAAATGGCTACAGAGTCAATGAAGATAGGATCTGGGCATCTGTCCCTATCAAGGTTTTATCAAAGTAAGAATGTAGAAGCATAAAACCTTAGCATACATACACAGATAACAAGATAAAATCACCAATCATAATCTCAAAATTCAACAAGTATTATTAAACAATATTGTTTTATTATAAGATTTCAATTACATATTCAAGAGTCAAATTGTACAAGTCTGCTTATGTACACTGGGGATCTTACAGAAAGTACACATAACTCACCAAGCCATCAACTCTCTATCCATCTCTGAACCTATAAAATATGTGAAACAATGCAGGTCAACACATGGGGTGTTGAGTATAGGGCAGAAAGATACACACACATACACAAACATATATATATGTATATATATATTTATATATATATATATATAAGTTTTGCATAATTTGAAAAGAGTTGACTAGTAGAATGACATGGTCTATTATCACACTAACAAACTCACCCAGGGCTGAAATTCCTAAGTTTTTAACCAAAACCTTGTGCAATAATACCACCCGCAAGCAGACGGGTCTTATCACAATATAGTTAAGGATCAAATCCCAAGGTACAACATTTTTAAGAATCTTTTACTAGTCGAATCTAGAAGAATCAAGACTAATATTTAGAACAGAGGTTGGTTTGAGATTAATTAAACTAAATGCGAGGTAAGTAAAGAGAAGGATTAAAAGTTGATTAAAGATTAATGATGGGGATCACTGGGGTAGTATTGGGTGTCACCACCACTACACATGCAAACATATCCAATCACACACATCTAGGTAAGATCTAACTATCCAGATAGAACTATTGCGAACCCTCCCTGAGGGATGTTTAGGTCTGCGTAAGCATCACCTTAGGAATCAGATTTCTCATCGCCATCCAGATCATACACTTACGGTTCCAAAGATATAGATATCCAACTGAAGATGCGGCCCTCCCGGAGGGATGTTTAGGCACACAGAAGCGTCACCGTGGGCTAGATGGCTCGTCCCCACATGGATCATACACTTAGGACCTCAAGCAATCTCATCCTATTTCTAGTCAGGGAGTCAACTGCATTAATCGACATTCTGTCCTACACATTGAAGTTCTCACAACATAGGAACGAACAAGATAAATGCAAGCATGTGATCAATCCACAAGCACACATCGACAATTAACAACAAAATGAAAAGTCATATACATGGCATGGAATGTTTAATGAAAAGACATATTAGCATGGGTAGCGGGGCTAGTCCCCGCACCCCAGTGAAAAAGGACTACTCACTCATGGTGAGAGAAACAAGAATAATAAGAGAGAGAGAGAGAGAAGATTCTGTCATGAGCATGGTGAAGAAGATGATCGTAGCTCGGTGGAGAAACGGTCTTCTACACAATGTCAGGGCAGATCTGGATGAGGAGGGAAGAACACCATGGTAGACGGGGCAGATCTTTTCTCTCCACCTTCTCTCTCTTCTCGTGGTCCTTGCTCCCAGTAGGAGGAGCATCCCGTGGTCGTGATGGTGGCATAGGCACGGCGTGGATGTAATGGATCTAGATCTTGAGATAGATCTAGATCTAGATCTGGATGGAGTGGCTTGCACCAGGGGTTGAACGCTTCTTGGGCGTAGCCTGGCTGTGGAGGAGACTGCCTCCTTAGGCTGAGGATAGACCTGCAGGCTAACGACATCTGGAGAGGGTGTCTGACTGACTGGGGGTCAAGTTCTATTTATAGGCAGGCTGGGCACCGCCTTACTTTCATAGTCACAATTATTCAACAGCAGGTCACAATTCTTTGGTCGTGATGCCTAGTCACGGTCCTTGTGTCTTGACCAGCTGATCATGGCTTTCCTTTGTGGATCATGTGACTGGGTCACGGTGGGGGATGAGATGGTGGTAGGCGGCGCTGCTGCTTGGTGGATGAAGGGTGGCAGTGTTCGCGGTAGTTTAGGCTAGCAGGTCGTGGTTTGGTCAGAAGCAAAGGGTGGAGGTTAGTGCGATGTGTGAGGGGAAAGAGACCGCAGTAGTGCTGGCGATGATCGCGATGCTACTAGGGAGTGCAGGTTGAGGTGTGACTTCTCTCAACTGTGGGCACACAGTGGTTTAACCTCGATTGAAGTTATCTGCACTTGGTCGTGGTTGTTCAAGCAGATCGTAGGCGTGGAGGGTAACATGTCTATAGTTTGGAGGAGATAAGGGAAGTGGTCGTGATTCTTGTGCTGACGCGTCTGTGATTGTTGGAAGAGGTTAGGTTGTGATTCCTTTGAGAAAACTACAATCACGGTTTTGCATACCGTGGTCGCGGTTGTTGCTTTTGTCGTGGTCTCTCTTGGCGTCAGTCAGTAGTGGAGTCGCAGTCATGGTTGTTGATGTTGTGAACGAAGGCAGAGGCGTGGAGGTGCTGTCGTGATAGAGCTTGAAGATGACCGTGGTCGCGGTTTTGGCAGGTGTACGTTCGAGGTGAGTTGAGGGTGGAGTGTGGTCGTGATTATGGAAGAGAAGAACCTCATGCAAGCTAATAGATCAGGTCGTGGTTATTGCATGGAGGATGGTCGCGATTCTGTGAGGGGATGATGGAGAGATCACGGACAACTGTCTGCAGTTAGGGCAAGCTGGGGTAGGAGGCGAGGAAGGGGATCCGCTGACCACTACTGACCAAACTATACGAGGCCCCAAATAGAGTAATGGGCCGAGAAGATTAGGCCTGATGCCCAAAATGACCTTCATAGGTGTGACGACAGACCCCAAATGTCAGATAATGATTAATGCGGAAGAAAACATTAACAACAGATTACTAAAAATCACTAAAAATTAAAACCATTTACAAAGAGATCCAAACACAGGAAAACTCTTTTATCAAGAACCAATGTATTTTATTTACATCTTGGTTCATAAGTACATATCATGTACCATCCCTTCTTGAGGATTACAAGCATCAACTGCTCTGTTAAAACTATACACAGGTAGCATAAGAACCTCAAGGTATTAAGACAAGATCTCAGATCGATTCATTAAAAGCACTAACTACTGACTCCAAGGACCTGAGAGTACAGAGACGACACATAGGACTCTCTATACAAAATATGACAACCAGTGCCTCCACCTGGAATATCACTACTGTCTCTATTGCTGCTGTCGCTGCTCTTCCCCTACTATAGGGTTTTTGCCTCTTCTTCCACGTCTACCTAAAAAGGTTGGATCCCACGGGGGTGAGACAATTGCAATTGTCCCAGCGAGAGATATAACTCTCCACCAGAAACATTATTATTGCAGTTTAATAGAATAAAACTGAGCAGAGGAATCATATATATATATATTCAACAACAGACAAATCAATGTCTAAATAGATTAGAGCAATATTCTTATTCAAAGAATTTCAGCTATATCTTGATAAAGAAGCATGTCACTTATCCAATAAGGAAATGAAGAACATGTATAACATTTATCCATCTAGGATATGCTAAGAAAGGTAACATCAACAAAAAATTCTTGTATTTCAACCTTAAGAAAATACACTACATGACTAATTACATTTTATAATCATACTTAAGCCCTGAGGAGATGAGGTATACTGCTCATACTCTAACTGACCATTGCGAAGTCGAAATCGGTGCCATACATAGGTCAAGGAAGAGCCAGATTTCCATGACCTCATCCTCCTCAGTCAGTGTGAGTACAAAATGTAGGACATCTTGTGTTTCTGCTAAATAGCTTTCTAGGGTATACTGGAACTTTGCTATAGAGTTACAGTGGCGGTTGTACTCTCTTCACAATCGAGAGATTTCATGTTTATCTCACATCAATCCGACATTAACATTATCGGGAGATTCATGATACATCCATCCCGACACATATAATGAAGGATTGAGAGATTTAATGTTTATCTCACATCAAATCCTCCATTAGGGCATAAGGATATTCACGCCCATCACCCCCACATATTAAAAAATATGCCCTCCGGGTTATGCCGCGGAGCAACCCGTTTCACCATTCAACAAATTCTGACGCTGATGGATCTATGGCCAGGACACTAAATGATAAGATTCCACTTGATTAATTAAGTACATTACTGTATTCTTTTTGCATCAATCAAGTTTTCAAACATGAATTATTATGACAAATTCTACAAAGAAAAGTATAATACATCTATCAAATACTTTTCAAAGCTTTATAAAACATTGGGATCTCAATCCCTTATCTCATTTTGGGGAATTCACATCCCTCAACATCATCATTATGTTTACTAGATCTGGGTATTCAAACCCTTAGGTCATCACTGAACATGGTTACCACTTATTAGGTAACTATTACCTCCAGGTCATCTGACCAAGGTATTCAGGATACTTGTTATACAAGCATCTCACATGGCTCACAAGGCCCATTAAGTATATGTATCTTGTCACCTCTCACTAGGCAACAAATTATCACATGGCTTACAAGGCTATTACATCTTGTCACCTCTCACTAGGTAACAACTTATTCACATGGCTCACAAAGCCATTGCACATCTTATCACCTCTCACTAGGAAACAACCTATTCACATGGCTCACAAGGCCATTGCACATTATACTTTTATTCAAGTATTTAACATGCCTTACAAGGTTTATACAACAAAATAATTACAACCTTCCCATCATTAGGGTTAGGGTTTCCCTTCCTTATTGATTAGGGTTTCTCTTACATATCATCACCCTTTATTAGGTTTAGGGTTTTCCATTATTAACCATTTAGGTTCTCAAGATCATATTATTAATGATCAAGCCCTAATTCATTGCTCCATACAGCTGGGAGCCAACATTGGTAACATAAGTATTCAATCATGCTTATTTATTATCATCATTTATCATTAAATGAATTAACAACACAATATATGAGTTCCTCTCTCAACTTTAACAGAATATGATTACATCATACTTTATTAACTTGGCTTAACCTTTTCATAAGGTATGTTAGCCTACACTTATCAAAGTGCATTACATCTCAATGTAACAATTGACATGACACACTTCATGTGTTACTCATCCAAGTATATTGGATTTAAGGTACATTAAGGTATATCAACCTTGAGGTGCTGAATGTGATATCTATCATGTCTTGATGTATCACTTTCCTCATCACTTTTATCTTACTTAAGTTTTTCAACTTATCTTGTATTAGGGTATTTCCCATCCTAATACTTTATGCACCAGTTCATCACATTTATCATGTAATGTATTGGTCATAAGTCACTTATTTGAATTATTCAACCATTATCAATGATATGGACTCATCTCGGGTTAAGGCATTATTAATATAAGGTTATTCATTATCAACCACTTTAGGTGTTTCACTTATCAATATATTAGTCACTATTCCATTATTAGGAATAGGGTTTCCCATCTGTATCAATTAGGGTTTACATAACATCACCCTATATTAGGGTTTCACATAACATCACCCTAGATTAGGGTTTCACATCATTATCTTGAATTAAGGTTCCTTATAACTTTTCCCCAAATTAGGGTTTCATGTAACTTTACCCAAAATTAGGGTTTCATGAAGCATCCTCTTAAATTAGGGTTTTTCATTATATTACCCTGAATTGGGATTTCTCATATCATCACCCTAGATTAGGGTTACACCATTACCCTAAATTAGGGTTAGGGCTCATCAACCTTCTCGATTAGGGTTTCATGATCTCTTTATTAAGGATCATACCCTAATTACATATTTTATTCATGTTGAAAGTGTTGAGGCTTAACCACTACATGATTATTATACATGTATGAATTCCTCTCTTTCTCTCATCCTCTCTAGGATGTTGATTACTTCAAGCTTGATTAGATTAGGTCAACCCTTCATTCAAGTACATACATTTAGGGTTAGCATAGTGTATTGAGATATTGCTTTCCATAAGCATCAAAGGTTAACCCCTCTAAGGGTACTAATCACCCTAGTACCTTAAAGGTACAACCATGTAATTGTCTTTGAAATACATCATTAACAATCATGGGGTTAATTGATCTTTCATCACATTAGGTCTTCAAATGGTTTTGGTTGCATTGAACCTCCAAACGGTTTTGACCCCTCAACCTACAAACGGTTTTGAGACCGTTTGCCCTCCAAACATTTTTGAAACTGTTTGGGCATCTAGGGTTGAGACTGTTTGCCCTCCAAATGGTTTTGAAACTGTTTGGGCATCTAACCCTTGAAACTGTTTGATCATATGTACATTGAAACTGATTGGACCCATCAACATTTGAAATCGATTGGATAAACCAGCCTTGAAACTGATTGGACCTCCAAACAGTTTGAGACCGTTTGATCTCAAACGGTTTGAAGACCATTTGATTCCAAACAGTTTCAAGACCATTTGGACTCAAACGGTCTCAAGACCATTTGTTCCAAACTACCTTGAGACCGAAAGGATCATCTAGGGTTTCCTTCAACCAATCAATTAGGGTTTGCTTCATTGAATCATTCATCAATTGGACCATTGAGAGTAGATCTAAATGTAACCCTTGAATATCCATCCATCCATGACTCCACTTGACCTCAAATGGTCTTGAGACCATTTGACCTCAAACAGTCTTGAGATCGTTTGCCCTCAAATGATCTTGAGACCGTTTGGTTCATTCCACCTTGAAAATGTTTGAATCAATTTAGGGTTTCTTCAATCAATCGATTAGGGTTTGTAATCAATGGATCATCCATCACTGTAACCATTGTGATTAGATCAATTGGAACCATTGGATCTTCATCCATCCATACCAGCAATTGACCCCAAACGGTCTTGAGACCATTTGACCTCAAATGGTCTTGAGACCGTTTGATCACCAAACGGTCTTGAGACCGTTTGATCACCAAACGGTCTTGAGACCGTTTGGTCATCAAAATTGAAAACTATTTGCTCATGATATTTATTGAGGTGTGTGATAAGATGACATCATCATATTCAAGCTTCAAACCTTCAAAAATTACTGTGATTCTTATGGTGATTTCATCAACTAATCAAAAGGAATTTCGGGAAAGAAGAAAGATTCAACATATGATGAAGAAATGAAATCAATAATAACATTTAAGGGTTCAAGTTATATAACCCGCCTTCAAAGTTGAATCCAAGCTTCACGCTTCACGTATTTAATGGTGAATGAAGCTTTCTCAACTTCCCAAGGTCCGTCCTCAAGTCTTTGAGTGAAAAGAATGGCTAAAGTTGAAGATTGAATGGAGAAAAGAAGAAAATAAGCATTGAATTTCGATTTCCACCATGAAATCAAGGTTGAAGATGATTAAGGAGCTCACCTACAGGTTGGGTTACATCCTCGTGTTGCTCCTAAGCTCCCTTGTGTTCAGCCAAAGCAAGGAAAGAAAGAAGAGTCGAAAAAAATCCTTTCATGTGGGTGAAAGAATGGAGTGTATATAAGGAAAATTCAAGAGAGAGAAAGTATTATAAAAATCCTTCAATTCCCTAAATTGGTACCACTTGTCCCCCTCACTTCCTTGCATACGAAGCCATCATACTCCCCTTTGAAATCCTATTCTTTATCCATGAATTAAAAGAAAACAATTAAGCACCTAAATAAGTATAATAATAATATCCAAAAATTAGTGGATATTACTTTTTCTTTAACTAATGTGAGTGGGCTCTCCACTCACTTTAGATATTTCGGTGCCATTGCAAGGCACAAGGACGTCCATACTTATATAAATTCAACCATCAAATTTTTGGTTGAAGGGCACTTCCATTAATATATTTATTGTTGCATTAAATTGAATTAGGGTTTCAATTATGCTTAAATCTTGATTATTTTAATATCAAGATTCTCTCTCCCCCAAAGAGATTCAAATGAGACACCCCTCTGATTTTATTGTCTCTAATTGATACCAAGAAACATTAGGGACTCTCTATAAGTAGTATTTTGCATATTGAACTCTAGGTTTTGGGTAAATTGCACATTACACTAAAACTATGTTTTAATGCACAAACATTGCTTAATAAGCTCTTTCTTGGTGCTTAGGCTTTTGGAAGCCATACCTCAGCACCATTCTCATTCTTATGATGCTCTAACACTTGAAGAACATTTATCATGTAGCATTTGCAAAGTAACCCCTCAAATTGGGTAAATTGCACTTTAGTCCAAAACAAGTAAAACATTGTTTCAACATTATTCAAATAGGACCAAAATTGAAACATAAGTTCCTATTGAGTCTTAATTACTTTTCAAAAGATAAGAGCAAGCATATAATTATCTTTCTTAAACAAAACATCTAGGGTTAAAGCATAACCCAGGTCAGGGATGTTACAACAGGGGTGCAAAAATCCATTAAAAATAGGGATAATTTTGATTAACCAAAAACAAGTCAAATGTCAGAAGATATGGTCAATAAACGTGAGAATGCAAGAAAAACTGGGCCAAACGAGGCGATGGAGCCCTGATGAATGCACATTCATCAAAATACCCCGAACTTAAATGTTGCTCATCCTCGAGTAACACAAAATTTGAAACAGTCACCAACAAATACTTTCACTCGCGTGATTGCCTCATCTTCACATCATGATTGTTTCTCCTCTACTCTATATGACTAAGCATCTCAACATCCTGAGACCATAGAACACATCTTATAATATCTTCGTTCCTGAGTTCATTTTCCAACATCACTTCCTCCCTACTTTTTCCAACATCAAGCATGTTTAAGAGTTTCGTAAGAGTCCAGAGACACTTGCAGAACAACAAGTGTGCACCTGATTTGACACTGGTGTTTTTCAAGATATTGGCAAAGTAGGCATTCATTGTGCCAGTAGGTGGAAAAAGGAGTGAAGGGTGGTATGGAAGGAAGAAAACAAATCTCTCATCTATTTGACTCAAGATTTTTATTATATGGTTACAATTTCATTGACTACAACTATTATTATTATTATTTATATTATTATTATTATTTTGTGTGAATCTATCCTCTATTTGACTCGAGATTGCATTTTTGTGTGCACATTGGAATCTTTTCTTGGTGGTACACCCCTATTACATAGCGAGGGGTATGGAAGAAGCGAGTAAAGAGGGAGGAGGTGTGCCACCCCGAACTTAGGGTTTGGCACTATTTTGGCTATTTTTATTTCTTTTTGATGAATGAAGGGGGTAAGAAGATGATAGAAGAAGTGTAGAAGAGAGTTCAGATCAGAATGCAACTTGATTTACAATTCAGTGCACCGGGTTGTTCTACTTATCATACGCTGCTCAAATAATGACTTGATGTGGATCTGGTGGAGATTCCATGCTATTGTTTCACTAGTCAGTTAGGAAGCACAATGTGTTTGATCCCTCTCAGTTTGATAGATACTTTCCATTTTCACTGAACATGATGTTAAGATTCATAAGCTTCACACGGTGATTTCGAACCATTAGCTAGTTTCAGAAATTGTCCCCCTTGAGGTTTTGCTTTGAGTAAGGAGGGTATAATGATTCAAAACAACATGGAAAAAGGGGATATCCGACTAGGTAAAGGCTTTGATTGAAACAAAAAGCGTCAAAACTTCATCAAGTTTCTATACAAAACTATTTTGAAAACTTTAAAATTTTGAAAATTTTTGAAAATTTTGCTCAAAATTGCAACGATGAAATCTTAAGTTTGAAATAGATAAGAGTGGGTGGAAAGTAAAGTACGTACCACCCACCCTCCACCTTGAACTTTGAAATTTGCTTGTCCTGAGCAAACTCTAAATCTGAGATGGAGGGGAAAAATCGTGCCGGTTGGACCATTAGATGTGGTTGCACTCCTTTCGGCGACATGTCCTCCATCTAAAATCTCAAAAATAAAAATGATCATGAATTAAGATTGCATCTTGCGATGCATTGTCTAAAACTAAAACTCAAAGTAAAAATCTAAGGTAAGGGTCGGGTTGCCTCCCGACAAGCGCCTTTGTTTTATGTCGTTGGCTCGACTTGATTCCTTCAATTTTCTGGTAGATATGTTGGTTTGGAGAGATCCAACATTTCCTCAGTTCCTATGTTGGCTGAGGTGAAATATCTCTTCAAGCGTTGACCATTAGCTATAAATTCTCCTGACTGTTCACTCCATAAAATGAAAGCACCATGCAGGTAAATAGTCTTGACAATGTAGGGTCCCGACCAGTGAGAATAGAGTTTCCCTGGGAATAACCTCAGTCTTGAGTTGAACATCAGAACTTGGTCTCCCACTTGAATGTCCTTCCTCTTCAGATGACCATCGTGCCACAACTTTGTGCGTTCTTTATAGATTCTTTCATTCTCGTAAGTTGTCGTTCAGAGTTCATCCATCTCTTGAAGTTGTAGAATCCTAGTTTGGCCAGCTTTCTTTAAGTCAAAATTCAGTTGTTTGATAGCCCACCAAGCTTTGTGTTCAAGTTCTATTAGCAGGTGACATGACTTTTCATATATGAGTCTGAAGGGTGTTGTTCTAAGAGGAGTCTTGAAAGTAGTTCGGTAGGCCCACAAGGCGTCATTGATTTTTACTGACCAATCCTTTCGGTTGCATCCTACTGTCTTTTCTAGGATAGCTTTGAGTTGACGGTCCAAAACCTCTATCTGCCCACTTGTTTGTGGGTGGTAGGGGGAACCTACCTTGTGCCTTACAACATATTTTCTTAACAATGCTTCAAAGCTTCTTTCCTGGAAAATGAGAGCCTCCGTCAGATGTCACAGTGCGTGGGACTCCAAAATGGGGAAATATAATGTCTTTGAACATTTTGATGACAAGTTTTGAATTTCTAGTGACTATTGGTATGGCCTCTACCCATTTAGAGACATAATCCACTACAACTAGAATGTAGCAAAATCCATGCGAGGATGGGAATGGGCCCATGTAGTCCACTCCCCAAACATAAAAAAGATTGCATCTTTTTTTGATGTAAATGGCGTGTTACTCTTTCTATTAGACCAAAAAGAACTATACAGAATAGGCCCTGGACAATGTGTCCAAGGACTAACCAAAATCTCTACTTCTTGACATAGCTTAAGTGGCATCTCATCTCTTTTTGTAATGTTACATGCTCTTTGAAACTTGTCACATGATAGAACAAAGTTGTAGGTGTCTCTGGATATATTTGGCCAAAAGAAACCACATTGCAAAACCTTCAAAGCAGTTTTCTTAGAACTCATATGGCCTCCAACTGGGCCTGAGTGGCATTGCTCTAAAACAAGTTGGGCTTCTTCCTCAGTAATGCAACGTCTGTAGAGACCATCAGCACAAAGCTTGAAGAGGTACAGTTCATCCCAGTGATATTGCCTCACATCATGCATGAATTTCTTCAGTGCATTTCCAGTACATTCAGAGTGGATGACACCGACGGTGAGGTAGTTCACATAGTCTGAGTACCAAGGAGTAGCTTCTGAGACTTTCATGAGCTGGTCATCTAGAAGAGAGTCATTAATTGGGATCTTTTCAGTATCTAGGGTATGGATATGACTCAAGTTGTCATCCACAACATTCTCTATTCCTTTCTTATCTCTTATCTCCATATCAAATTCTTGTAAGAGGACAATCCATCTGATCAGCCTGGGTTTTGCATCTTTCTTTTTTAAGAGGTAACAAATAGCAACATGATCTGTATAAACAACAACCTTCGAACCAATGAGGTAGGATCTGAACTTGTCAAAGGCATACACAACTGCTAAGAGTTACTTCTCGGTAGTTGCATAATTCCTATGAGCTTCGTTAAGGGTCTTTGATGCATAGTAGATGACATGATGTTTCCTCTCTATGCACTGGCCTAGGATGGCACCGACTACGTAATCACTGGCATCACACATAATTTTGAATGGGTGCCCCCAATCTGGAGCTCGGATGATAGGTGTTGTCGTAAGAGCATGCTTCAGGTTGTTGAAACTTTTGATGCATTCTTCATCAAAATGGAAATCGACATCCTTTAGTAACAAGTTGGTAATAAGATTAGTTATCTTGGAGAAATCTTTGATAAATCTTCTGTAAAAGTCCGCATGACCAAGGAACGCGCAGACCTCTCTTACATTGGTTGGGATAGAGAGTTTGGAAATCACTTCGATCTTCGCCTTGTCCACTTGAATTCCTCGATTACTGACCCTATGGCCAAGGACTATGCCTTCTTTTACCATAAAGTGACACTTCTCCCAATTTAGCACTAGATGTGCTTCTTTGCATCATTTGAGGACTAGGGAGAGGTGTTTCAGGCATGAGTTGTATGAATCCCCATATACAGAGAAATCATCCATGAAAACTTCCATAGTAGTTTCGGTTAGACCAGCAAATATGGCTGCCATGCAGCGTTGGAAGGTTGCAGGTGCATTACATAGCCCGAATGGCATCCTTCTAAAGGCGTATGTTCCAAAGGGTCAAATGAAAGTAGTTTTCTCTTGGTCATCAAGATGTATAGGAATTTGATAGAATCCATAGTAATCATCGAGATAGCAGAAATATTCCTAGTGAGCCAGTCGCTCTAAAACTTGGTCTAGAAAAGGCATCGGGAAATGATCCTTATGAGTTGCCTTATTCAACTTCCTGTAATCGATACACATCCTCCACTAGGTAACTGTTCGAGTGGGGATGAGTTCACTATCTTCATTTTGTATCACAATAGTGCTACCTTTCTTTGGGATAACATGTACAAGACTCGCCCATGGTGAGTCAGATATAGGATAGATGATTCCTGTAGTGAGTAGTTTAATGACTTCAAGGCAAACAACTTCTTTCATATTAGGATTCAGCTTCCTTTGATGTTCAACAGTCAGCTTGTGGTCTTCCATCATTGGGATTTTGTGCATGCAAAGCGCTTGACTGACCCCAGTGAGGTCACTCATCTTGTAGCCAATAGCTTTCCTTCTTTCTTTTAATTCTTTTAGGAGTTTATCTTCTTGTTCAGTTGTTAGATCTGAATTTATAATACCTAGGCAGACCTTGAGATAATCCAGAAACACATACTTTAGTCCCTCGGGTAGGGGCTTCATTTTAGGAGCTTCTAGTTTCTCACATAGGTCTTTATCTACATTCACAACCTTGAGTTCCTCAAATTTAGATTCAAGATCTTCTTCGGAAACATTAAGTTGGAGAACACAATCCTTCAGTTGTTCGTCGATGGAGTTGTTAGTAGATGGGTTTCCTAGAGCCACTTCTAAAGTATTGTCTTGTTCATAATCTTCTTATGTAAGGAGTGACATTTTCTCTTTGCAATCAATCAAATAGACTTCTTCTTGCATGCTTGGTCTTCGCATACTTTCAAAAATCTTGAACTCGAGAGTTTCTTTACCTAGTCTGAGCATCAAGGTTCCTGCTTCAACATCAATCAGATCTCTCGCAGTGGCAAGGAATGGATGGCCAAAGATAAGAGGGTATCTGGAATCTTCTTTTATGTCTATGATGACAAAGTCACATGGGACATAAGAGTTTTTTCCTACCTTGACTGGGACATCCTCGATGATTCCCAAAGGGAGAGTCATAGAATTGTCAGCAAGTTGTATGGTCATGCCATTTGGAAGCAGTTATGCAAACCCTAGCCTCTTGCAAAGGCTAAGTGGCATGATAGATATGCTAGCTCCAAGATCGGCCAATCCCTTCTTACATGAAGAGTCACCGATATGGCACAAAATCCCAAAGGCTCTTGGGTCTTTCTGCTTCTTGGGCATCTTGCTATGAATGATATCGGAAATGGTTGTTGCTAACTTAAATGTCTCGTATTCTTTAGTTATATATTTCCTTGTGAGGAGAGACTTCAAGTACTTCATCCAGGCTGGTATCTCAACCAGAGCATCAAGAAAGAGTATATCAACATGAAGCTTCTTCATAGCTTCCTTGAACTTGTTGAAATGTGTGTCAAGCTTTGTCTGCTTCAAACGAGTTGGGAAAGGAGGATGAGGCTTATACACTGGCACCTCTGGCTCAGGTGTTTCTTCAACTTTAGTAACAACAGGTTCTTCTAAACTTACTTTGTCTGTCTTGTCAGCGGTTGGTGGTTCTTTCAGTTGAGATTCATGTACTATAGGGTCTTGGGTAGACACAAAGTCATCATCATCCATAATAACCATAGGTGTCTGGATAGGATGGTCTGAATAGTCTTTTCTAGACCTAATGGTGACAACCTTCAATTGCTCTGGATATTTAGGATTGTTCTCGGTTGGCCAGCAAAAGCTCCAGTAGGTGGCTTGAGGCTAGCCGACAGTTGAGCTAGTTGAGATTCAATAGCTTTCTATTGGGCTTGCTAGTTTGCTATCATGGTCTGTTGCGACTGCAAAAATTTTTCAATGGCTGAGAGTTTGTCATCAGGAGATATGGGGATGGCTTGTTGTCCTTTTTGTTGATAAGGGACTTGGTTTGGATTCTGGAAATGAGAATTGTTCTGATAATTGTTGTAGTTTCTATTCTGGAAGTTACCTCTAAAGTTCCCTTGATTCCCAAAATTTTTTTGTTGATTATACTAGAATCCTGGCGGGCCTCATTATTGATTATTCAAACCAAGTTGACGTGAGTTTTCCGCTCCTGAAGGATTTCCATATTGAAAACCTGGATGGTTCCTATTATGATTCAGATTATAATACCCTTAACCAGGGATAGTGTTGACATCATTCAAATTTTCCATTTGACCATTATCTCCTTGGGCACAAGTATTGCCCAGAACAACATCATAGAGGATATTATAGGCTAGCGTAGAATGATCGGTGCCTTTACATGCTTCACAGAACAGTGAAGCTGACTTGACTTGTTCTTGTTGTCGAGGGGGCGAACATCTTCTTTCATAGGCGGCAAAAGATGATTCAAGTTGGTCTTGCTTGGCAACTAGAAGCTTAAGAGACTTGGTGATAGACTTGTACTCAGGATTAGCTTCTGCCATAACAACCTTCAACACTCCTTTACTTACAGGTCTACCCCAGTTGGCTTGATTTTCATCTCCAAGGGTGACAACCTTCCATGCGCTATCATAGCTTTGACGCATGAAGTTTCCTCCAGATGAGGAGTCTAAGAACTTCTTGATATCACATACACACCCCTATAAAAGATTTCGATGAGTTGATTCTTAGGAATGCCATGGTATGGACACTTGCATAGGAGATCTTTATATCTTTCCCATGCTTTTGCAAGGGCTTCACTAGGGACCTGAATGAACTGTGTTATTCAGCCCCTAATTTCATAGGTGAGAGAAGGAGGATATAATATTTTTCTAGGAAGACATTTTGAAGTTGCTCCCAGATGGTGATAGGTTCACATTGCAAAGAGTTGTACCAACTCATGGATCTGTTAGCAAGAGAGTATTTGAAAATACAGAGTCTGATGGCATCATCTGTGACTCCATTTTGCTCTATCATAGCACATAGATCTATAAACCTCAGAAGATGTTCTTGACTATCTTCTCCTTACTTACCATAGAAAGGGCTATTCTGAATCAACGTAACCCAATGTGCCCTTATCTCAAATTTTGGATCGTTGATGGGAGGAGGTTGTACTAGATGGTGAACATCAACAACTTTAGTGATTGAGAATTCTCGGAGTTCTTTTTGTAACTCAGCTTGTTGAGCTGCTTGGATTTCTTCTTGAGCTACAGCTCGGGCTTCTTCCATAAGCCTTTCTCTTTGTGCATTAAGGGCTTGAGCGACCCTTCAGGCTATTTCCTCCTCTTGTGCCATCCTAGCATGGTTCTCTATACTCTGACGCCGAAAGGATTATTCTATCTCATGGTCAAAGCTAGCAACAAGGTCAGAACTATTCGAGCAGTGCATACACTTGTCTTTGGTGACACCTGGGATGGAAAGATCTTTCAGAAGTAAGAGTGACGAAGTAGAGTCCAATTCAAGTAGATGCTCGATTGTATCAAAATTAAAAGAAAAATCCTAAATTAGTATTAATAGAACTAGATTTAACTAGATGATTTCGTTGTCCCCGACAACGGTGCCAGAATTTGACATGGTCTATTATCGCACTAATAAATTCACCCATGGCTGAAATCCCTGAGTTTTTAACCAAAACCTTGTGCAATAATACCACCCGCAAGAGGACGGGTCTTATCGCAGTATAGTTAAGGAACGAATCCCAAGGGACAACATTTTTAAGAATCTTTTACTAGTCGAATCTAGCTAAATCAAGACTAATATTTAGAACAGAGGTTGGTTTGAGATTAATTAAACTAAATGTGAGGTAAGTAAAGAGTAGGATTAAAAGTTGATTAAAGATTAATGATGGGGATCACTGGGGTGGTATTGGGTTTCACCACTGCTACACATGCAAACATATCCAATCACAAACATCCAGGCAAGATCTAACTATCTAGATAGAACTGTTGTGAACCCTCTCTGAGGGATGTTTAGGTCTGTGTAAGCATCACCTTAGGCATTAGATTTATCATCGCCATCCGGATCATGCAATTACGGTTCCGAAGATATATATATCCAACTGAAGCTGTGGCCCTCCTGGAGGGATGTTTAGGCACATAGAAGCATCACCGTGGGCTAGATGGTTCGTCCCCACACGGATCATATACTTACGACCTCAGGGAATCCCATCCTATTTCTAGTCAGGGAGTCAACCGCATTAATCAACATTCTATCCTACATATTGAAGTTCTCACAACATAGGAATGAACAAGATAAATGCAAGTAGGTGATCAATCCACAAGCACACATTGACGATTAACAACAAAATGAAAAGTTATATATATGCCATGGAATATTTAATGAAAAGACATATAAGCATGGGAAGCGGGGATAGTCCCCGCACCCCAGGGAAAAAGGACTAATCACTCATGGTGAGAGAAACAAGACGAACAAGAGAGAGAGAAGATTCTGCCATGATCATGGTGAAGAAGATGATTGCAGCTCAATGGAGAAACAGTCTTCTACACAACGTCGGGGCAGATTTGGACGAGGAGGGAAGAACACCATGGTAGATGGGGAAAATCTTTTCTCTCCACCTTCTCTCTCTTCTTGTGGCCCTTTCTCCCAGTAGGAGGAGCAACTCGTGGTCGTGATGGTGGCGTAGGCACGATGTGGATGTAACAGATCTAGATCTGGAGCTAGATCTAGATCTAGATCTGGATGGAGTGGCTTGCACCAGAGGTCAAATGCTTCTTGGGCACTACCTGGCTGTAGAGGAGACTGTCTCCTTAGGCAGAGGATAGACCTGCAGCCTAACGACATCTGGAGAGGGTGTCTGACTGACTGGGGGTCGAGTTCTATTTATAGGAAGGTTGGGCACCACCTTACTTTCACAGTCGCAGTTATTCAAAAGCAGGTCACGATTCTTTGGTCGCGATGCCTGGTCACGGTCCTTGTGTCTTGACCAGTTGATCGCAGCTTTCCTCAATGGATCGTGTGCCTAGGTTACGGTGGGGGATGAGATGGTGGTAGGCGACACTTCTACTTGGTGGATGAAGGGTGGAAATGTTCGTGGTAGTTTAGGCCAGCAGGTCGCGCTTTGGTCAGAAGTAAAGGGAGGAGGCTAGTGCGATGCATGAGGGGAAAGAGATTGTAGTAGTGTTGGCGATGATCGCGATGCTTCTAGGGAGTGCGGGTCGAGGTGTGACTTCTCTCAACCGCGGGCGCACTGTGGTTTAACCTCAGTCGAAGTTATCTGCAGTTGGTCGTGGTTGTTCAAGCAGATCGCGGGCGTGGAGGGTGACGTGTCTGCAGTTTGGAGGAGATGAGGGAAGTGGTCATGATTCTTTGGTTGGTCGTGATTCTTGTGCTAATGCATCTGCAATTGTTGGAAGAGGTTAGGTCACAATTCCTTTGAGAAAATGGCAATCACGGTTTTGCATACTACAGTCACGGTTGTTTCTTTCATCAAGGTCTCGCTTGGCATCGATCAGCAGTGGAGTCGCGGTCATGGTTGTTGATGTTGTGAACGAAGGCAGATGCGTGGAGGTGCTGTCACGACAGAGCTTGAAGATGACTGTGGTCACGGTCATGCGCACTGTGGTCGCGGTTTTGGCAGGTGTACGTTTGAGGTGAGTTGAGGGTGGAGTGTGGTCATGATTATGGAAGAGAAGAACCGCGGGCAAACTAATAGATCAGGTCGCGGTTATTGCATGGAGGATGGTCGCGATTCTGGGAGGGGATGAGGGAGAGATCGTAGACAGCTGTCCATAGTTAGGGAAAGCTGGGGTAGGAGGTGAGAAAGGGGAGTCACTGACCACTGCTGACCAAACTATACAAGGCCCTAAATAGAGTTATGGGCCGAGAAGATTAGGCCCAATGCCCAAAATGACCTGCATAGGGGTGCAAAAATCCATTAAAAATAGGGATAATTTCGATTAACCCAAAACAAGTCAAATGTTAGAAGATATGGTCAATAAACACGAGAATGCAAGAAAAACTGGGCCAAGCGAGGCGAAAAAGCCCTGATGAATGCACATTCATCATAGAAAAACAAGAATAAATAAGCTAAGTTTTTCCAAAAGGAGAGGCCATGTTTTATATAATTTCACTCTAATTATACATACAACATCATATATCATAAGGCTTGTTTGACTAGCTTCCCTTTAGAAGAGTCCACAAGGATGCTCAAGATTATCTAACCATTTTCTATGTGAGGGACCTCAAGGCCATTTCCAAGAGAGAACCCATTTTTCAACATGGTCCTCCCTATCTTGACAACTTAAGTAGAGGGCCCATCCTCATCTCCTTACCCCAAGAATATAGGTCGGTGCACAAATTTTTTATAATGGAGTTTCTCTATTATGTTTGCAAATTATAAAACTATGACAATGAGAGAAACATTGAGTACAATACTAGAATATTGTATGGAAATATTTGAGGAAGTAAACAAGCATATACATATGTATCATAGTTCAAACAATAAATTCATAGTCATATAATTAGTAAAGCCCATATCTAATTCATATATCCTTAACTTAACTTAACCTTGATCATCTAGCCACAAGAAACACCCGATTAAGCATAAGACTACATGCATGCGTTGGATTTTCACCATTAACCACAATTATATTCATTTTAGAATTTTGTCCAAGTTAGGTTCAATATTGATTGATTACATGTTTTATAATCTTATAGTGATTTGGAGTCCATAATGAAGGTGTGGTTCAATTTTCATGCCATTTATGTACATTTTAGGGTCAAAAGACTTAAAATAGAGAAACCCTGGTCAAGTGTCATCAAGATGGTTTAGTCATCAAGATAAGGACATAAGGAGCATAATCAAATATATATATGGTAGCCCCTCTAGGGTCAAGGCATCAAAGTCCAAAATTGGTATCAAGATATCGACATACATTAAATCATTCACATAGTTCACATATGCCATCAAGGTTCAACATGTGACTTAGGTAAGTCATCTACAAAGAAATTATCATAATTGATAGAGTATTCACTGATTTGATAGAGGAAGATGAGACAAAAGGATCCACATAAGCATAAGGTACAAGAATCACAATTCAAGTCACACATGTCACATTGAGCAATGTTAGGGTTACAAATTCCATCATAGAGAAATGGGTTTGATTATAGGCATTAAGGTAAACAAGCATCATAAATTTACTCATTTCATAGATATAAAATAGTTTTATGCATCAAATAGGTTCAAGACACCATAGACTAGGGTGTAATTGTCAATGCCATACATAAGTCACATGCATGCATTATGTGTCATTTGAAACCACAATGGTAAAAGGGTATTAGGGAATGATTTAGAGTCATCAGTTGTGACATGGCTTACAAATTTCCATGATAGATAAGTATTTAGATGTCTAGGAAGAAAGATTAGTCATTAATAGGGTGAGATGCATCATTAAGGTACAAACAAGTCACGGATGTGCAAGAGAGTCATTCATGAACAATAGGAGTTATTAAGACCATAGAGGTACTAAAAATGTACAAATACTACTGATTTGATATCTATGAGGGTGGATGGTCACTAAAGATCCAAGCTTCATCATACACATGCATTAAGAATGGTTAAAATAGTCAAATATCCTATTTTTTAAGAAAAATATGAGAACTAGGAGCATAATCAGTTCAAGAGACCATGCCTAGGATGTACATATTTTCAAGACAATCAATTTGATACATCAATTCATTACGTTTGGCCTTAATATGAGAAAATTATGTATTTTTGAAAATCTACATGAAGAACTTTATAGAACAATGGGGTGTTACCATTTAATTTTTCATTAATACATGGTAGATCTGAGTCGTTGATCTTAGATCAAGTAGTTGGGGTCTATGGTGCACGTGTGTCCACCCATTCAATGCTCCATCCTCCTCAACGTCAGTTGACCACTTGGAACTCATCACTCCTATATATGAAACACCTAGGAATATCTAAGATGGTAGTTGGGAATATTTATGATGCGTTTAGTGGAAAACTATTTGTTATAGGATAGCTAGAGGGAGTAAAATAGCTAATGAGACACTAATTGAAAGTTCAACAAAACTTAGTCAGTCAAATTGTAGTTCGACCAAGTTGCATGTAGATAGAATACTAATTAGACTAAAACAAAAAAAAAATTCTCCTCCATTAGTCTAGACGTTATATCTTTGTCGAATTAGGGTTGGATTGACATGCATTTCAATCAAACTAGAATTTGACCAAATTACAACCATTCCCAAAAAATTTAAAATTTGGAAATAGTTGCAAACACTTTTTGAAAATATATCTACCTATCCTAATGGGTGTAAATAAGTATGAAATACCCTTTTATATATTTTTTGGTCATTCAACACATGTTTATACATCATTCAAGTTGTTAAATTGTACCATACCCATTATGATTATAGGTACACCTTGATTGATAATCATCCAACCACACATATATGAACACTATTTGATGTTGAATATTTTTACGCTCATTTACTACCTAGAAAACATACTGCACAAATTACTAACATTAATGAAAATATTTATTTCATTGTAACTATAATGTTTTGTATGCAAAAATCCAACATTTTAATACATACTCCATATTTAGTGCGAATCTATTAAACAAAATAGGAATATACATTTATAAAAGCAACTACTAAAATACAATGAAATAATGACAAGGACTAGTAGTTATTGTTAAATCCTCCTTCCTTCCTAGTAATTTTCCAATCAAACTTGACTACAACTTCAAACAAAGGAACTTGTCTACATTTCAACTACCATGATATGGAAGGAGCATTTGCTACCAAAACATGGATTAGGACGGCAATGATGAGGTCATTGAAATTAATAGAAAAACCATAATGATAATACAAATGAAAAATATTTTCATTGGAAATTTAGATGATAATGAATTTGGAAAATCACTAAAATTGAAGGGATTGAGAATGTTTCGAGGTTTCCAAAGCATTGACTATACTTAAATATAGTGTTTCCATGTCTCGACGAGGCTAAGATCTCACCAGTAATAGCATGTAGTGTTTCTTCCATAAAGGTAGTTTGGATGTGATGAGGAGAAACCATGGAGATGGAAAAGCTTGTTTACTATCTTTTGAAGTTAGGAAGGAGGTCGATAGTAGATGAATTTTTCAAAGAAAAGGACCATGATTTTCTCCAAGTTATTTGTCTCAAGGTGTATTAGGATCACCACAATTCATTTTGGGGATGGATCTCTAAATTACTTTGTGATCTCTCACCCCCAAAGTTCCTCGGGTTGATAAGGATAACCATAGGTGTATTATGTTTGGTAGTATATTACGATGTCCTATGCTAGTTTCTCCATACGAAGTGAACAAGAGGGTAAAGCAAGTCCCCTGTATATTGCATATTGGATCCCATTTTAGGTCTAATGACTTCAAGGGAGTCTTCCATATTCAAAGGAGAAAAAATTAGGAAGACTAGGGAATCTGTAACACCCCACTTTTTAAAACATATAAATATCACTGAGCGGAAGCATATTACTTATGGGGGTGTCACAATATACTGATCTTTGCAATTAAAGTAAATGAAAACACCATGCATTTATTTAAAAGCTGACTTATAATTAGTTCTTGGAAAAAGACAATTACATCATGTTCATCTATGACCTATTAAATAACATGGCTAAACATATTGAAAAGATGAAAAAAAATCTAGATCGGCTTGGTAAAAGAAACCCCACCAGGAAAAGATTGAAAATCTCCTAGTCTTTGGTTGTCCTTTTTATCCTTCACTTGCTCTAATTCATGCGAACATCACATACCCAACAAAGAAAAACAAACACCACGTCAGTAAGAGGTATTTGTCACTTTATAAGACATAAAATAAATGTTAATTGACATAAACTTTAACATAAATTGTCTTAATAGTTCATTGTATAACTTTAACACAATAAATTGGAAAGTAGATATAGTCCATCTCTCTTAATGCCCCATAGAATCCCATAATTACTAGATAAACCCATTTACGAAAGCCCTTTACAACCTCTTGAGGTCCATGAGCGAGGACCATATGAAAACTTATCCAATTCCATGTTTTTTATCATTAACTTAGATCTTGACTTAATTATTTAATGCTCTTAATCTTAATCTAGATCATATTAGGGTTTCTCCCTCTTAATGCCATGATCGAATTTATTCCTCACACATATAATAGGATTTTTCCTTCTTGAACATGATTCATCAATCTTAATTCATAAACATAGTTAGGCTTCTAGTCTATAAATAAACAACCAATCAAATAGTGATAACTATACATGATATCTTTTGATAAAACATTCCTAATTCATGAAACCATTTAATGTGCATAATTATAAATAAACAATCAACAAACCAAAATTACTTGTGCTAAGAATGCATGGGCCGCTTACACCTTAGGTTAGGTCCTATGACTTAGGTGAGCCTTTAAACACATGTAATTTGGCTAAAATCACAATATGTACTTAAGTTCATAATCAATGAAACCCTAATGTCGTTTGAATAATTGAAGTAATTAAATGTGGAAAGCAACATTTGAAAAAGTTCAAATACATAGAAAATCAAATGAGCTTTTTCAAAACATAGTTTTGCTTATTTTTTGAGGTTGTTTGCAATTTCTATGAATATTATCATACTGACCAATCAGAGAGTAGAGAACTATCAGCGTGAAAATCATTTAAATCAGAATCCAATCTGATGTAAATGAAATGCTAAATGAAAAACCACTTTAGGCGTGCATGATACATTGATCACAGACGTAGGGCCAAAAATTCCATTCAAACATAACTATAAATCATGCGTGAGAAATTAAATCAAAAGTTGAAATATCTATGTTTCCCTTGCAACATTAATTGGGTAATTGAAATTGCAGGGGCTCCATGGACATGATGCGAGCAACTCACCTAGTGGTGGAACTCTGATCAAAGATCGTGATGGACAGTCCCACGTGAGTAGCTAGGAGCTTATGTGGCTTCCTTGCATCGAGATGAAGCTAGTGAATCCAAAGATCAGGCCTCGTGGTGTCCGCTCAAACAAGGTCTTGGACCAAAATAGGGATAAATAGCGGTGAAAATCATGGGAGACGAAGTCATTATGGTTGGAAAACATACAAGAAGTTGATACGAAGAGAACGTGTCTGTTTCTACATCAGACAAGACACTAGAGGGCCATGGTGGTGAACGTTAGTGAAGTTCAGAAGTGTGTCTATAGGATGTGATGTTGTGGGGATCCTCATGACAACCTAGTGATGGAAAGGTGAAGGAGGGGTGGTGAGGATGCTAACTGAAGTGCCAATTGCTCGAGTGGAAGAACAATAGGTGGAGGATATGTTGCAGTCTCTGGAGAAGAAACATAAGAAGGTCTAGGAGTCTCGAGTCCTTGATGGTGAAATTGTTGGTGGAGGAGAGATGAGTTGAGGTCGGTAGTGTTTGGTGTTACCTTATATAGGTGAAAGGGTGGCAGAGATGGTGTTTGTGTGTTCACGGTGGAAAAGGGGGTTGAACCCTAAATGTGCATTTCATCCACAGAGAGAGGGAGGGGGGCAATTTATGACTTGAGCAATTTAGGGGAAGGAGATAGAATCAAAGGCAAAGGAATTTTCCAAAATGGAGGAGTAATGGGGGAGAGAGGAACCGATAATGGAGGCATTGTAGTTTGGTTCAAACTAGCAAAAATTTCACGAGGAAGGGGATAATGTGAAGGCCGTTGAATCATGGATGATTAGTTGCTGATGCATGTAAAAAGGAAAAGAAAATCAAAGGGTGTGTGACATGAAATTTTCAAAACTTTTTTGCATACATCTCATTAATGGTATTTTCCATAACCCAAAAGTTTAAATAAAGTGTTACATCTTTCCTTAATTGATCTCTCTTGATTCTAAAATGAGATAAACACTCATTACCTTCTCAAAGATCATGTCCTATATTTTTACACCTTTTTGAGCAACTTTCTTGGAGGAGAGAGAAAAAGAGATCATTTATACTTTCCTTTTATTTTAAAAGATATGTAAGGAAAAAGAGAAACTTCTCATCCAAGTTAGCTATTCCTTATGTACATTTTCAAATTCCAAGTATTTTCTTTTTATCTTTTATTTATTTTAAAACATTTCCAAGAATAGGAGAGAGATTAAGGGAAGAGAAACCAACATCCATCAATTTGAATTAATTGCAACTCATAATGCACATATGGAAGGGAACATATATTTTGAGTCTCATTTTAATTTTTCTTACTTCATTTTCATATAAGAAATAGCCGTATATGGTCTTTTTACATTAAGCCCCTCAACTATCATTACTTAATAAAAACTACATTATCAAGCTTAAATTAGTCTTGAAAATTTGAGATGTTACTGAATCAAGGAGGGATACAAAGATTTTGGATCATCATATTACTATTGGAAAAGGAAAGAGGTGTGTGGTGGTAGGAGACAAGTCAGTTATCATTGGAAACAACCGGTTCAGTGAGAAAGTAGGGGAAATATTCAAGTCATCATCTTCTTAGTTTCAAATCTAGAAATAGATGATTTGTTTAATTTTGAGTTATTTTAGATATCTTTTTGTAGTATCTTCCTAAACTATTTTAATGGGTTTAATAGAATCCAAACCATTCAAAAATGTGAAACATAGTTTTATTTTGAAATCTATTTTATTAGTCAAGGGTTGAATTTCTTTTTTAGTCATTTATTTGAAGAAGTAATTGAAGCTTACATTTACCTAGATTAATCATATCATTTATTTCATATGTTAACATGTACTAAAACTTTTATGCTATCTATTTTCAAATATCACTAGTTCATCTATTTTGATTGGGGTTATTTATTGTGCGTATTTTTGTGAAGAGTTAAGGAGTAAGTAAAAATATTAGGGGAAGCATCATGGAAAATTGGTTATCATTTCATATTTTTGGTAGGTATTTAATTAGAGGTATGTGAGAATATATACATTTTCTTTCTTTTTGAGATTTTAGTAAAAGGGATTGTTACTGATATGGTAGGGTATAGTGGTTAAGTTATTTATAAGACTTCAATCACAAAGAATAAAGGATTGGCTTATTAATTAGACTTCATGATTATGTATAAAGTCATTTAGTATATTAGATTTTATTTTCTATGTATCTATTTATATTCTATTCATTTGATATAGTTAGTGCATTTAGAATCCAAGATCATTTAACTTTCTCACTATGACGCATGAACATATATTTACTATATGTGGAATACGATGTTTTCCCTTAAATGATCCATGGTCTCTCTTTCTTATAAATCTACTTAAATAATGGAAAGAAGTTTTTATTTATCTCGTATTTAGTACCCAAATAATTATTACATACATTAAGGAAATTCGTAGAGCATCTATTTAATATTGAGACATATTAAGCAATGATTTATTACATTAATCCTGGCTTGCCCAAGTTAGTTAGTACAACAAAACCTTAAAATTATGAACATTTGACTTAAGGACTATATTTTCAAGGTACTACTACTTCATTATCATCTATCCAAGTAAAAGGTGATTATATCCCATCCTAACAAAAAAAGGTATAATAAACATATGGTTAGAAAATATAACCATGGTTTCAAATGTTCAGTGCGCATCAAACTGGCCATCCATATCCCACCCTATCTCTACCCACATTACCTGACTTGAATCCAATATGTATAACTTATGTGGATGGGACATGCTACTTTTTGAGACACACACATTATATATATATATATATATATATATATATATATTTATATATATATATATATTTACATATAGAGAGAGAGAAATAGGGAGAGAGGTTATGAATTGTGTACCGGCCGGTACATGTAACTTATATGTACCAACCATTTACATGGAACATGTATAGTATTTTATAAAGTCCAACCATATGCATTTATTAAACATTAGTTAGATTATATTATATTAAAATATGATAAATATATCTCATACAAATAATTAGATAATGGTATATATCATCCAATGTTTCTACAATTTTTGCAACATACCATTGATTATAAAATACACACATGATCACATTGGTTGTTCTATGAATATCAAATTATAGTTATTTTCAAAACATATCTTATCTAAGGTGTATACATCACATTCATATGGTTGAATTGTTGAGTAGAACTTTACAATCATCATAAATTAAGTTGGGTTCATGTCAACTACATGTAATCAAGCACACAATTCTTTCAGCTATATATATGTATATATCTATTATATATATATATATATATATATATATATATATATATATATATATATATATATACACAGATATATACATACATATATATATATGTGTGTGTGTACATGTATCATTTATTGACCATGAAACTTGCCTTCCCAACCCCAGATAATCCTAGAAGAAAAACCTGAAAATGTGAGATAATCATATCAAATATCACATATCAAAATTTATGTATGCACTAGAAAAGTCACCAAAACAACAATTTTCTTCACATATGTAGAAATTATAAGACTTTTTTAGAGAAAAACATTATATACTTACCGTGAATATTGAAACATAAAATGTACATGACTACAAGGATCTACGACTAAGATAAACCAATACATACGCTCACTCCAGTGATTATGAACTACATTCCAATATATTTTATAAAACTTAATGGGAAACATATAATCATAAGCATGAATGTATTTACTATATGGATGAAAGAATCAATAATATCTATAAGAATAAAAATGTGAAAAAAAATCACACCATTATCTTTTAATCATTGAAAAAAATATTCGTTGTCATGTCCTCACTTGAACCATGCTACATTGATATACTTATACCTTAAATTTACATATATGTGGGAGCCCATCCTATTTAGGTGATACCAATGCTAGGTCATACATCTGCACCTAGTAATTTGAAATCAGTACTAGTCCTTTTCTTAGACATATACAAGGAATGAAAAATGAGTATAATATAGTCAAATCTTCAATCTTATTCTAATTTCTCAAAACCATGAAACAAAGAACATTATAGTATGAAATTGAAAATCATAAAGAAAATATATAGTTATGATAAAATTAGTACTATTTCCAAACAATAGCATGAGTAAGGAAACATAATCATACAATAAAGATGAATACAATATTAGTAGCCCATGTGGACTAACCAAATTTGAGGAGGATAAACCATGTATCTTGATTCAGAGTGATCCTAACCACATTTTACCTCAACACGTTTCACTAGTATTTGACTTTTTTTTTGGTGGAAGTCAGGAGGCTATTTATTCATCTCATCCTCCTTATGCAAGCCAATATGGAAAGAAATTACAAGGCATAAAGTTTGCATGAAAAGGAAATGTGGTAGTACTACTACCATTACATCTCTCTTCCACTATAACACTATCAATACAATCTGGAGGTCTGGTATAATCGAAGTACCCATTGGAATTCTTTTGATGTTGCTTAGCTAGCATATTTGCAACTTTGTTGTAGCTCCTTGGAGTGAAGCCTACACTCCATTCAGGCATGCCCTTTAACCTTCTTTGCATTCTATCAATGAACACCGCCAACTTAGGTTTGCTTTTAGGATGACATTTCAACAGGTCTACTAACACCTTGCAATCTATTTTGAAAAGTACTCTTTGGGTGTTGTTTCTTCCTGCAATCTCTATAGCCAAATCAACAACCATTGCTTCTGTTATGAGTGTAGATTCTGTTGTCACTGTTCTAACATGCCCATGGATCCATCATCCCTCCTGATCCCTAGCCACCACAGTTATTTACTCAGCGGGCAGGTATGACCAACTGGGTTCTTCTGGTATTCCTGAGTTTTGATTTGATTCCTCTGCCTTCCAAGCTATGCTATTTAATCGAATCTCCCTTTAAATGTGTTGCACCAGGGCCTGCATTGGCATGGTGTCCTTGTTGAAAACTTGTTTGTTACGGGCATTCCACAAGTTCCAACATGTAAAAAGAACCTTTGAAGGGTCGGTCCCACATTTATTACATGTTCCTTGAACCACCCTTTGTCATTGTTCTAAAAGAACTCATTGACAGCATTGATCTTCAAAATAGTGATCCACACATTTTTTGAGTAAGGGAAGTCGCGAAGAGCATGAGTACAGGTTTCCTCTGGTTCCTGGAAACGCTCGCATACACTGACATTGGTTAACTTGCGTCGAGCCCTACGGCTATTAGTTAGTAGAGCTCTGTGTATAGCTAGCCATGCGAAGTATTTTACTTTGGCAGGGGCTTTAGTACCCCACATAATGTTCTGGCATTCATCCACCATCCTCACAAGTGTTCCTCGTAATAACCGGTAGGCTCATTTTGTAGTAAACTTCCCATCTGTGGTTCCTTCCCACACCCTTGTATATGGAAAATTAGTGCTTCTCAGAGGTTCAATCTTTAAGATATTGTTAACCATCTTTAGTGGCAACCAGTGATGTAAGAAATTGTGGTCTCATTGACCGTTATCCAGTACTATTATGGCTATAAGGAGATCTTGTAATGTCTCCGACACTGCTTGTCGTGCCTAAGCAGCGAGGATGACTCCCGATCCGACCCAAGCATCGTCCCAAAAGCGGATTGATTTCCCATTATGGGGTAACATGTAAGAGTTTTCATAAATTAGTTGTTTGAATTTTAGAGTAGCCTTTTCTAGGTGGGATAGATTTGTTCCCTTACCATCTGTATATTCCATATACCTATTATTCATGTACTTGTTGTTGACCTAAGTGTCGCACATTGCCCATATTTTGATAATGACTTAACCATTCCATTCATATGTATCTAACAAATCTATTTGAGATCATTGCAGATATTAGATACAAGAAAAGAATCACTTTTATCTCCAAAGCTACTCTTCCGGCACATGCAAAACATGTGACTTTTAACCGCTTTGTAATATAGCCCTTAGAGGCTTAGAACATTTTATGTAATCACTCATAATCATGTTTTGCATTGTATCTAAGATGGATAAAATGATTGGGACTCAAAAATCCATCGTTTGTACAGTTTATGAAAATTCCAAAATACCCTTAACAGGGATTTTGTCGGCCGAATTCCAAACTCGGCCGATCCATATATTCTGGAATTTTCTGGGCTGTCGGCCGAGTTTCCAACTCAGCCGATCCCTGTTCGGTCGAGTTTCAATGGTAGGAAACTCGGCCGATCCACTGATCAGTCAAGTCTGAAGGTCGACCGATCGGTCGAGTTTCCCCATGGAAACTCGGCCGACAGTCTATCTCTCAGACTTGTCGCCTAGTGTGTCGGCCGAATTGCCTTTAATGAAACTCGGCCGATCGGACTGTACTGGAATGCAGAAAAAGCAATTCCAACCGTTGGAGGAGTAGGTGGGACTCAAAATAGATCCGTTGCAAGTTGTAAAATGGCTAGTTTGTGCCACTTAACTCTCCCAACCTCAAAGGGACACCCTCAACCATAAATAGGACCTCTTGGACTTCATTCCAAGGTTGCTCATTCACATATGCTTGGTCCTAGCCTTAGTTGAGTGGTTTCTAATCCTTTGAGCCCCTTTCTCTCTCTACCTTCAAAGCAAATTCGTGAGTATGAGTGAGTTAGGATCCCATGTATGAGAGCTATCATTTGTAATCTTGTAAAGCTCTCCTTTCCACTTCTCCCATCTCCATTCTCTTTGAAGATTGATTGAAGTTTCTTCTCCGAGTGAAAGAGAAGAAGGTTGCTGTTCTTCCCCAAGTGAAGGAGAAGAAGGCTAGCTGCTCCAGGCCTCCAAGTGAAGGAGGAAGGTGCTAAAGCTCTCCAAGTGAAGGAGAGGTGCAAGGCAAAGCTCAAGCAAGATAGGTAAATCCTGCAAGGCCGAAGACTAGAGCAAGAGTGGGTAATTCCTTTGAAGAAGGTGGAAGACTACTTGCTTGGTGGGTAAGTCCTTGGTGAGGTAGAAGATCTTGGCTTGATATATAAGTCCTTGGATGGTTGGTAGTTGTAGCTTGTAATCTTATTGTGTGATATATATAAGAGAACCAAGTTACAAATCCTAGAGCCTAACCAACTCTAGGTAGTGGACTGACATTGCTCCTAAGTTTAGGACATGGAACCACTCTAAACCACCTGTCCAAGTGCATGCTTTCCTTGTCTCTTATCCTTGCTTTGTATGCTAGTTTAGGACATCAAATTGCTCTTTTGAATTAAGTTCTGCACTTAATATAATTTGGTGGTCTAATCACTTTTGTGAAGTTTGTGAAGCTCTATTCAACCCCCCCCCCCCTTCTAGAGCCCATTGATCCAACAAGTGGTATCAGAGCGGGTCTTCTCCAAGCTACTTCAACAAGTAGGAGAAGATGGGCGATTCAGCTCTTGGGTCACTCAATCTTGAAGGAAGCTTCTCCATGAGACCCCCGGTCTTCGACGGCACAAACTTCCTATATTGGAAGAGAAGGATGCAATCTACATCCAAGGCGTGAGCTACGAGATGTGGAAGATAGTCCATCTCAAGTATGAAGAGCCGAAGGGGAACATCACCACGTGGACGGAAGATGAGATGAAGCGTGCTCAACTCAATGCTAAAGCTGTGAGCATCATCTACGCCGCCCTTTCACCATCGGAGTTCAACCGCATCTCTTCTTGGGACACGACGCATGAGATTTGGCATAAGTTGTGTGTCACCTATGAAGGTACGGAGCAAGTCAAGGAGGCCAAGGTCTATATGCTCGGCGGCCTACTTGAGAACTTCAAGATGGGGAAGAATGAAAGAGTTGCGGACATGTACACAAGGTTGAATGTCATCTTGAACAGTCTTGCAGCCCTTGGGAATGTCATGGATAGAGGTACCATCAATGCAAAGATCTTGAGATCTCTTCCAAAGAGATGGGAGCCAAAGGTCACTTCAATTGAAGAAGTCTACAAGCTGAGCGAGTTGTCAACCGAGGAGCTGGTTGGTAATCTCCAAGCACATGAACCAAGGCTCGACAAGCAAGAGGAAGAGGAGAAAAGAGAAGAGAAGGAGTCCAAGAAGATGAAGGACACAGCCTTCAAAGCTCAAGTTGAAGAAATGATGCGGCAACAACAACTTGCCATGAAGTCTCCCTGCCCTTCCTCAAGTGAAGATGAAGGTGCAAATGATCATGAAGCCAACTATTCAAAAGGAAGACACTTCAAGGGCAAGCCATCATCCTCAACTCCTAGATGCTACGAGTGTGGTCAAAAGGGCCACTACAAGAATGACTGCCCAAAAGCCAAGAAGGGCTATCATAAGAGCAGCCACAAGAAGGATGACAAATACAAAAGAGAAGCCAAGTACAAGAAGAAGAACAAGAAGGAGAGACGACCCAAAGATGCAGCTCATGCGGCATGGGAGGAGTCTTCTACTTCAAGTTCCTCAAGCTCCGAGGATGGTGAATGTCACCTTGCACTCATGGCTTCTACTAGTGAAGAAGTAATTGAGGTAAGTGAGGTAAGCAAGGTAAGTGATGAAATTTTACTTGATTTATCTAAGGAAACCCTCATTGAAATGCTTAATGATTGTCAATCATCTTTTGCTAAATGTAAAGCTAAAAGAAAAAGATTAGGAAAGATAGTTGATGATCTCTATGCCAAGATTGACATTCTAGATCAAAATGAGAAATTACATCTTGATAGCATAGATTCTTTACAAGGGCAATTTCTAGACCTTGAACTTCAATATAATGGAGTAGAGGTTGAGAATGGTACTTATCTTAAAACTATTGAAAATCTTAAGATAGAGAACCAAAATTGCCTAGATGAGCTAGATGTTCTAAAAACTGAAAATGTTGAACTTAAGCTTATTGATGATGCTAGGAGAGATGAAGTGTATGCTTATCAAAGAGAAATTGTTGTCCTTAAATCTGAAAATGCTAAACTTCTTGCACAAACAAATGATTTATCTTCTAGACCTATCTTGCCTAGAAATGAAGTTACAAACTTAACTCTTGAAAAAGACTCTCTTCTTACTAAAGCCCTCTGTCTTGAGGCCGACCTTTTGCATGCTAGAGAAGATCTTGCTAGTTTATCTACTACCATTACAAATCTTAGTGATGATAATGCTAAATTAAGATCTACTTTGCAAAGGTTTCTTTCGGGTAAGAAGTCTCTAAATGATGTTCTAGAGCACTCTACCAAACAAGTTGGTACTAGTGGTCTAGGATACAATGCGACTACTCCAAAAGGTAAGAAGAAGAAGAAGAAGGGTAAGAAAAAGAGTGTGGAAACTCCAATTTTCAATGGAGAGTCTTCCAGCTCTAAAAACCCCATGGTATGTATGCATTGCAAATGTGATGATCATTATTCTACCTATTGTCCTTACAAGCCTAAGGGGACCAACCCGAATATGAAATGGGTCCCCAAACTAACCCCGGACCCCAAAGTTTGAGTTGGGTTCCGACATCCTCTTTTCTTGTAGGTCACAAAGAAATGGATTGTTGATAGTGGCTGCTCTAAGGACATGACTGGAGAAATCAGCCATTTCAACAAAATTGTGAAGAAGAAAGGAGGATTGGTAACCTTTGGGGACAACAAAAAGGGTAAGGTTATAGGTGAGGGTGATGTAGGTAATGATTTGTGCATTAAAAATGTTTTGCTTGTTGATGGCCTACATCACAACTTAATTAGTGTTAGCCAATTATGTGATAATGGTTATCTTGTGCTCTTTACTTCCTTAGAATGCTTGCTTCTAGATTCCCTGTCCTATAGTGTCATATATAAGGGAACTAGAAATGGTAATCTATATGTGATTGTTCTTGATGCTTTAAAGCCCATACTAAATAGATGCTTAGTCGTGGATAAAAATGATCTTTCGCTTTGGCATCGACGTTTGGGTCATGTGAACTTGCATCAAATGAAGAAACTGAACAATAAGGACTTGGTTCGAGGACTTCCCAAATTGGATTTTGAAAAGGATGAGGAATGTCAACCTTGTACTCAAGGGAAACAAACCAAATCCTCCTTCAAATCCAAAGGAATCATGAGTACCAAGAGAGTTCTAGAGCTTCTTCATATTGATCTCTTCGGACCTATGAGAACACAAACGCTTCGCGGCTCCAAGTATTGTCTTGTTATTGTCGATGATTTTTCTAGATTTACTTGGACTTTCTTTCTCGTTTCTAAAAGTGATACACTCGATGTTTTCTCGAGCTTTTGTAAACGAGTTGAAAACGAAGCTTCTTGTCATGTTGTTTCCATCCGTAGTGATCATGGGGGAGAGTTTGAAAATGATCTTTTTGAATGTTTTTGTGAAAAATCGGGTTATTCGCACAATTTCTCTTCTCCTCGCACACCCCAACAAAATGGAGTTGTTGAGAGGAAGAATAGATCGCTGCAAGAGATGGCTAGAACCATGCTTCTTGAGTATGACACTCCTAAGAAGTTTTGGGCTGAAGCCGTTAGCACCTCATGTTTTGTGCAAAACCGAGTTTTCACTCATCCGACTTTTAAGAAAACCCCCTATGAACTATGGCGTGGTAGGAAGCCGTCGATTGAATTCTTTCATGTGTTTGGATGTCCTTGTTTTGTTTTGAACACCAAGGATTCTCTCGACAAGTTTGATCCGAAATCGTACAAGGCTTTCTTCCTAGGCTATAGCACTACTAGCAGGGCTTTTAGAGTATTTAACATTGAACTATCTAAAATAGAAGAATCTATAAATGTTAAATTCATTGAAACTAACCCGGTTATTGGCAAGCATATTGGTGATGATGATGTTGCAGATGAAATCATTCCTATCTTAAAAGAGCTCAACATCAAAGACAAAGGTAAGCAGGTTGAAGAAGAAGAAAAAGAAGAAGAAAGGAAGGATCCCACTCCCCGCTTTGCAAAGAATCACCCCAAGGAGTTGATCATTGGCAACCCGTTTGAAAGAGTGAGGACACGAGCTGCACACAACAAAGAACAAGCAGACAGTGCCTTCATCTCTCAACTGGAGCCAAAGAACATCAAAGAGGCCCTTGGCGATGATGAGTGGATCCATGCCATGCAAGAAGAGCTTGAGCAGTTCGAGAAGAACCATGTGTGGACCTTAGTGCCAAGACCAAATGATAGAAAGATCATTGGTACCAAATGGGTCTACCGCAACAAGCTTGATGAGCAAGGAAAAGTGGTAAGGAACAAAGCAAGGTTAGTAGCACAAGGTTACAATCAACAAGAAGGTATTGATTTTGATGAAACCTATGCTCCTGTTGCTAGATTAGAATCTATTCGTATGCTACTTGCCTTTGCTAGTTATAAAAATTTCTTGCTTTATCAAATGGATGTTAAAAGTGCGTTTTTAAATGGTACAATCGAGGAGGAAGTATATGTTGCTCAACCTCCAGGCTTTGAAAATGATAAGTTACCCAATCATGTCTATTTCTTGCAAAAAGCTCTCTACGGACTCAAACAAGCACCTCGAGCTTGGTATGAGAAACTAAAGAACTTTTTGTTAGATAACGGGTATATCATGGGCAAAGTTGATTGTACTTTGTTTCTAAAACACACTTCCACCCATTTTCTCATAATTCAAATATATGTTGATGATATTATATTTGGCGGAACTGACCTTGATCTTTGCAAAGAGTTTAGTTCGCTTATGCAGAGTGAATTTGAGATGAGCATGATGGGTGAGCTGACCTTCTTCCTCGGCTTCCAAATCAAACAAACCAAGGAAGGCAACTTCATCAACCAAGGCAAATACACAACTGAACTACTCAAACGCTTTGGGATGGAGAACATGAAGCCGATGGATACACCCATGTCAAACACTGCCAAACTTGACAAGGATGAAGAAGGTGAGAAGGTAGATGAGAAGCTCTATAGAGGTATGATCGGAAGTTTACTTTACTTAACTGCCTCTAGACCTGATATAATGTTTAGTGTTGGCTTGTGTGCTCGCTTTCAATCAAGCCCTAGGAAATCACATCTTGTTGCTGTCAAGAGGATTTTGAGGTACTTAGCCAAAACTCCAAATTTTGGACTATGGTACCCTAAGTCAAGGGACTTTACTCTTGTAGCATATAGTGATGCTGACTACGCAGGTTGCTTGATTGATAGAAAGTGCACAAGTGGCACTTGCTTCCTCTTGGGACCATGCTTGGTGTCTTGGTTCTCCAAGAAACAGAGCACAGTGGCATTATCAACTACCGAAGCTGAATACATTGCATCCGGAAGTTGTTGTGCCCAGGTCCTATGGATGAAGCAAATGCTCCAAGACTTTAACATTCATTTTGATGCTTCTCCTATTTTCTGTGATAACACTAGTGCAATAAATCTTTCTTATAATCCAATATTGCATAGTAGAGCTAAACACATAGAAGTTCGCCATCATTTTCTCCATGATCACATTGTCAAAAAGGATATTTATATCACACATGTGGATACGGAAAATCAGTTGGCCGACATTTTCACTAAACCGCTTGCTAGAGAACAATTTAATTTTATTAGATCAAAATTGCTCATAATCTCTCTTGATGATGTTGACTTGCTCTCTAATTAGTTGGTTACATCTTATGTGTGTTGCTCTTGCTTATCAATGCTTTGATTGCTCAAAATGCTTGTTTTTGATAAAATTTCTCTTGTTTCTATCTCTTCTTCGGGTTTTTCTCACAAATCGGGTTTTAATCGACAAATAGTACCCTATGATGATGGGAATGTGCCTAAATATGCTTAATATACAATCTAGTCCAACCAGAAAAATTGCATTCGGTCATTTGAGGCTAGGGCTAGATTTTAGGTTTTTTCCTCATCAGGGTTTCTGTCGGCCGAGTTTCCAACTCGGCCGATCGGTCGGGTACAGGGCACCTGTGCGCTCTATCGGCCGAGTTTCCTTTCCTGGAACTCGACCGATCGGCGGCAGGCTGGTTTAATATATATAGGAATCGGCCGACTTGCTCCCTCTCAACTAGAGCAAAGTCGACCGAACCCTAGACGCCCAGCCCTGACCCTTCCTCCTCTGGTGCTTCTCTCTCTCTCTCTCCGGCCGTTTTCGCCCCCAAATCGACCCGTTCGTTTGTTCTTGCTGCTCTTCGAGTGTCGCCTGCTCTCTCTCTCCGCGTGGATCGGCTCCCTCTCCTCGTTCTCCTCTCCAATGAGGTCCCAACGCCGGAAACGTGCCGTTCCCGCCCCTGCCCCTGCGGTTCCTCTTGCGCCTAGGTATATGATTTTTGATAATCTTTCTTTTATTGACAATGCTGCCGTTGCTCGCTACAAAGAGCTCCTTCCTCGCTCTCCCTTTCCTTTTCGAGCTCTTTATCAGCCCCATAGCTTTCACGCCGACCTTTTCGAAGCTTGTCAACTCTTTCGCACACATCATCTTGAAGCTCTTTGTATTGAGGATGCCCGTTTTCATAACCTAAAATACAGCTCCAAAGCCGTACGTCAATTCTACGCTAACTTGCAGTGGAATTACGACTCTTTGGTTCCCCCTTCGGACACCTCAATCGTTTTGACGTCTATGATTGCCGGCCAACCTTTCCATATTACTGAACGCTCGTTCAATCTCTATCTCAATGGCAATGTTGGCACGGCTTCGTGGATTACCGATTACCCTGCTTATCTTGATCTCTTGTATCCCGAGGACGTCTATAGGACCATTGAGGTTGACTTGACTGATATTCATAAGTTTCTCAAGCAACCCGATTTTCCTTATAGAAAGAAGGGCACTCTGCCATCTTCTGCCCTGTCCTCTCCTCGCCGTGTTTTGGCGTTCGTTCTCAGTTGCAATGTCCATCCAAAGAAGAATCAAACGGACATCGCCGAGAATACGGCTATGATGATGTATCTTCTGTTGAACAACCAAGGAGTCAAATGGGCCCGTTACATCCTTCACCATATGACTTGTTTTGACTCGGGAAAGAACACCAAGGGCACACATCTTCCATATCCTGCCCTAATTTGTGGTCTTTTCCAGCATGCCACTGGAAAATCTCTCTTTTCCGATTTTCTCTACCGCCCTGATCGTAAAGGAGTTTATATCAGTGAGACCACTCTTCAAAAGAGTGTCCCTACCTCTGGTGCATCATCTTCTTCTGCTCCACCTCCACCTCCTTCATCATCTGATGCACCTCCTCCTCCACCCTCCACAGCTGCACCACCTCCTCCTGAGCCATCTTTCCGACCTCCTCCGCAGCCGGCTTTTGCTGACTTCCATGTCTCCAATGAGGCCCTCATGGGGTACCTCATGCATCAGCAAGCCTACAACATGCAGGTCCAGCAACATCACCATCAGGATCTGTGCCACATCATGTCTTCCATGTCTTTGACTTGCCCTCAGCCCTACCCCACCTACGAGCCCTACCCCGGTGGTGACTATGCTTCTTTTGCGTATAGTCAGTTTTATCCTCCTCCACCCCCTTCTGCTTCCGCTGATCACTCTGCAGGTGGATACTCTCCTCCGGTTCTGGCGCTCCCAGGTGGTCGTTTGTCTGAGCTTCTGGCCCAGTACACTTCTTCTGCTCCCCCCATTGAGGTTGCCTATGAGTTACATGCTCTAGGCATGTCTTGGGCCGAGCAGAGTGCGAGGTGGCCCGGGCGTGCTTTTGGTCCTCCAGATGAGGATATGGCTGACCAGGAGGATGCTGAGACTGACGCTGATGAGGCTACTGCGACGGATGCTGAAGACGAGGATGCGGATGACGATGCCGATGCTGAAGACGAGGCTACACCAGCTGCTGCTCCTCCTTCCGATGATGGAGATGAGGACTACCAGCCCGACGAGGACATGGAGGCTGCCGTTGATGATGTTGACATAGATTAGTGTAGCTTAGAGTTGATGTGTCTAGTTTAGTCTCGGATGACCATGATATATCTTTTTGGACTATGATTGTATTATTTACATTAGGCACATCATCTGAGTTGTACTATTGCTACTCCGTTTGTCCGTGTAGTTTTTGTCTTATGTTTTCTTTTGGAAACACTTTGTATGGCTTATCTTATAGTGTGTTCCATATTTTGATGACTGACAGGTTTTTTGCTTTCGTGCTTTATCTTGGTATTTATCTGTCTCTCTGTGTTTTGGTTGATTGAGTGTTTGGAGAAGACCTTGCTTTTATTCTCTTCTACCCCCCCTGCCTTTTTGAGATGACAAAGGGGGAGAAATACCTCAATCATATTGTTTTTATTGCTTGTATGGTTCTTTTCTTGTCTATAAACTGAAATGCATCTAGACTTGTTTAGAATCATATAGTATCTATATATGCTATGGTTGCTTGTGTGTTAACTAACTATGCAGGAACGAGTAAGCATGAATTGAGGGGGAGCATTACAAATTGATCATATTTGCATCCCCTTGCAATTCCCTAAAGAAAAGGTATAATTTTCACATTCTTTTCAATATGTTGAGGAATGGTTTGTCATTGTCAAAAAGGGGGAGAATGTTGACCTAGGTGTCGCACATTGCCCATATTTTGATAATGACTTAACCATTCCATTCATATGTATCTAACAAATCTATTTGAGATCATTGCAGATATTAGATACAAGAAAAGAATCACTTTTATCTCCAAAGCTACTCTTCCGACACATGCAAAACATGTGACTTTTAACCGCTTTGTAATATAGCCCTTAGAGGCTTAGAACATTTTATGTAATCACTCATAATCATGTTTTGCATTGTATCTAAGATGGATAAAATGATTGGGACTCAAAAATCCATCGTTTGTACAGTTTATGAAAATTCCAAAATACCCTTAACATGGATTTTGTCGGCCGAATTCCAAACTCGGCCGATCCATATATTCTGGAATTTTCTGGGCTGTCGGCCGAGTTTCCAACTCAGCCGATCCCTGTTCGGTCGAGTTTCAATGGTAGGAAACTCGGCCGATCCACTGATCAGTCAAGTCTGAAGGTCGACCGATCGGTCGAGTTTCCCCATGGAAACTCGGCCGACAGTCTATCTCTCAGACTTGTCGCCTAGTGTGTCGGCCGAATTGCCTTTAATGAAACTCGGCCGATCGGACTGTACTGGAATGCAGAAAAAGCAATTCCAACCGTTGGAGGAGTAGGTGGGACTCAAAATAGATCCGTTGCAAGTTGTAAAACGGCTAGTTTGTGCCACTTAACTCTCCCAACCTCAAAGGGACACCCTCAACCATAAATAGGACCTCTTGGACTTCATTCCAAGGTTGCTCATTCACATATGCTTGGTCCTAGCCTTAGTTGAGTGGTTTCTAATCCTTTGAGCCCCTTTCTCTCTCTACCTTCAAAGCAAATTCGTGAGTATGAGTGAGTTAGGATCCCATGTATGAGAGCTATCATTTGTAATCTTGTAAAGCTCTCCTTTCCACTTCTCCCATCTCCATTCTCTATGAAGATTGATTGAAGTTTCTTCTCCGAGTGAAAGAGAAGAAGGTTGTTGTTCTTCCCCAAGTGAAGGAGAAGAAGGCTAGCTGCTCCAGGCCTCCAAGTGAAGGAGGAAGGTGCTAAAGCTCTCCAAGTGAAGGAGAGGTGCAAGGCAAAGCTCAAGCAAGATAGGTAAATCCTGCAAGGCCAAAGACTAGAGCAAGAGTGGGTAATTCCTTTGAAGAAGGTGGAAGACTACTTGCTTGGTGGGTAAGTCCTTGGTGAGGTAGAAGATCTTGGCTTGATATATAAGTCCTTGGATGGTTGGTAGTTGTAGCTTGTAATCTTATTGTGTGATATATATAAGAGAACCAAGTTACAAATCCTAGAGCCTAACCAACTCTAGGTAGTGGACTGACATTGCTCCTAAGTTTAGGACATGGAAACACTCTAAACCACCTGTCCAAGTGCATGCTTTCCTTGTCTCTTATCCTTGCTTTGTATGCTAGTTTAGGACATCAAATTGCTGTTTTGAATTAAGTTCTGCACTTAATATAATTTGGTGGTCTAATCACTTTTGTGAAGTTTGTGAAGCTCTATTCAACCCCCCCCCTTCTAGAGCCCATTGATCCAACACTTGCACCATAGCATATTTCGACCGCTTGCAATATCCCATGAATTCTTTGCTATGAGTGTTGTTTTCCATTGCCTCATCTTCCTCAACTCGAGACCACCATATTCCTTTTTAACGAATACTTTGTCCCATGCCACCAAGGACATGGGGTTTGCTTTATGGCAGCCGCCTCATATGAATCTTCTAATGCACCCATCGATTCTATCATAGAGTCCTAAAGGTAGCAATGACGTTTGCATCACATAGGTAGGTAAAGCTTCAAGGGTCACCTTTGCTAAGCAACAACAGCCTGCGAGGGAGAGCGTCCTTGCGGCCCAGCTGTTGGTCTTCAATTCAATTCTGTCCAGAACGTTAGCATAAGTCTTCATGGTCACCCTCGAGTGAATGATGGAGACTCCCAAATAATGCCCAAGGTCTTCAGTTTCATGGAACTTGCAGATTTGATTGATTATGTAACATCCCTGACCTGGGTTATACTTTAACCCTAGGTGTTTTGATTAAGAAAGGTGATTAAATGTTTAATCTCATCTTGTGAAAAGTAATTAGGGCTCAAGAGGAACTTATGTTGCAATTCTAGTCCTTTTTGAACATTGTTGAAATCAATGTTTTGCCTGTTTTGGACTAAAGTGCAAATTACCCAAGTTGAGAGGTTTAAGTGCAAATTGTGCATGATAATATGTTCCTCATGTGTTGAAGCATCATGAGAGTAAATATGATGCTGAGGTATGGCTTATGGAAGCCTAAATACCAAGAAAGAGTTGATAAAGCAATGTATGTGCATGAAACCCTAGTTTTGGTGTAATGTGCAATTTACCCAAAACCCAGGGAATAATATGTAAATTACCACTTCAATAAGGTCCCTAATGTTTATTGACATCAATTAGAGAAAATAAAATGAGAGGGGCGCCTCATTTGAATTAAGTTGGAGGAGAGAGAATCTTGATATTAAAATAATCAAGATTTAATCCTAATTGAAACCCTAATTCAATTTAGTGTAAAAACAAATATAATAATTGAAGGGCCTTCAACCAAAAACGAGATGGTGCAATTTGCTCAAGTGTGAACACCTTTGTGCCTTTGCTAGGACACGAAAATATCTCAAGCAAGTGGATAACCCACTCATCATTATTATAAAGAAAAGTAATATCCACTCAAATTGGGATATTATTATAATATGATCTAAGGTGCTTAATTTGCTTTTCTTTAAATTGAGGATAATTGAGAGGAATAAGAGGCAAATGGGATAGCCTCGTATCCAAGGAATGAAAGGGGGAAGAGGCGGCACCAATTTTGGAATTAAATGCATTTTTATAAGACATTTTCTCTCTCATGGAATTTCTTATAAAAGTACCTTTACCAAGACAAAACAAAGGCCATTTCGGATTCTTTTCTTTCCCCTTTCTTGGAAAACTACTAAGGAGCTTTGGAGGAGCAGGAGGACGACCCCAACCTGTTGGTAAGGTCCTTGACCTTCGTTCTCCTTGATTCCATGGTGGAAATAAAAAATAAATCATTGATTTCTTCTTATTTTGATCTCCTCTTCAACCCTAGCCAACTTTTTCATCCAAAAGCTTGGGGACGAGCCTAGGGGGAGTTGCAAAAACTTCATCCACCATTGTTGGCGTGATCTTGGAACTTTGAAGCTCAATTGGAGGTGGGTTTTATAACTTGAACCCTTAATATTGTTATTGCATTCAATTCCTTATCAAATGTTGATGCTTTCTTCATTTCCGAAATTTATTTTGGTTGATTGATGAAACCACCATGGAAATCATAGCAAATTTCGTGGGTTTGTAGCTTTAAGATGATGATGTCATCACAAGCACACACCTCAATTAATATCTTAGGCAAACAATTTCAAAATTTGGGACCAATCGGTTTCAATGAAATTGGTTAAACGATTTCAACAAATTGATTGAAACCAAACAGTTTCAAATAGTTTGGAGTGGTTAACCATTTGCAATGGTTGAACATTTGAGGAAATATTCTGATGTCATTGGATATTGATCCAATGGTTTCAATTGGTTTGATCTTAATGGTTTCAATTGTGAATGATCCCTAAAATGCAAACCCTAATTGTTTATGGAAGCAATAACTCAGTATACTATGTCAAACATAGTTGTTTGTATTTGATCGGATGGTTGATGTAACCAAATCAAGTGGAGAGAATGATAGAAATGAATTCATACATGAGTATGATTCATATGGTGATTTAGGGTATGATCCTTAGTAAAGAGATCAAGAAACCCTAACTGACAAAAAAAAGGTTAATGAACCCTAACCCTGATTTAGGGAAATTCTGAGTAAAAACCCTAATCTAGGGTAATAGTGTAACCCTAATTAAGGGTAATGACTTGGGTAACTCTAATTTAATGTAATGAAATGCCAAATCCTAATGGGATGAATAATGAATCCCTAATTTATGGGTAATTGAATGAAACCCTAATTGGGATGATTAGTGAAACCCTAATTGAGGGTGATTCCATGAGAAACCCTAACTGAGGATGATTCCATGTGAAACCCTAATTGAGGGAGATGTCATATGAAACCTTAAACCTAACACATAGTAAAGCTATGTGAAACCCTAAATTTGGGCTATAGTGCATGGAATTCTAATCATGGGAAATATGATGAAAAATCATAACCCTAATGTCTGGGTAATGATATGAGTAAACCTTAATGATGAAATAATGGGTAATACCCTATAACGATGAAATATCTCAAGTGTTTGACTATAGGCAACCTTATAATAAGCAATGCCTTAACTTCAGATGAGTCCATATCATTGAAGATAGTTGGACAATCCTTGTGTGTGATCTATGCACATCATGGTAAAGGTGATAGTTTGGTGGATGAAAGTATTAAGATGTGAGATTCCTTATTATAAGATAAGTTAATAAAATCGAGTAAGATAGAAGTGATGAGGGAAGTGATACATTGAGACATGATAGATATCACATTTAGCATTTCAGGGTTGATATACCTTGATGCATCTCAAATCCAATATTTTTGGATAAGATACACAAGGAGAGTGTTATGTAAATTGTTACAATAAAATGTAATGAGTTTAACATACTTGATAAGTAAGATAAAATGAGTATGATGTAATCATACCATGATAAGGATGAGAGATAAACTCATACCTTGTGTTGATGATCATTTAATGATAAATGATAAGAATATTAAATACTTGGAATGTCGATGGATGCTCCTAGATGTATGGAACAATATATTAGGGTTGGATTGATAAAATGAACATGAAACCCTAATTGATGTGAATAGTAAACCCTAACCCTATGGAGGAAATAGTGGTGTTACTATTATATTACATGAGTTAATATGTCATTGTTGCCTAGTGAGAGGTGACAAGATGTTTAATGGCCTTGTGAGCCATATGGTTAGATGTTACCTAGTAAGAGGCAACAAGATGTTTCATGGGCATGATTGAGCAATGAATGAGGTGTAATCCTCTTGTGTTGATAAGGGTTGATTCCCTGTGTTATTGTGAAAAGGATTTATATCATGTGATAGTATGATGGTCTTAATGACCTTTGGGCATGTTTGATCCCTGAATGAGGTGTATTCCTCTTATGTTGATAAGGGTTGATACCCTGTGATACTGTGAAAAGGATTTATATCATGTGATAATATGATGATTGGTGTAGTCTCATGAATGGCAAGTGAATATTACCATGTGATGATGAGATGAGAAATTATGTTTCATATGTTTTATATCTTTTCAAGTTTTCATATTGATATGCTTGCTAGAAGTGAATTAGGGTTTGTATGTCCACTTGTTTGATGCAGCCTTAATTCACCCAATTGGCATAACTAATCAAGTGCAACTCTAATCATGTAGTGCCATGTGCCATAGATCCATCTGAGTGTCATAACTTTCCAGATGGTGAAACGAGTATTCCTAAGGGAAACTCGGAGCGCATACTGATGAGTATGCAGGGTGCTTGTCATCCTAAATTCAAGTGTTTAGGGAGGATGACTGCGGTCATACCTAGCCCTTAGTTTGAGAACGGTTGCGGTCGTGTCTCGGTGATTATATGTGTGATGATATTGGAGGACAACTGTGGTTGTACCTCAGATGGTAGGGTATGCGTACCCACCTCTTTCACTAGTGCCGTGACCTGTACCAAGGACGGACTAGGCTGTTAGTAGTTTGACCTTTTGTGTCACTGTGGCGGACCCGTACTGACTGGGGGCAGAGAAGATCTTAGGAGTCCGGCTCTTCCTAGATCTTGTATGGAACTGATTTTGACTTAGCAGTGGTCAGTTGGATTTTGAGTGGTATCCTCAATTTCCTCAGGGCATAATAATAAAAAAATGTAATACAGTCGTATAGCATATCTGTTTAGGGTTATACATGACGCTTCACATTGGATGATAACCCTTGTTTGTTCTCTTTACATAAAGATGATGCTTAGTGCAACTAAGAGATAGTAATTATACTTATGTTGTGGATATGCATAAGACTGTAAATGTGTACATACAATAGTCATGCTTATGTTGATATCTTACTGCTACTGTTGATTATAATCATGATGCTAGATATCTCATGTTGATAGTTATGTTTCGCATGCTATCCATGCCTCTACAATTAGAAATACCTGGCAGAGGCTTAATGCCTGTAATTAGGGTTGGTTAAAGTCCAATGCCTGGCTGTGTAATCAGGATTGGTATAGTTCAATACCTGAAGCATTTATACCTGATTGATATAGTTTAATGCTTGAATAAGACATGATGATATATATAATCACATGTCTAGCATAAGTGAATACTTGTTTAGCAGATTGGCTAAGGCCAACAAATAGAAACAAGAATGAATCATGGGTGATACATCAGAATAATGAATGACATGAGCAAAGCTTGAGATGTTGAAAATATATGGTAGATACATATTATACATGTTCTTTCTATTCCTTATAAAGAGAATAGATGAATTAATGTTCAATCATAGATAGGTGTAATACTTTAAAAGATGAGAATGATCTAAACTGCTTATCCTCTTCTCAGTTTTATATTAATTAAACTACAATAATGATGTTTCTGGCGGAGAGTTATATCTCTCGCTGGGGCAATTTTCAATTGTCTCACCCCCGTGGGAACCAACATTTTTAGGTGGACGAGTGCGAAAGAGTCTGAGAATATCTTGCAGAGGAAGAACATCAGCAGCAATAGGGACAGCAGCGACAACTCAGGTTGAGTGTGCTGTCTGTCGTGTTTTGTAGATAGAAGTCCTATGTGTCGTCTCTGTACTCTCAGGTCCTCGGAGTTATTACTTAGTGCTTTTAATGTATCGTTTTGAGATTTTGGCTTGATGCCTCGAGGTTATTATGTTGTCTATGTTTAGCTTTTAACAAGGCAGTTGATGTTGTAACCCTCGAGAAGAGATGGTATAAGATATATACTTATGAATATGATGTAAATGTAATACATTGGTTCTTGTTGAAAGAGTTTTCCTATGATTGGGTCTCTTTGAAAAATGTTTTAATTTTCAGTGATTTTTAGTAATCCGCTACAAATAATTCGCTTCCGCATTAGTTAATCATGTTTTCGCAAGATGGTCGCCACAATTAGTGGTATCAGAGCCCTAGGTTTGCTGAGTCTATAGAGACATAGGACTAAGGTAGTAGAGTCTGTTCTGGTATCATCCAGTGTATCTGATAATGTCTTCTGCTCATATAAGAGAAGAAGAACTTAAAGATGACTGGGTCACATGAGGAGATTGCTGCTGAGAGAAGAAATGTTGCACCAAGAAGAGGTGCATGGGAGCATGCAAGAGAGAGACAATTGCCTGAGAATCTCGTAGTTGATCCATTTATGATAAGAAAATCTTTCTTTAAGTATTACTATTGGAGAATTTAGGGAAATAGTAATGTATATAGTAGATCAAGCATTGGCACTGTAACCCAGATTACCAACCCCAATGATGATGTTTTAGATATCAACATGATTTGTAATCAGCATCTGGAGGTTGAAGGAAAAGGAAATGATGAATTTCTGGACTTAAATTGAGTCTGTGCTCAACCTTATCCTGTTGAATCAGTCTTTGAGGCAGAGTTAGCCTGAGACAGTGAATAATCCATGAATTATGACAAGTTAGACAAGATAATGTTATTCAAATATGTCATTTTATGAATTCCTAGATTAATTGAGAAAGGAATTGATTGAACTCTCCTTGATTAGTCCTATGAGGACCTATGTTTTGCATAGTAAAACATTACAAATGTTTTATGTTGTTCTTACCTCCTTGAGAAATGATGAGGTACAGAAGAGATGCCTGAATGAAATTCAGGGATGTTAAGTCTTATGCTTGTGATAATATGAAAAGAAGAAATATGATAGTATACAAAGTGCATACCACTTAATCTCAATATTTATATACCCTGGCCAGGTATACAACTATTGATGATAAAGTGGGTATGGAAACTCTTAGATTGTTGTCTTTTTTATTGCTCTGATCAAGCAGTCATTCTGAGACAATCTGATGAGTATCATGAAATCACAAATATGGAATGAATAAATGTGTCATATCCCATGCATAAGAAAGAGAAGTCTGAGATAATCTCAGATGAGTATGTTGTATGAGGAACTAAAAGTGTACTCCTCATAAGATAAGAATAAGAATGAGGGAGATGAACCCTGTTCAATAATGATGCCAGCATAATAAAGATCTTTTTCATAATAAGGAAATGGGAAATGTGATGAGATCATGAGATAATCATAAACATGCTAGATAATAATAAAGAAAGGGATAATGACATGAAATCATCCTTACAAATTTCAATGCTAAAGGCAAGGAACCTAGGATGAGATAAAGAGTAAATGGTTCATGAATAGTTGAAAATACATAAATTAATAAGAGGAATATGAATCCTTGTTTTCTTTCCTTTCAGGGACATGGAAATCAAGTTGGTCTTAGGACACTTGATGTGCATAAGATAAATGTGTTCATGTGATGGATACTTAGAAAAGTATTAGTTATCTTGGACTTTGGTCCCAAGATGAGGACATATGAAACAATTAATGTTCCAAGATGAAAGGAATATATATATATATATATGATGTGTTTCCAACACATGTGATAGATACCAAGGTGAAAGATTCTGGTATCTGAGAGTTATCAGATGGGTTAGGTTGGCTACCTAGAGTGGTCAACTGTGAAATTAGTCTGATTATAATAATATGAACATCATATGTTAGGGGTTTATGCTCTGCATAAACATGATATTAATAAAGAATGTATGATGCTTCTCTGAATAAGAAAAGTGTTATTTGACACAAAGTTGACTCTATAGTCAATGATGAGGGACAGTGGGGCATGTGCCTTGTGTGTTGATTCTATGAGAATCTTGTATGGAAACACTTGGTGCTGATCAAAGTTTTATGGTGTCTCCATAATAAGGAGATGTTATGTGAAGACTAGATAGTATGATAAATGAAATATATCTGTCCTCCTTTATCTGGATTTTGGGGATGAAATCCTTGTTAGGGGTTTATAATTTGTAACATCCCTCACCTGGGTTATACTTTAACCCTAGGTGTTTTGATTAATAAAGGTGATTAAATATTTAATCTCATCTTGTGAAAAGTAATTAGGGCTCAATAGGAACTTATGTTGCAATTCTAGTCCTTTTTGAACATTGTTGAAATCAATGTTTTGCCTGTTTTGGACTAAAGTGCAAATTACCCAAGTTGAGGGGTTTAAGTGAAAATTGTGCATGATAATATGTTCCTCATGTGTTGAAGCATCATGAGAGTAAATATGATGCTGAGGTATGGCTTATGGAAGCCTAAATACCAAGAAAGAGCTGATAAAGCAATGTATGTGCATGAAAACCTAGTTTTGGTGTAATGTGCAATTTACCCAAAACCCAGGGTATAATATGTAAATTACCACTTCAATAAGGTCCCTAATGTTTCTTGGCATCAAGTAGAGCAAATAAAATGAGAGGGGCGCCTCATTTGAATTAAGTTGGAGGAGAGAGAATCTTGATATTAAAATAATCAAGATTTAATCCTAATTGAAACCCTAATTCAATTTAGTGCAAAAACAAATATAATAATTAAAGGGCCTTCAACCAAAAACGAGATGGTTCAATTTTCTCAAGTGTGAACACCTTTGTGCCTTTGCTAGGCCACGAAAATATCTCAAGCAAGTGGATAACCCACTCACCATTATTATAAAGAAAAGTAATATCCACTCAAATTGGGATATTATTATAATATGATCTAAGGTGCTTAATTTGCTTTTCTTTAAATTGAGGATAATTGAGAGGAATAAGAGGCAAATGGGATAGCCTCGTATCCAAGGAATGAAAGGGGGAAGAGGCGGCACCAATTTTGGAATTAAATGCATTTTTATAAGGCATTTTCTCTCTCATGGAATTTCTTATAAAAGTACCTTTACCAAGCCAAAACAAAGGCCATTTCGGATTCTTTTCTTTCCCCTTGCTTGGAAAACGACTAAGGAGCTGTGGAGGAGCAGGAGGACGACCCCAACCTGTTTTTAAGGTCCTTGACCTTCGTTCTCCTTGATTCCATGGTGGAAATAAAAAATAAATCATTGATTTCTTCTTATTTCGATCTCCTCTTCAACCCTAGTCAACTTTTTCATCCAAAAGCCTAGGGGGAGTTGCAAAAACTTCATCCACCATTGTTGGCGTGATCTTGGAGCTTTGAAGCTCAATTGGAGGCGGGTTTTATAACTTGAACCCTTAATATTGTTATTGCATTCAATTCCTTATCAAATGTTGATGTTTTCTTCATTTCCGAAATTTATTTTGGTTGATTGATGAAACCACCATGGAAATCACAGCAAATTTCGTGGGTTTGTAGCTTGAAGATGATGATGTCATCACAATCACACACCTCAATTAATATCTTAGGCAAACAATTTCAAATTTTGGGACCAATCGGTTTCAATGAAATTGGTTAAACGATTTCAACAAATTGATTGAAACCAAACAGTTTCAAATAGTTTGAAAAAAAAGGTTTTAATTTTCAATGATTTTCAGTAATCCGCTACAAATAATTCGCTTCTACATTAGTTAATCATGTTTTCGCAAGACGGTCGCCACAGATTATAGCACGCATAGCTGACAGTACACTCAAGGCATAGAAGATTTGTGTTTTGGTGATAGATATTGTCTGCCCTGATGCTTCCTCAAACCTACTGAAGCACCTTTTAATTACCCGCATCTGTTTGCAAGTTTCCTCTCCAAACAGTATCTGGTCATTGGTGAAGAACAAATGGGAGATTAGTAATCCACTTCTCCCCATTTTAATGGGTTTCCAATCTACCTTTTGGACCAATTCATTGATCATCTGACTCAACTGTTCAATGCATATCACGAAGATATATGGAGACAGTGGGTCTCCCTATCTAAGACCTCAACTTGGTTTGAAGGGGTGGTGCTAGTGCCATTCCACAAAACTGAGCTTTCACCTATAGATATGGAGTTCATAATATACATTCTAATGTTGATAGGCAGTTCAAGTTTGTTCAGAGTGTCATTTATGAATGCCCATGAAAGCTTATCATACGCCTTTGACAGATCAACCTTAATGGCCATGTATTTGGGTCCCTCCATTCTCTTCATCATGTGGATAACTGCTTGGGTAATAGCTCTGTTATTAGTGATATGTCTACCAGGCACAAATGCACTCTGGGATTGAGAAATCCAGTCCGGTAGGTACCCCTTGACTCTCTCTACCACTATCTTCGAGATCAACTTCAGGCAGAAATTATTTAGAGAAATCGGGCGCAGTTGATCGCACATAATGGTCCTGTTGGTTTTTGGGATCAACACTACGGTGGAGTCACATAACTCATTAGGTAGATTGTCTACTCGCAGTGCCTTTTTTGCAATAACCAGAATAAAACTCCTTACAGTCTTCCAGTGGTTTTGGATGAACAATGCATTAATACCATCTGGTTTGGCCACCTTATACGGATTGAGGTTATTTAGTATGAATGTGCATTCATCCTCGGTCGGTTCTTCTTCTATGACTTTGAGTTGTACCGCCGTCATCCTCTTGAAGTTTATGGGTATGGTGTCTATGATCTCCTGACTATGCCTTTTCGGCTCCGTCAGCAGTTTTTGGAAATGGGCTCTAACCAGCTCTTTTAGTTTCGAATCTTCTGTAATCCAATCCCCTTCATTGTTCTTGAGCATCAGGATAGTATTATGGTGTTTCCGTTGTTTGACATTTGCATTATAGAACTTTGTGCTGGAGTCCCCGTTTCTCATCCAGTTTATGTGGCTTTTAAGTTTCCATTCTTCTTCTTCTTCTTTCAGGAAGTTGTCGAGGGCAGTCTTCATGTCAGTGTAGATTCCTTCAGGAATGGGGTTATAGCAATCGGCAAGCTCTCTCTCCAGCCTTCCCAAGTTTCTCAGAAGGGTGGTTTTCCTCCATCTGTTAGATGCGCCTTTTTCTTTGTCCCACCGGATCATCAAACTTTTGGCATTCTTTAGAGCCGTGCTGAATTCCGTTCTTTGGTCCCACTGACTCGCAAGCAGAGTCTTTAGACCTTCATCATGTTCCCACGAGGTTTTTGCAATGAATCTCTCCTTTCCTCTATCAATTTTAACACATTTGATGAGAAGTGGGTTGTGATCAGACTGTAATCTCGGTAGATGTTGTACATGTAATCATTGGTGAGCTTGAATAAATGTTGTGTTAGCTATAGCTCGGTCTAGCCGCTATTGCAGAGCTCCCCTTTTGAATGTGAACTTAGGCCCTGAGAAGCCAAGATCATACAAGCCGGCCACCAGCAGAGTTTATTGGAAAGTTTGTGCCTCCGAGTAATTATAGTGCCTGTAGCCACTACGTTCATTTGGGTTGCATGTTGTGTTAAAATCGGCCAAAGAAATCCATGGTTTGGTAAAGGTTTTTCCCATTTTCACGAGGTGCTTCCACAACAGCCTCCTAACTGTATTTGACTTGATATTCTTGATTTATTAAATTTCCCTAAAATATTTGAGGAGAAAAATAGTGTACTAGCTACATTTATGACCAAGAAAGACATTGAAGATTTCATTTCTAAATTAGGAGTTAACAAATGGCCAAGAATAGAAGGTCTTAATGGCAAATTCTTTAAGGCTAGTTGGAATATTAACAAGGAGGATGTTATTCTACTATCCTTGATTTCTATAAACATGTAGACTTCTCAAGGAATCGAAATGGACCTTCATCTCCCTCACTCCAAATGGGGATGATACTCATTCTATAAAAAATTGGAGGCCTATTACACTATGTAATATTATTTTTAGAGTTATTGTGAATATCTTATCTAACAAGATGTAGGGAATTCTTCCTTTTATTATTAGCCAAATCAATTTGCATTTGTTAGGGGGAGATGTGTTAGGGGGAGATGTTTTCAAGATGTCACTCTTTTTTTAAATGAATTTATACATGACTTCAATAAGAAAGGAGGAGAAGGTAAAGTGTGCATCAAAATTGACCTCACTAAGGCCTACGCCATTGTTAACAAGGAAGCTATGCTAATTATTCTTGATCACATGAATTTTTCTAAATTTTGGATTGTTTAATTGAGAGAAATATTTAATAAAATATCCTATCAAATTATTTCCAATGATGAACTAATACATTCTTTCAAACCTTCTAATGGAATCTGTCAAGGAGATCCTTTGAATATGCATCTTTTTGTTTTAGTCATGTAAACTTTTACTTAGTTGATTGACAATGAGGTTGAGTTTGGTTCCATTCAACTTCGGATTGCTTCTAGGGATGTAAACTTGCCTCATTTGATCTTTGTTTATGATTTGATGGTATTTGCGGAGGTTAGAGAAATCAATGCTCATTAGTTGAAACATATTCCAGAATGTCTTATAAATACTATTGGTCTTAGAATTAATGAAAAAAATCTTTATCTTATTAAGTATTGAGTCTAATAAGGAACCCATCATTAATATTTTGGGAATTCAACATGGCTCTCTATATTATGGATATTTGGGTATTAGCCTCTTTATTGGGAAATTATCCCAAAAACATTGCTTTCCTCTTATTGACAAACACAAAAGAAATATTTTTATATTTGGAAGGCTAAGCAACTTTTTATTAGTGGGAAACTAGAATTGATTCAATCTACTCTTTCAGCTATTTATCGTTATTGCTTCTCTATTTTCCCTCTTCCCTATTCTATTAGCAAAGAAATTTAAAGGATCATCATGAATCTCTTGTGGGGTCAGACTGATGGGAAAATCAACTTGTGTATTTTTAATGGGAGAAGGTGACCAAGCCTAATATTGAAGGTAGTTTGGGTATCAAGTTTTTTAGATATGTTTTTGAAATTGCACTTATTTTTAATACTTAGAAAATTGAGCCTAAAAAGGATTTCTTTTCGGTGAAGCGCATTCATGAAAGAAATTTGAGTAAAAACCTATATGGCATCTCGATCTCTCATCTTAGCATTCCTAGTACTTCACGTCAATTCTCAAGAATCTGATTGGTAGTACAAGCTATTTAATTTCTCTATTGAAGATGAGGTCATACTTATGTCTTGATCCTTAGGCCCCACATGGTCAATTTCTCAATGATTGCATTGGCAAGAGGGAAATTGTCAAAATTGGTTTGCCCCTTGGGAGTAAGCTTAGTTTCGTTATCATAAATTGTAATTGGTGTATCAAGGTGTTCAAATTACATGAACACATCAGTGACATTCTTAACAACATTCCTTGACCTAGTTATGTGGCAAGGATTATATTCTTATTTAGTGGGGGAAGATATTAATTTGAAGTTGATCTAATAGACAAAATATAGCTCTTGGATCTACTTCCAATACGTGTGTGATACCTAGGTTGTGGTTGCCCTCCTTAGGTCAATATTACATGGATACACCAATGACTTTCTTAACAACATTCCTTCACCCAGTAATGGAAAGGATGATATCTTATTTTGGGGGAAAAGATATTAATTTGGAGTTGATATTGAGAAACATTAGAAAAATTTTGGTTGTTGATGGTTTCTTTGATTGGATTTGCTCCTTCAAAGTTCCAAGAAAATTTCAAATTGTTCTTGAACGCTTGGTCAAGATAAACTTCCTACCACCGATGTGCAAGAAGAATGGGTTTGTATACCCCTTCTAGGTGGTTCTTATGTGTTTTGAGCTATGAGGATGGTAATTATATCATTTTCAATTGTCCTTATTTTATTATCATATGGAACTCTTCTATAAATGCATGCTCATTCCATCCATCCATATAACAAAGATAATATGCGTAACTTTAACTCTATAAGTCACCATGTCACTGGGCTCAACACTATCCATTTCATCTAGTTTGAACGTAATTCTATATTCCATGAGTCAAAGTACACCAATGACAATGTTCTTTGGAGGATCATCAAAGGCATGATTATTGGTCTTGAAGGCATATTTATGGTTCAATTATTTTACTACCTCAGGTTCTGATTGTGGAGGAGTATGTTGCTTTTGATAATATATTATTTTGTAGTGTGAAAATTCTATCTTCTTTTAGTTTGTCTTAGCTTAGTAGATCAATTTTGATTCTTCAAAAGCCAGTTTGTCTGTTTTTCTTGTTTAGTGAGATTTCCACTTTTTTCTTGGCCTTGATTCACTTATGACTGTTTATACTTTTAGCTTTCTCATTTTCTCTTGGCAAGAGTATGTTCTACCAAGGTTCAACAACATTATACATATTACAAAAATAAAATAAAAAGTTATAGAGGAGCTTGAGTTACCAAAAAAGTGAACAATGTTGTTTAGAATGTAATGACCAAATTTATGTGTATTTGGTTTTTAGCAACCTTTGATAGTGGTTTGAAAGGAGTCACATAGCACAAGTGGATATTAACTTCATCACTAGTTCGATCTTCTTTGGCCCCTCTAGGAGTTTAGTTGGTAGATCGCACTTGACTTATGTGGTCGGGTCCATGATCCACCATAATAGTTACACCCCTCACATGATCTTTTTAGATTAACCCTGGAATGGATGTCTTCATGAGGAAGGTATCCAATGAATCTACGTAGATGCTCTAGCCACCAAGTATAGGAGAACTGGGAACAATTCACTCTAGGCGGTTCCTTTTGGATTTCCACTAGTGTTTATATACACACAATAGGGGAATGTTGAGATAATAAGGATCCCCAAATCCATTTACACCACTATAAGGAAGATTGGGGGAACACCCCTCCATGTTTCCCAAGATAAAGGATGTGTCAAGGAGGCTAACAACATTATGCAAATTCACTCATGTATTCCATGGAAGATTGGGATGCCCAACATGATCCCCAACCCACTATGAATCTTCATCTAGTAGTCCTCATATAAAATTTAGTAAATCTAATCTCACAAGGATGAAAATTTCCCTAGTTACATTTACAATGACACATGCTTCCTTATATAGTAGTCAAAACTATGAATAAATCTTCATATCATACACCAATATTCTTGGTGATGGAGTTTTGCGGGTGACCATGCCTCAATCTTTATCGATATCCCACTTTACTCTATGCATGAGGCATCAAGGAGTAGGCCTTGATGTATTAGAAATAACCTTGTGTTTCAAACCTTTATAGTTTATGATGATGGGCATCCGACATTAACGAAGGTTGACACCATATTAGTTACACCTTATGTATGATGGTTGAATTTGGATGATGACCTTCCCACCCTCAGAATATTCATCAAGGTTCAATATATATCCACACATTCAAAGCTAAGAAGTTACACCCCAACATATTGAATATAGGGTTGGCCCATGTGTTGGGATCCTATGATCACAGAAAAGGTAGTTCGAGACAAATCTAAGAAGTTCCACTAATTATTATGAATCTTGTAATATCTAAACTACAAAGATATAGACTCAATCCTACACAAATATAACTAAAGCTTTGATGTTAATGTATTTAGATTATTCTAAAAAATGATATTCAATAGAAACTATATAGTCACTAAGATAAATGGAATGATAATCTTAATCATATTTTTTTGGTGGAAATCCTAATGATTATTTAAATTGAAGTAGTTACCCAATTTCCTATAAATATACTGAAATAATTTATGAAGCTCCTTGAACTTAATGCCAACTCCAATATGCATATTGGGTGACCTTTCATTAATTAGAAAGTACAATTTAATGATCAACCATTTTCTTGAATATTCATCAACATTATTTGCATACATAGTCTATCCTAAATATACATCAAAATTTTATCACTATATGAAGCATGTATTATAAATATGGTTACATATTATCATCTAGGTTACGGTGCTCATTATTATTATCCCTATATTCCGATCATAAAAGGTTGAAGTACTCAATGTTCAAGGATATTACATGTTGGGTCTGAGCAAAATAGACTCAAACACAAAAACTAAAATACCCAAATTCGTTGTATACACATTTATATCTTGTCACCTATAAACAAAATGTATGCATCTTCTAAAAGATCAAATGAGACATAAACATCCATTTACATTTTATCAAATATAATTTTGACTTTCCATATCCAAAGACCGAAAGAGTATTATATCTAAGTAAATATAAGTTACATGTACTTATTTTATGCTCAAAAACTTTGCAATAATCTAAAATGCAATATAAACTTAAGGATTGTATATATACTACGTAGGTTAGGTTTGCTTAAAAAACCAAAATCATGATTTTTTACCATTTTTTTCAAAATAATCTCAATCATGTTTTTTACCATTTATTAAAAAATATGTATATTTTCTTATCATTAAGTTGCATAAACTATGAAGATGTTTGGACGATTTTTAAGTATATTTATGGACTAACAGAGAACGTTCGAATTATCAGGGGGTATGAAAAAAAATGCTTGTTCTGTACTATATATGGGATTAAGAGAGAAAGATTTATCCCCCCCTCTCCCATAACCTGTGGCGGAGGCCGGACGCCCAGGAGGGTGATAAATCAAGAGATGCTTCTCCGTGTGGTTTTGAACCCGAGTCCCTTCATTGAGGACCAACGGAATTCGCCAATCGGGCTATTCCCTTGCCGATTGTTCTGTACTATATATGTATGTATGTATGCATGCATGTGTGTGTGTGTATATATATATATATATATATATATATATATATATATATATATATATATATATATATATATGTGTGTGTGTGTGTGTGTGTGTGTGTCTGTGTGTGTGTTCTAAAAATATTTTCATGTAAATGTGATATGTATCCTAGCATAAAACCACACACACACACACACACACACACACACACACATATATATATATATATATATATATATATATATATATAGATAGATATATATATATATATATATATATAATGTAGGAATTATATGGATTTTTATTTATGATTACTATATCAGCCTAGAACCATCCGACATTAACAATATGGATTTGGATACATGGCTGCCAAAACAGGATACAAACTCTGGCAATTCTTATTCATAGATTTAATGTCTTCCATAAAAATATGTTATCTCCTTTATGATTACTATCGCACTAAAGAATATATAGATGAAATTCACCTACTTGGACTCTATATGTTGTTTCATGTACCTATAACACTTTACAACTTATGGGTGAGATATTATAATCTACATATGAGTTGTCTCTAAAATAGTACGTCAAAATTCAACATGCCTTGGTACTTTTTGCATTTTGTATATCTTTTCATATTGATGAGACTCCAACTAAGTGATATTATTAGAGACCTTCAAACAAATGGCTAAGATTATCTCTTACTCTTTTGTAAAATATATAACTCATAAGGTTTTTAACAAATTTTCATATAGTTTGTTTTTTATAATCATGAAATTTGCCATTTTCTATTTATCTAGGGGTTTACATTTTCGGTGCCCGAGACAATATTCTCAGCACATTCCAGCCCTACACTTTGTCATGGGACCCACAAGTCAATGGATGAGATGTTGTGGCACATAGGTGGGGACAAAGAATGGGTACAAAAGATTTGGACCCTATATCTAGAGGTTGGAGTTATCTTTGTCTAAACATATTGGCGTACTATTGCTTGGCCCCACCCAATTTGGATTCCATTGTTTGTTCTCTCAAAGAGAGGGAGACAAAGAGATGTATATGATAAACAAGTTATAGAGAAAGAGAGGAGTGAAGAAGGGGGAGGGAGATATTAAAGATAAGTACTATAATAGTTAGACCACGAGTTTCTTATTCATAGTTATAAGGGTATTGTCATTAAGTAAATTGTGTGTCAGTGGCACTTTAAAATAAAATATTGTAGGGTATGTATGGTTAGATTGATAGTGTTGATACTAGATATTGTATTTCTTTTGGAAAAGCACTACTATTACTCTACCAGTGTATTGGTGTCACTTTAAATACATATCACTAGTCATTCATCCATTTTTCTTTATTTTTAGGGAAGAATGCATGAAGTTGGTCATATCACTCTATAAGTTAAGGTTAGCTATCTCTCTAACCCTATATTTCTATATAATCTAGGTGTGGTTTTTAGGAGTCACTCACTCCTCTTCATAATTCTATCATTAAAGATATTGAGACAATATGTAGTAATTTTTTTGTGAAAACAATGATAAAAGGAAGATATAGCATCTTATTGCTTGGACTAAGTTTGTCAATCATAAATATAGGGGGGTATAAGCTAAATTTTCACCAAATTGCAATGCACTTGACCGTATGCACAACTTTTGATATGTAGTTGTAAATAAAGACTATATGTGGGAGATTGATTAATGAAAATGACAAGGAGGAGGATTCTATCATAAAACCTAAGGACATGAGAATCACTATTAATGACCATTATTTTTCAACAAATAGCCCCACACAATCCTTCATAATAAATTACTTGCTCATGCATAGGGGTGTAAACGATGCAGGTACGGTGCGGGTCTGGCCATACCCATACCCATACCCATCTAATTTAGTGGGTCAGGTTCCAGTTCTAGACCCGCATTATACAAAACTTAGACCCGCACCATACCTGTACCCGCTATAATAGCGGGTATGCGGTGCGGGTATGCAGGTAAGAGGTTCAATAAAATATCATATTGTTTATGTAAGAAAAATGACTATGTTCTATATATTTTAATACAACAAGATATTGTTATTATATAATATATTATATGTAATAGTAATATTAGATAATGTTATATTTTATACATTAACATTAATTGAATTAATTATTTACATATTTGTAGTCATCATCATAACATTTAACTTATGTAGAAAGTAATGTAAATTAGTAGATATTGTGATTCTAACTTTACATATGATGTTCATTATTGTAACTAGAATAGTTAATTCTTAATTGTATGACTAGTCTCAATCTTATTGTGGTTAGAGTAGGATATAATCTCAAAAATTATATAAGTTAGACTAGTAAAGTATGATATACATAATATATTATTTAAGTAGCTACTTATGTATAGCGGGTAGACGGGTCTACTGGGTCTGGGTCCAAGCATACCCATTATTGGACCTTCTTATATATGAGTGCAAGGGTATACGGGTCCAAGGGTATGCGGGTATAAAAAATTAGACCCGTGGCGGGTTTTTAAGGGTCTGGATTTGCGGGTCTACCCGTACCAATTTACAACCCTACTCATGCATTCTTATATCCAAAAATTAGTTTATTCTCTCTATGAGTTCTCTGTCTTGAAACTATGAAGAAGTAATTGATCATTTCTTACATGAATGCCATTGTATTGTTTATATATGGTCTTTTCTTATAAAACAATAGCTTACCATCAACATATCAATCAATATTTTATATTTCTAAAATTTCGTAATATGAAGGTTAATAAAAAATCACTTTGTTCTCCCTGAGCTATTGCTAGAGCATAATGAAGGTGCTATTAAAGGATAAATTGAGTGTCATGGTAGTAGTTGATAGGCATTCATGTATGTTTTCTTTTCTATCAGTTCATTTTTCATTTACTATCTTGTATAGTTGTAGTTATACAACTCTATCTATACAATATGCTATCTTGGGGGATAAAAAGTTGTGTTTATTTGATCTTATTTGATGTCATGATATCCTCCTTTTTCATCTCACTAGATTGACCATGAATACATTAGTGGAAAATTGTAGTGGCTATGATGGAAAGTTAAGAGAGGGCCTTGTTATTCACATAAAAGTCGTTCAAAGCCATTGATCCCTTCCATGTGTAAGTTTTTGTGTTAGCTTTGGGGCTAGATATCACTCGTTGGCCTTCTTTACACTCATCAAGGTAAATGCGCGCCAATGAAGAAATGTTGTTAAGCTCCTAGCTTAGGGACGGGATCCCCCTGGCATGAGTCCAACATCTAGGCTACTATCAACTTGTTCCTCATGACTTTTTCTTGTCAATGATAGATTGGTTGATCAAGTTGACGACAGTAGCACTTATGTAGTTTATGGTACTTAAAAAATATAGTTAGCCTTAGTCAGATTAATGGTTGTCCACCATTATTCTCAAGTAACATTCTTCAAATGTGTATGTTTTGTATAATATCATAATTTTTTAATATGTTGAACTTGAAGACTATTTGTCTAGATTTTTTATAAATCTACCTCACAAATTCGTCATCTAAAGTTCTTTTGTAGAATCTTTTCTCTTGGTCTATATATTTGACATCAACTCTTCCAACATATGTTTATAATAACTAATGTTTTCCAATCGGTACATATGATTGACTTAGGGAGGAACATGTGGCATATCCGTTGCTTGATCGAAGAATTCAACTATGTATCTTTATTACAAAATTATTGTAATAGGTCAACAGTACATTTTGGTTGGATCATTCAACCTTCTAGAATTTATGAAACTTGTACTTAGATTACTTGCTAAAAGCAAATTATTTTGATGGAGATCGAAAACTCTTTTTCCTTCGTACTTTGTTCATCTTTTCATAACTTGTTGCTTTTACTGATTTATAGTGATATATATTTGTATAAATTGTTAACTTTTGATATTATCAACGATTAAAATCGACACCCGGAATCTATTAATTGATCACCTAACTTCTAAAAGGAATCAAGTATAGAACGGGAAATCAATGGCAAGGCAATTAAGCCAGAACGCTTACATGCTGAGCAAGAAACGGAATCTATTCACTTGATTGGATACATCATTACAACCCGGACATGAATTACAGCAATATGCTCAGAGTGAAAATGAGCCATTCCCATAACCAAAACGGAGTGAAGAAAGAGGCGTATGGGCCGAACAGCGTTAAAATCAAGCTAGCAGATGGAAAACCACTCCCCTCCGGGTCAATCTAACTTCTGCAGCTTGTCCGACTTAACCACCGGATTCGTCTTCTCCAGCAAGGTACGACCGGCAGCCTTGTAGCGATGGGCGGCGCAGTAACTGTTGCCGCATGTGCACTGGAACCCTTTGAGAATCCTGAGATTCTTGTCGCAGTAAGCGCACCTTCCACTTACCGACAGGTCGCCACGCCCTCGTCCTGGCGTGGCCGGCGCTCTCGTCGCAGAGGCGAAGGTAACCGTGGAATCTTCGCCGGCGGAGGTCGTGTCGGGTTCTAGTGAGAAGGATGAAGGGGGATATTGAGAGCTACTACCGGTTAGCAAGGCTGTGTAGCACTTGGAGCATAGACCTGCAGTGGCCGCGCTGCCATAGAAGAGGTAACAGTTGTCGCAGAGCCTGGGGCTGCCGGGAGTCTGCTCCGACGCCATGGGTAGATGGAGCAGAGAGAGAGGGAGACGCGTGAACTTTCTTTGATCGGATGAAGGGGGATATTGAGAGCTACTACCGGTTAGCAAGGCTGTCAAGTGATTGCGCTGTTGTACGCGCGCGCTGCGGGATGAACACGAAGGTGGCGGACCAGCAGGGGGCGGGGAGGATTTATAAGAGCGTTCAATCCTAGTATGTTCCAGGAATCGGAGAAGGAACCGCTAAAGCTTGCCATGGCGGAGGTAGGGGCAGGAGTTGCGACGCCGCAGTAAAAATAATCTGGTTGGGATTGGGGATCCGCCGATCGCTTGTTCCTCCGACACAAATAGTAAAGAGGAAATACAGGACATGAGAGGAGACACGAGGTCAATTTACAATAGCTAACTTAGACTGGGCAGACTGATCGTGTTCAGCTGTGCGTAAGGATAGTGAGAGAAAGCTCCAATTTCTCTCTACTAACATCTCAAGGTCTCATCCAACTCCTCCCGTCTGGCGAGCCCCTGTCCTGCCCGGTGAGCATTACTTTGGCAAGTCCGACGAGCTCCAACCCTTGCTTCTCCTCACGCGATGGGGGAGCTCACAACAGGTTAGAATAAAAGGGTTTTTTTTCCTCATCACCCGACTATCTTCCACCTGTCTTGCGCTGTCTGGCGTGAAGCTACATCCTCCACTTACATCTCTTTCTTCCCTTCCTCTTTACTCCTCTGTCCTTGCTCGAGGGGTTAGGATCACTCCCGAGACTTTTCATTGCAAACTCATGGTTCACAACTATTGATCTTCCCCATCTGGTGGCGGCATGGGCGTTTCCCTCTCCTGGTTGCCCAAGACCTACAGACACTCTAAAACATCTCCTATTATGAATCTCTCCTGCTATCAACCTATCTGTCGGCCTTCGTTTCCCTCTCTGCGCCTTTATCTTCTATCACATTTGGGAACGATTCTCTGCCACCCAGAGATTATTGACTCTAAAATTTGTTTTCTTTCCAGCAAAAGCTCCGCCAAGATCACATAGTGAGAACGAGATGCCTACTCACCTTGGCTACATGCTTTAATAAGTTCCAACTATCGACAAATGGCAAACCAGCAATTTTCAGGAGTACACTACACCTCAAGAAAACCTCGGCTCTGGCTGACAACACAAGGGCTCCCACTTCACCACCAGACATGGACTCTCGCTTCTCCTTCATGGAGTTTTCGCTCTCAAACCCTACATACTCCACTTACATTCCCCTCCCCAAAGCGTGGATCTATCACAAGTACGACCTTTCTCCAGGGTCTTGCATGATCAACTTAGGTCACCGTTCCTTCCCGGTGATGGTCACATGGTCTACTCAGGCCGATAACCACTAGAAGAACAAAACTTCAACACTTCTCATTATTGAGGGTTGGGCCCAGATGATCGCAGATCTCAAACTCAAGCCGGAATGAACTATCTACATCAAACCAGTAGGTAATCGAACATTCCTGGCTTGGGTTAAGGACTTCAACGCCGACACACCACCTGAGCTAGCACATCTCTATGGAAAACACGACCGACAGAGCTTAGCTTCATCAAACTCGACAGATCAACTTTTCGTTCGGGACATCTATCAACCCCCAATTGGTTCAAAGACATGGCCCATCTCTGTCTCCTCTAGCTTAGAGGAGGATGACGTTGTAGACACAACGACAACACCACACCAAACAAGCTCCATCGCAGCAAGGTATCATCTTTTTTCCCCATAAAATAATAAAAGGCTACTAAGCTTTCTCTCAACATGCTCCACAAAACCCTAAACCCTCGATCTTTCCATGTGGCAGATATCATCCCAAAAGACACCTTTCTCCTAAACTGCACTTTTCCTGTTTTAGGACAGCCAAATCCACACACCTCACAAACAAACACCTAGAGGAAAACCCCACCGCCCAAATCTGGAAAAAAGCCCCTCCCAGACGATCTTTTTGGGTCCTCTTCTGCTCTGTTTGTAGAAGTAAACATCATTCCGTTTCCAGATGCCCTTCTCGTTTAACCTATTTCAGATGCCACCAAGTAGGACACACCAAAAGAAACTGTAAGACTCATCTCCCCCCAATTAAATTCAGACCTTCTGCTATCTCTGAGCGATTTTCCCCTAGACACTTTTCTGAAAAAGTTACGACTTTCAAAGAAAAACAACGAGTTCCCCAAAAAAGTACTTCAGATCATAGACGCCCCAACTATCCCTCACCCCCACTCACAAGTAACGCTTTTGCATGTCTTGCTAATCTCCCGCCCAAGCATGCATACATACTCCAAACCTCCCACAAGAATATAAACACCAGATATGTGCCACACACAAAACCCTACCACAAACCATCAAACCATAAATCATCACCACCAAAACCTCACACATTCGACATACCTTCCAGTGCTTCCACACACAACACAAACCCTACACCATCAGACATGGAAGCACCGGGACACCTTGAATACGCAATAGCTCTAGACTTACCTGCAAACTCTATGAGGCTGCTCAAAGTCTTCACTCTGAGAAGCATCCTAATCTCTATTGAAAATAACATTGACAACAACCTGATCAATGTCCTGGACATCACCCGCGCTCTAGCCCTCCTTATTCCAGGACAGACGATCCTTAAGCCAAAGATCTTTTCTCCAACCCAACTGATTTATACGGTTCCTGAAGGTACAAAAATCAACCATCTTTTCAACCAGATTCTCACTATTCCTTGTGGATCTAGCTTCATTCAAGCCAGATTGTCAAAATAGACAACTGATCATGGGGCTTTCCTAGCTCCTGCCGGTGGCTCTGATTGGGTTGTCATCTCCAACCTCCTACCACACCTCTGGGAGGTTGAGATATTCAGAGGTATAGCTCACTCCATCAGGGCTACTCTTCAATACATCAGCCCTGAAACCGTACATCCCACCCAATACATTAAAGCCTTTTGCCTTTTCGCCGTTAAAGTTGCTATATCCCTACCCCCAGCCATCAATATCAGGATTGGTGAATCTATCTACAACATCAAGCTGTCAACCGAACATCCTTATGAAAACAAAACAGCCTTCATAGATCTATCCAGCCACCCACCATCATGGTTCTATCCAAATAAAGATAGAAATGCTCCAAACCCTGCCTGCAAAGTAGGTGACAGACATCTAGTATGGGAAAGAAAAATCTCAAACACCACCTCCTCTTGCAACACAAACATTCCTTCAAACCGAAAAAGAACCAGATCCTCCACTCCTTCCAAACATGGATCTGCCTCTCCACCCTCTGGCACTATCTTTCCTTCCCCACCACCTACCCAGGAAAGTAGTCGAGATCTAAGCCTTAGTCAAAACACCATGAAAAAACTCAAATCTGTCTTGCTAAAGGAAGTCAGATCTTCACAGAGTCCTCAGCAGAAGAGCACATGATAGAGAGAAGGAAGCAGCAAACTCCTGAAATTTATGATGCATTGCCCTGAGGAGGCAAATAAGAAACACATCGTCAACAGACTGGAACCAGATACATCCACAAACTCTTCATCCAGTACATCTTGTACGAAATCTTCTATTCTGGATGCCTCTTCCCCACCATTTACAAAGCTTATAAATTGTGATATTGATAACATAGAAGACCTTGCATCTTGGTCAAACATTTCTAGTTTCACAAATTTTGCTAAGAAAATAGGCATACACTTTGAAGATGAGGACAAGACAAATAAGGTTTTAGATGCCATAGAACCTTTTATGGGATGGACCAACAGGAGGGATTTGGAATCCACCAAAGCCAATTTTGACCTTCTCACTATTAAATAGACTACATCTGACCTCCCTTTCTCCATAAAACAAAAACACCAAGTATGAGAATCTCTTCTTGGAACGTCTGTGGGGCTGCAAACCTCAATAGACGTAAGGAAATCTATTCACACATCTATAAAAATAAAATAGACCTGATCACTATACAGGAGACTAAAACTAGTCTTTCCCCGTTTTCCCTCAAAACCATTGGTGGAAATAGAATTACAGACTGGATCCAAATCTTCCCCTCTGGCTTCAAAGGAGGACTGGTAGTGGGATACAAAAATCTTACCTTCTCCTCCACAAACTCCTCCACACTAGACTTCTCCATAACCATCGCTTTTAAAAATACATCAGATGATTTTTTTTGGAACTTCACAGGGGTTTATGGAGAACCTAGACATAATAAAACAACTTTTTTATCAGAACTAGAATCAATTATGACTTCTTTCTATAAGACACCCTGGGTAATTGGTGGGGACTTCAATTTGATAACCCAAAACTCTGATAGATTCAACTCCACAAATTCAGCACAACCCATGAAAGCATCAGACAAACTCTTTAGTCAACTCCTCACAAAACATGCTTTAATTGAACTAAAGTCATCTGTAACATCCTAGGATTTGAGGCCTCAAATAACTTGATCTTAAAAGGAATGATTAGATTACCCATATCACCAAGGTGCACCTCCTTTTCTGGGAACCCATCACTAAGAACTCCATAGTTAAGCGTGCTCAGCTCGGAGTAGTACTGGGATGGGTGACCTGTCGGGAAGTTGATCCCGACATGTGCGTGAGTGAGGACAAAGTACGTAGTTAGGGCTAGTGGTGGTCTGTGGGGACAGTCGTCATTCCTGAAACTCTAATAGAGCCTTGGGCAGTGGGCCCGGTCATTACAAATGGTATCAGAGTCATAACCCCTCCAGTAGGTGGGGCCCACATGGGCATGTGACATGCCAGTCTTGAGCCGTGCGGTCCAGGCATGTAGGAAAGGGTTGTCCATGGTTGACGTAGCCACCCTTGTGCTGGTATTCCGTGATCGAGAGCTGGGTGTCCATGGGCCATTGTGGGTCTGCACTGAAATGGGGTCAGATTATGAGGCCATATAGTTGAGACTTGATGAGTACGTCAAGAGTCTAAGTGGGGGAGATTGTAACATCCCAGGATTTGAGGCCTCAGATAAGTTGATCTTAAAAGGAATGATTGGACTACCCATATCACCAAGGTGCACCTCCTTTTCCGGGAGCCCATCACTAAGAACTCCATAGTTAAACGTGCTCAGCTTGGAGTAGTACTGGGATGGGTGACCTATCAGAAGTTGATCCTAGCATGCGCGTGAGTGAGGACAAATCACACAGTTAAGGCTAGTGGTGGTCTGTGGGGACAGCCGTCATTCCTGAAAATCTACTAGAGCCTTGGGCAGTGGTCATTTTCCTCTTATTCTCGATACCTCTACTGAACCATGGGGTAAATGACCTTTTCTATTTGATAATTACTGGCTCTCCATAAATAACTTTACTCTCAACTGTGTAGAGAAATGGAAATTGGCCGACTCTCAGACCACTAACCTCGGACTCCACATTCTCCAAAACACAAAAACAATCAAAGCACACATCAAAAATTGGAAAATCACCAACCCAAACAAGCTCTCAGAAACCCTCAAAGACCATGAGCAACAATTACTCTTTGTGGACAAGGACCCTACATCTGACCCAACTCTTGTTCTTTCAATCAAAGCTGACCTTGACTTCACAAAAATTGTATCGACTCAAGATGGAGACAAAGAGCAAAAATCACATGAGCTAAAGAAGGGGACAAAAACACAAAGTTCTTTCACAAAATCTGCAACAAAAACTACTGAAAAAACTCTATCACGTACCTTCAGATCAATAATAAGATCACAACCCATAAATCAACGATCACCAACCACATTACAGACCACTTCAAAAACATTTTCAACAACAACCACAATCCCTCCTGCCTAAATGAATTGAATTGGCCTATGATTTGTCATACAAAACTTGAAAATCCTCTTGATCTAATAAAGCCTTTCTCCCCATAGGAATTGGACACGACCATAAAAACTTTAGGATTAAATAAATCACCTGGACCTGATGGACTAAATGTGGAATTCTACCTTGCAAATTGGAACCACTACAAAGTAGACTTCCTGGCTTTACTTAAGGCGTTCTACGAAAGTGAAAATACCCACAACATCATCAAACACCTTAACCAAACTTTCATCACTCTTATAAAAAAAACCAATCAACCTGACGTTATTTCCCAGTTCAGACCCATCAGCCTAATCAACACATCATACAAAATCTTAGTCAAAACATTAGCAAATAGAATAAAACCGCACATTAACAAAATCATCCCTCTCAATCAAAATGCTTTTCTCAAAGGTAGAAGCATTCAAGATACTTACCTGATGGTTAATGAAACAATACATCTCTATCATAAAAATAGAACACCTTTGCTAGCCATCAAATTGGATTTTGAGAAAGCTTTTGACTTTGTAAACTGGAATTGTTTAACCAAAACTCTCATAGGCTTTGGTTTTCCAAACAAATGGGTCCACTGGATCCACGCTTGCATCTCCACAAACCACTTCTCTACAATCATAAATGGGGTACCTTTTGGATATTTCAAAAAATACAAATGGTCTTAGACAAGGGGACCCTCTCTCCCCTTACCTTTTTATCATAATCACAACCATTCTCTCCCGCATGATTCAACTAGGAAAAATTAGCGGACTTATTCAATCACCAGAGGAATGCAAAGAGAACATTATACAATTTGCTGATGATACCATCATCCTTTCCTCCCCAGAGGATGCCTTTATCCTCAACACCATCAGAATTATATGCTTATTCTCCTACATTTCGGGACTTAATTAACCTTCAAAAGTCGTCCATTTTTGGGGTCCACCTCGATCACTCTACTTTGACAAGATTTAGGGATCTTCTTAGATGCAAGATTGAAGACTTCCCCATTCAATACCTAGGACTTCCCATTACCCCCCACAACATCACAAATGCAACCTGGACACCCATCCTCGACAAAATAAAAAAACTCTCAACTTGGAAAAACAACTTTATGAATCTCTCGGGACGACTTACTCTTCTAAACAGTGTCAACACTCCAATTACCACTCACTACCTTAGCTGTATCCCCCTTCCAAACAAAACAAGAAAACTCATAGATAAAACTCGCAGGAAGTTCCTCTGGAACAACATCCATCCCTCTACAAAATTTGGAAACCACTACCATCTAGTAAATTGGGACCTATTGCTGCTCCAATAGACCAAGGTGGTTGGGGTATACTAAACATTGACACCCACACTTTTTGTATTATAACCAAAATAATTAACAGTCTGGTTAAAAATAAGACAAAAATTTGGACTAGTCTCATAAACTGCAAATACTATCAAAAATCCCCTCCCTGGCACAAAGTGCCCAATAAATCTACCTCACCCCTTTAGAAATACATAAATATGAACATCCAAAATATAACCCAACTCATCAACACTCCACCACACTCTCATCTAAAAATATCCTTCTGGAACGACCCATTGCACAAAAATAACATTGTTCTAAACCTGCACACAAATTGGTCCATTCCAAACAACCTCATCAAGGCCCTTGGCCTTTTAACCAGCAACAGATCAAACACTCTCAAAAGATGCATTCTCATGCATCTCAAACCAGATGACCTCTTTACTATGAATCAGATACTTGAAAATAATGCCTCAAACAATATCACTTGGAGATGGGGAAACACATACTTAGTGAAAAAAGCATACACCTACCTATCCTACAGAGTACTCTCCCCCTACCACAAAAATATGGAACCAAAAATGGCAACAAAAACATAAATTTTTTCTTTGGCTGCTCCTTCACAACAAGCTGCTAACTGAACAAAACCTCACCAAGAGAGGCTTCATTGGCTCATCTAGATGCTCTCTCTGCCAAAATGACATAGACTCAGTGGACCATATTTTCTTTAAATGTAAATTTTCACTAAGTATCTTCTCACACTTTATGTGACATTACCAGCTTGATCTCTCATCAGCAACCTTTCCATTAAAGGTTTCACCAAACAGACTCTACAACTCCTACACAGGAAACAATATCTTCATTATCATCAGCTGGAATCTCTAACTCGAGAGAAACAACATATTCTTCAACAAAACTCTGAAACCGAGGCATGTTATTATCTCACAAATCAGTGCAGACCTTCATATGATCACTATGTGCAGGTAAACATGAACATGATGGGAAGGAGGACTCTGATGAAGGTGAATCTGAAACCCACTTTCTTTGTGACCTTAAGGCTATGGTGGACGACGAAATGTGAGTTAGCTTGCGGCTTCAACACCAGTGAATCTTGGCTTACCAACTGCCCCTCACAAGCATTTCGATGATCCAACATCTTCCATACTTTTCTGGCTTAGTGTTAAATATGCTTGTTAAGGGGTGCCTCCCCCAAGAACATTTACATCTCATTTCCTTTCCAACTTAACTTACTTATGTTTACTTTGTACTACCCGACAAAGCAGGTGTTTGCTTGCTTTTGCATAAATATATGCTATGATCATTATCAATAAAAGTGTGCCCATGTGGGTCCTAGTAAGACAGGGAGCTGAACGCGTGTAATTAAAATAGTCACTAATCAACGTCAGAGTAAGAGACATACATCCTCTTAGCGTCTATAATCAATTTCATGGTTGGCAGATAAATCATGGACATATTTTTCGATCATGACGAGTTGATAGATTCTCTAGAAGGGTAAGATCTGATACCTATACGCAGTGCTGCGTGTACCCTGGGTGCAAATAGAAAAGAGGCAAGAGAGTGGGCCGAAATTTCTTCAACTGCCAATATTTAATTGAGAACCAAATAAAATATGATAACAATTTTTATTTTTCTCATTGCTTTGTTTTGAATAGCTTTGGTATGTGGAAAAGATATGAAGAGAAAGGAAAAAGAATAGAGAACAAAGGAAATTGACAACATGGGGAAATGGTAATAAGGGACAAATAGTTGAAAAAGTTGTTTATCATATTCATATGCATATAGGGATATAAGTGGAATTTTTTTGTCCCAATTCTATATGTAACGTCTCATTTATATTTCAATATCAAATACAATACAATAAATTTTTATGTTTGTTGGAGTTATGACATAAACACCAACTACAACATTCCCTTTTATACATCATTTCAAAGATAAAATTTATGCTACTATAAAAGAATATGAAGACGAATCTTATTTATTTTCTTTTTTAGAAAATAGAGAGTTTATTAAACCTACTCAAATGTGAGTAGTGATTACTGATTGCATATTACAACACAATGGAACCACCAATCGTAAAGATAAAAAAAGAAACCTTATTAAATTCAAATAAAGCATAATCAAAATAAAACGAGCCTACAAAACACATTGATATCTGTCAAAATGCATAAGGGGTATCTATATAGTTGTCTTTATGTATCATTAACATCAAAACCCTCAAAAGGCTTCAATCAATAGAGAGGCAGTGTCATCATCAACCTCAATTTGTGCTTTTCAGCAACAAAATGCAACTGATCAACTAGAACAAAGGTATTGACGTCTGCTAAGCAAGGTTAGCACAAATGTTTTAGCTGTTAATCATCAGTGTCTTCAAAGACAATGCTCTTTAATCATCTTCCTAGTCTGAATATGATGCGGTAGGGGACAATTTTCATTTTCCCACTACTCCCTCAAACTTGTTGACCCATTGATAGAGCTGATAGACTATGAGCAGTATGGAATAGATTGAGCATGCCTTCTATACTTGTGTCCTAATTTGGGACAATATCTAAATGAACTACAACTTACTTTACATGAGAAGCAACCATATCTTTAGATGGATTGACTACCTGTTGTAGCATCTCGAAATGATCTTTGAAAACCTGTAATAATGTAAGCATCGTTTCATTTTTAGGAATGACCAATAAATTTGGAATTGAAGAAATTTTCATGTCTTGGTGATAATGAAATAGATCATCTTCATTGGTCATCCAAGAGCGATCATAGAATCCCTTCACTCCTTCGTATATGAAGTCTCTACCTATCCTTATCAATACATTGAGTCATCCTCTATAGGATCACTAGAAATAGTTCCCTTGATACGCCATCTTCCCCTTCCATGTCGACCTCCTAAGTAACTACCACCACCATCACGACTTGAACGAAGGCTTGAAATTGTAGTTGTCAATGGATAAATATCCCTGAAAACATGCCCCTTGAGTCCTAAACCTTCCCTTCCATGAGTACCACAAGCATGCTTGTTGGCATAGTTTCCATATCTGTCGCGACCGTCATCCTCAAGTTGTTTGCTTTCACAGTCGCTCTTTTCCTCGTGCATTTCTAAAACCCATGCTTCATCAAGTCTTCTCTCTACTATAGAAGAATCTTATTTCCTAATGATACATTAAAGACGAAAACGCAATCAAAGAAAAGATTATTTACAATATTTTCTTCATGTGCTAAATAATATTTGAGGGAAATTTTTTATTGAATAATTGTTAATTGGATAGAAGCAAATTCATTGACAAAATAAAATTATCATCCACCTTGATGTTACTTTAATAAGATTTTTTATGTGAGGGAATATAAATAATTAAAGGAATGGTTTTTACTAGATGGAGACAAAGCTATAGGTAGGAACTCAAATCCTTGTATGAGAATTTATATTGGAGGGAAGCAAAAATCAAAAAAATATTTTACCTAGACAAAAAACTCTTTTCTAAGGGAATCATATTAACAAAGGGAAAAAAATCTTTGTAAAGATTTTCAAAGTAAAATATGTATTAGCAAGAAATTTCTTCTTTAGAGGGATATATTTATAACAAGATAATTGTTTGCTTATAAAGAAGAAATAGTTGATGGAACAACAACTACTTAGAGGAATTATTTTTTCTTATAAAGAAAAATTAGGTCATAAAACACTATCTAAACATGTTTATGTAGAATTCTTTTTTTGTAAAAGAAATACTTACTGGTGGAAAAAGTCTCAAATGGAACTTTGTTGATCTATAGAGAAGTAAAATATTGAAGAACATTTTTGCATGAGTCATTAAAGTATTAGTAAAAATGTTAATTTAATGGACAAAAACTTGTAATCCAAATTTGCACCATTATTCTTTTTATTAGTGACAAAAACTTGCTAAATATTAGTATAGCTTTTCCATGGAAAGGTTTTTCCTTTACCATAAACGTGCTAACCAACAACATTATAGATTTCATTAACTTTCCTCTTCCTATGATTTACCATGTATTAAACACATTCTTAGAGAGATCATTCACATTCCCCAAGCCGTTCATCTATCTTTTTATTATAAAGAATAAATATACTACCAATGATCAAACTTGTGACATTTAACTGTGCCTAAATTGATATGAACCTTTTTCCTAGAAAATGGAAAATGTTAAAGTTGATAACCCTATATAACATCCTGCACTAAATTAATTCTTTATAAGTGATTTATTATGTACATACAATTTTCTAGGTTAACCTAGTTGTATCTTTTATTTACTAAATACTACTTCAAACAAAAATTCATTATGTAAATTTTGTTTGTAGATTTGCCAAGTTTTATATGTTATTTACTAGATATTACTTCAAACTAATATATTATCCTTTCATGTTTTAGAAGACGCACATGACAACATTGTTGAAAGTTTTACCTACATAGACTCCATATGACAATTTTGTATATACATCACTTTGTAACCGCATGGCGATAGTCTAGTTTTCATATAGGTTGAATAAATATATAAATTTCTCAAGTTTTATGTAAGGAGTGGGACCCGATAGTGGGCCCACTCAAAGGTACAAATATAAGACATGAAATATTTTAGCAACGGAAAATAAAACTATTTAGAAAGTTATAAAATGTTTTAATGTACAATTTTTTTTCACCCTAAGGGTGTTACATAAAATAGAAAGTGTACATATAATTACACATAAGCTCATATGCAGATGGTAACAAGACTATCTCAAGCTGTCCTTACGTTCACCAATGGAGCTCACGATCATCTTGAGTCTTTTCTCTACAAAGCACCTACACCTAGGTGGAGGGAACATCTAGAAAAATAGGAAAACAAGCTATGAATCAACAAAAGTTGAGTACGTGCATAAGAAGATTAACTAGGCATTCATTATCTCAAAAGTATAGTAAGATGTTCCCATCAAAAGGAGGGTTATTAAAGCTAGTAAGTTTCAATGAGAAGTCACAAGAGAAGGAATTTCCAAAAGAATGAGGCAACATGATTAAACAATTAAAATCACAACTCTTGCCATTATGCAGTATAATTAAACAATTGAAATCTCAACTCTTGCCATAATCAATCATCCAATCACATAAATATTTTCATGTTGATACATTTGACTAAAGTAACTAAGGCAGGGCCATGACACCACTTAGTCAATGACCTAAGTAAAATGGGTGGAAGTAGACGCACCCTGGGCGGAAGTAGATGCGCTCCTGTATAAAAAGAGGTGGAAAGACGCACCCGGGCAGAAATAGACGCGCCCTAATAGTTACGCATAAGCGTCTACGATGGTTAAATTAGTCGAATTATCTAACATGCATAAATAGAGTGACAAGATTCACTTTTTACAAACATACATGTCATAATTCAAGTACAACAAGTGGAATCATTGACCCCATTCAACAAAATAATAACGATTCAAAAGAATAACAATAAGTCCAAGTGAGAGTATATGATTTTTTCAACAAATAGAACAAGAGCAAGTATTTCAAAAGATGCCTCATTATGGGAATTTAGTCATATAATGCCCAGTTATAAAGTAGAGAGGAGTACTACCTCCGGTCCCGCCTAAGTTATTAAATGGTCACCTAGTTCTGGAAAATGGTCACCTAGTTCTGGACCACGATTAATACCACCACCTAGTCACAATATGGTATTTAGAGTTAATATTAAATCTTATAGAATATTCGAACTGACTATGTATTCTTCTTGCAACTAAGAATTAGGCCCTGTAACTACACTAAATATCTGATAGGCCACCAGATATTGCAGGTACTAATTTATATAGAGTTTTTTCCCAAACCCCCCCTCATGTTTCCTGATATTCCATAAAACCCCCTCACGTTTAAGAAATGCTAAACAACCCCCTCTCTTTCATATAGAATTCCAAATAACCCCCTCCACTCACTTTTGCACCCCCTTCCATTAATTTCCGTTAACTCCAACTAACAGTTTTATTTTTTCTTCTTCTTCTATTCACTCTGTTCACCTCTATTCAATATCAATTCATGTATAATTAATTATACTACTAATATCTAACATTTTTAATTATAATAATAAATTATTACTAATTAATGTGATATTTAAATAATTTCCGTAATTTTTTTTGATGATGTGGGAACAACCCCCGAGAAAGTGCAACTTCTCTGACCCCATCCTAGCGGTGAAAACTCCCGATCTCCCTCGACTATATGCACACTAAAAGGGGTACATATAAATCACACAGTGGGCCAGCCTGTACAACTAGTTAATATTTTTTGTAAACTGTACAACTTGGATTTCGTATCGGGTATGTCTTTAAATTGTGTTCACATCTATAGTCAAATTTTTATATTTATATTTTATTTCGAATTCCTGCTCGATCAGGCACAAACATCATAAATGTATATTATTATTATAATTTGTGGTCCCAATCATGCAAAATTGGAACGTCATAATCATATTTAAATATTAATAAGCAGTCGGGATCCGACCTGACATGAACACATAAAAATAATAAAATATGATTACGATGACCTAGCCTGAGGTAGACTAATCGAATAAAAATATGGTCCTTTCTACCGACCGGTTCGTTTGTGAAATGACCAGTTCGGCTACCGCAGTGTAATCAGTTCATTGAAATTCCAGACCCTTCTACTCCCACTTTAGTCTCGCATTGCCCGGGGCTGAGAACCCTGACCCTGACCCTGACCCTGACCCCTCCTATATATAGAGGGGTACTGGAGGCTTCTCAAAGCACAAATCAGAACATCAGTTACTCTGCAAAGTTATTGTCCTCTCTGGTTGTGGTAACTGAGAGAGCCCAAGCAAGTTCTACCCGTCTAGAAAAGACCATATTTTAATTCGATTAATCTACCTCAGACTAAGTCATCGTAATCATATTTTATTATTTTTATGTGTTCATGTCAGGTCGGGTCTCGACTGCTTATTAATATTTAAATATGATTATAACGTTCCAATTTTGTATGATTGGGACCACAAATTATAATAATAATATACATTTATGATGTTTGTGTCTGATCGAGCAGGAATCTGAAACAAAATATAAATATAAAAATCTGACTATAGATGTGAACACAATTTAAAGACATACCCGATACGAAATCCAAGTTGTACACTTTACAAAAAATATTAACTAGTTGTGCAGGCTGGCCCACTGTGTGATTTATATGTACCCCTTTTAGTGTGCATATAGTCGAGGGAGGTCGGGAGTTTACACCGCTAGGATGGGGTCAGAGAAGTTGCACTTTCTAGGGAGTTGTTCTCACATCATCAAATTTTTTTTTACAGAAATTATTTAAATATCACATTAATTAGTAATAATTTATTATTATAATAGTTAAAAATGTTAGATATTAGTGGTATAATTAATTATACATGAATTTATATTGAATAGAGGTGAACAGAGTGAATGGAAGAAGAAAAAAACACAAAACCGTTAGCTGGAGTTAACGGAAATTAACGGAAGGGGATGCAAAAGTGAGTGGAGGGGGTTATTTGGAATTCTATATGAAAGAGAGGGAGTTGTTTAGCATTTCTTAAAGGTGAGGGGATTTTCTAGAATATCAGAAAACATGAGGGGGGTTTTGGAAAAAAAACTCTTCCTGACGTTTGTACAGTTTTACTTAAATCAGACTGTCAAGAATTTTTCAAACTAATTTGACTATCGGTTTGCTTGCACGGTAATACTAGATTAAACTTACTGAATAAGCAATTGCTAGCAGCGTTTCTTGTCTCTGATTTCTCAATTAGATTCACACTCAGTCGCACACTGCGATTCCAAATGAGAAAACTAAGGTGCGATTCGGATGGCTACCGGCTATTTCAGAATGCAAATTCAGAATTATCCTTCACTGACTCTAAACCTCATCTGCATCCATGGTTGGGTTACCAATACCCTATTCGCCTGAACTCAACGCCAAGCAAACCAGGGTCTGTGTTCGGAGTACTTCCATCGTTAACTATCGCAAAGCTTGCGATCATCAAACCAAACCGAATCACACATTCATTTATCCATCCTCACGAACCTGCAAGGGGAAGGGGGTATTCACCTCTGGTTCCAGAATCATAATCCAGTCCCATGGCGGTTGGCAGTGCATCGGTACCGGTAAGACTGGCCATCTCGGCCTAACTGGATCACGACGCACGAGCAGGACCACAGCCATGGTTCGAAGCCTCTTGGTTTGATTGGTAAACAAAGAAAACCACGACGGCTGATCTAATTACCGTGCAGTTCAAGTGCTTCAACCGGAAGGGTCGGCGTTCACAAAGCCATCACCACTGCCGGCGATAACGACGTAGGCAGGAGGCGGGATTTTAGGGACGAAATCGTATGTGGAAAGAAAGCAGGCGTGCGTGGAACCACCGACAACCAGCGTTAATGCTTCATCCGAACAAGCTGGAAGTTTTGAAACTGCAGCTATAGGCACGACAGCCTGAAGACAGGGAGGGGTTCCGCCACGGCGAAAACAGGGGATCTAGTCGACCCATCTATTGGGGCAAAAACAGCACGAATGGACGGCGAGGCGGCGAGGAACAACGGGCCGGAGATGGTAATGTTACCTTTAATTGTTCCGAGGGTGAACGCAACAGCGCTCCTTCTTGCTTCCTCGTCGGAGACGACAGTAGCTCCGACGCGAGATGCCGCTTTGTTCGAAGGGAATTGATCAGATGAATCACTGGGGAGAGGGTCGCTACTCGCTTATGGGACGATCTCGCGGTGTATGGTGTTAAGAAGAGGGGTTGCGAAGGGCCTTCGGCAGTTCGGTGAGAACGGCAGAAGGCAACCAGGTAACTTCTGGGCGTCTCGTATTTAGGGAACCGTAGGTCTTAAATTAGGGTTCTCTGTGGTCACTATGCTCTCCTGAATTCGAAACCTGTGTAACCGTCGGTAAATCACAGTGACCTGTGCGAGCAATCGGCGGAGGCCTAGCCGTCTTCCCGTAATGCCTGTGCGCGGCTGTTCGTCGGGACGAAGGTAACGTCTCGTCTCGCCCGCGTTACTCGTCTGATATAAAGTTTTAACATCCGATAATTAAAGGTCAATTAGCGTGACCCATAATAGGAAAATAAGACACGAGTTTTATATATAATTTCCATATAGTAGATTGGTGATTAACCCATCATTGAACATGGTTTTAGATCTCACCAGCAATATTTTAATTTGCTAGCCACTAATACTAACGAATGGTTGTTAAGTAGTCCACTAATTGGATAATACCTTCCTCCTTATGATTAACTTGGACTCTAGGTATTTTCTCCTCGGCATATCTCTTCCTAGTTAATAGGGTATATAGACTCAGATTCAACCCCACACTCAAGTTTAGGTTTGATACTACAACTGATGTAAAACAAAAACAAATTTTATTTCCTTCAAGGTCACACTCAATAATAGTTATATAACTGGTTGATGACATAAGGTTCAACTATTCTAGATTATTTCATGGTCTACAGTACTACTCCCAACAAATTAAAAGAATTAGAATTTTAGTTGTATAGGAAAAGAAAATAGAGGGTGGTACCTAGATTTGGGGTCGTTACATTTCACATGTGTTAGGAGGATTTTATTGACTTGTTCATATTTTTAGGTATGACAGACCAACTAAGCTAGATTTCTAGAGACCTTCAAAGATCGAATTTGAATTATATCTCATGCATTCATCTGATTTGTTATTAATAAATTTCAATTTTTAAAATTCAAAACATTAATGATTTTAAGCATTTGCATTAAACATGTATATATATTCTTAGATGTGGGGAATAATTTTGCTTAAAATATCTTTTTGATCGGATATATCTTTGTCCCACCCACTTTGGCTCCATTGGCTATTGTTGTTTCAACGGAAGTTAGACTTGTCTCGGAGAAAGAAAGAGACACAACATAAGATAACAAAAATGTGAAGGGTGAAAGATATGCCACTCAATTAGAGAGAAGGGGGAGATAGAAAATAGATCAATAAAGGGACATAACAATCAGACTATGATATACATTTTACTCATAGTTATAAGGGTGTTGTCATTAAATAAATTATAGATTGTTGTCTTTTGGGTGTTGATGTATATCTTAGTTGCGTTTTTATTTTATATAGTTATATTTGTGAGCATACACTGTTTTAGTTATAAAGTTTATTTTGTAGTACGATACACATATTATTTTCCTACTATGTAATGTTAGTACACGCAAATGTACATGAGAGTATACATAATGGATTAGCACGTTTACTTTCGATACCCAAACAATACAAATATAAGACAATACACATATTTAATAATAAACTCCTCACCAAATATGGGTGTAGTTGCATATTTGATAGGCATAATTATATTGGCTTACACATGTACACATTTCTTTTAAAAATATTAATAAAATAGAATGTCATACTCACATGTAGGAATGTTTATATTTGATTTTTATTTTAATAAGTGATACTTGATATCTAAATGTAGATGTCTAATATTGTCATAAAATCTCTTAATGTACTATTGTTTGTGTGGGAAAAAGAACAAATAATATTTTTTTTTGCTAACCGAGAGAACCGACCCCTAGGGGGGGGCTGACGTGCTAAACTCTTGAGGCATGAGAGGGTGTGGTCTGGTCACCCTCTCCTATGCCAAATCAGTATGTATTTCCATTCACAAAGTGCCTTCAGTAAGGTTCAAACTCGGGTCCTTCATTGAGACTTACCGAGATCTTACCAGCTCGACTACTATGGCTGAACAAGAACAAACAATATTACATTTGTATGACGTATAAGTTGCATTTTTTTTGGAAATATCGCATTTATGTTTATAATAATCTATCATCTAGTGATGCAATGGATGGCCAAAATATATTTCTTTTTCTAGATCTAAATCCTTCTCTAGTTTTCTATGAATATGGAATTAATCTAATTATGATATTCAATACTAGAAGGAAAGTTCAAATTGGTTGACTACTTACCAGTTTTTTATGTTAATAAATATAAATAGTTTTCTCATGCAAATTAAAATTCCTTCAAAGAAAACATAATGTTGGAGCATTCAATCATGGACATATTATATCTTATGAGAATTTTAAACATTGAAGAATTTTGGAATAGCTAAACACTTTTGATGGTGATTCGTGCATCAAAATTTCTTTATAGCCCACTCTACTCTTATGTTAGGTATCAGGGAGTATGTCTTGATGTAGTGTAAATAACCTCACAATGAAAAACTCTATAAATTATGATGCTAGGCATCAACTATCACAGAGGACCGCAATCTGATGAGCTCTAGTTTCTCTGCGATGTTAGGCATCAAATTTGTAAGATGATATGCCCATGCTCAGAATCACCATAAAGGGGAAGAAGATAGGCACATGCTCAAGGATACAAAGTTGCACCCCCAAAAACCTTCTAAATGTAGGGTCGAACTTGGATCAACATCCTATGATCAAAGAAATAAGGGGATCCAAGATAAATCTGAGTAACATGCTCTAATTATTCTCAACCTTGTAATCTCCTTAACTCTCTCTCTCTATATAGTCAATCATCCACAAATAAAACCTGAATTCCCATGTTAATGGATCTAGCTTCATTCCAAAAATCTGTTCCCAGAAGAAACGTTCTAGTCACTAAAATGAATTCCCGAAATGGTCTCAATGTTGTGGTTATTTGAATCCAAGTAATTACCCTATTGCTCTGAAAATCCTTGAGATATTTAGCGAAGACCAAAAAAACTTAACATCTACAATATGGATCCCAGGTGACTGTCCATGCATCAACAATTCCAATTGGTCAAACAACCATTTGTCAGGGCATCCATCAACATTACTTGAGCACTTAACTCGTCAAAATATACATTAATGTAGTGTTTGACAATGTGGTTGTAAGGTGAAATTGATCATTGAAAGCTTTTTTAATGAAAAAATGACTATGGTTGATGCTATTCAATTGTAAAGTGGGTGATCTTATGTTTGGTAATGATGGTCTTTAGTGATTACAATCTGCCGAATGCTTCCTGAGAAATTACACTTATTAACCAAATGAAGCATGAAATGTATCACTTAATGAGTCATCAAAGCACAATATTATTAAATATTATCATTTGTCATTTGGTATTTATTATTAATTATTACCATCATTTTGATTCGAGTGGATTGTAGAATTCAAGGATTCAATAATATTACATGTTGGGTCTAAGCCAAGGTAAACTCAGACTTATGAAAATGAATATCTAGATTTATCATATATATACATCTATAAATCATCACTATATGTATGCATAATATATTCACATTTATAAGATAAATGGGACTACGGGAAATTTCCAAGTACCTTTTGCAAGCCATATCAGAAAACCAAAGAATATTAAAAACCTAATGAAATATAAGTTACATGCACCCATTTGATGTTTAATATGTTTGTGGTTATCTACAAAAAAAATCAATCTTGTAGATTGGGACTATACTACTTACTTTAGATGTCTTCCATGAAACATCTGAACAATGCATTTTTGTCCATTCGTTGAAAGCAAATTTATATTTAATAATCATTACTAACTAACATAATTAAAGAAGTAGTTGTCGATTTTTAGTTGTATATAATGAATACTCTGAATATATGCTGATCTTTTAAATTTTATCTAATGTAGACAATATTTTTAAATCCATATGCTTGTATATAGTTAACATGTTGTAAGACCAATGTTTTGATGTTTGGTATATTTTTATTACATTATTGATTGTCCACACTTATTGAACTCGTGACAAATACATTTAATCTACATATAAGTTTAAATATATATTTATTAATATATGATCTCTAGGATAGTCTGAACCAACCAAAACCCCATATGTTTACACACGATATGGATTTTAATTTGATTACAACCAATTTAAAAGTATGGTTTGGGCGTGGGCATATCAAACCGAATATGGTGTAGTCCAATGTTCATCCTCATATGTATTTATGTTTCATAAAAACTTTTTAGGTCATTTATTATTACAAGACCTCATCAGAAAATGAATTGAAGAGCTTCAGCCATGTACGCTACATATATTGTTGCATGTAAAAACATCACTTCAAACTCATGGGTGATATCATATAATATACATATAAGTTAAATAATATATGTAGTTTCTACGTATGGGGTTGTCAATATTGATACTTGATATTTTTATTTTTGTAAAAATGACTAGTTTTGTTCTATTAGTTGATTGGTTCTTCTAAAAATACATATTTCTATTCATATAATATATTTCTTCATTTTTAGGAATATACATGAATGGTAAAATTTGGCTATATTTGAGGTTATGTTTTTTCTCTAATCTCAAATTTCTAGATAATCTAGGCGCGATTGTTAAAAGTCACTCTCTCTTCTTCCTAACCCTATCATTGGAGATATTGAGAAAATGTGTAGTAAATTTTAGTGGGACAACAATGATGAAGAGAAGGCGTTTCACCTTTTTTTCTTAGCCTAAAGTTTATGAACCGAAAATGTAGCAATCTAGGGGATAAAGATTCATAAATTTGTTTGCACATGACCTCATACATAATTTTTGGCATATAGCTGTAAAAAATTATATGTGGTATCTTGTTAATGAAAATTACGTGAAGGATGATTGTACCACGGAAATTTTGGACATAGAAATCACTAATAATGGAAATTATTTTTGAATGAATAACCCAAAAAATCCTTTGCAAATTTACCCATGCATTCATTGTTACATTCATATTTTTTTCTTTATGCTTTTTCGTGTAGTCACTGTGAATAAGTAATTGATTGTTTTCTATATGAATGCAATTGTTTTGTTCATTATGGTCCATTGTTGTAAATCAACTATGATTTATGGACACAACAAATAAAATTTTTAACTTCTTTAATTTTATAATAGGAAGTTTCATCTAAAATCTTGCTTCACTATGAAAAAACTTTTCATCTTAACCTAAAAGTTCCAAATAAAGATGATAATTATGTAGATATTGGTGGTATTACACATTTTATAAAATGATGATAAACATTTTTGGAAGGCATGAATAGAAAATTTTTGAACATCCTTCATGATATAAGCATTTTAAAATAATTTAAAATTACATGAAAGCCAGAAATATTAATCTTATGGCATAACATATATGCTAGAATAGTATTTTTTCGGCATAGCTTGCATACTATATATTGATTTCGATGTTGGCTTTGACTTTATATACTTTTGTATATCATCATTTTATGTTTATATCCACATATATATATATGTATATATAGAGAGAGAAAGAGATGTTGCTAATAAATTCAAAATTAGTACTTTTATATATATTGATAGTAATCAAAAGGGAGAATGGCGAATGAGAGCGAGCGCTCTCTATGTTCCATGGCTCTGGGGGGGCGATTATGGGGGACATGTCTGGAAGGAGTCTAGTCATGTTTGTTGTGGAAAGGGATGTATGGGTTAAGATTAGGACATTACTCTATCTCATAATTACATATTCAAAGACGCATTAGAAGACCCCAACTTCATGGTCATTGACGACATTGCAACTTCTACCCAACTGGATGACTTGTCAATTGACACTACCACTACCTCCTTTAGGATGACAACAGAAGACCAGATGGACACTTCCTTGGAAGATAGGCATGCTCCTATCTTGGAGTGTGTCATCCCTCCTTGTAGCCTGTACGATATGGGATTATGACTTGGCTATGGTGGGTTATAGGGAGATGCCTCTACCTCCTCACTACCGGATTCAATTTAGATGGAGATTTTGTGATGTCCAAGGGGCATACAAATGTTGTTATGACCCCCTTTTTTGAGCATCCCTCAATTAAGGGAGACCTAAAATATAAAGATCAATATCTAAATTTACAAGATTAGATTTAACAAATAATAATCGACAGTAAATAATTTCTATTAATTGAACTTGAATGAATACATATTGTTTGGATTATATTCCTAGATCTATTATATGAATATTTCAAGAATTAACTTATGCATAAATGAGAAGAAGAGAGATACTATGTAACCAATCCTCCTTTGCATAGCTGTAGTATCTTCAATAGCTTTCATTTTATCTTCATGTCCTTGCTTCATGTGTCTACCTAAAGCATTGACAATAAACCACAATCAACATATTTCTATACTGATATGTTTTGCAACCAAAGCGGGTGTGCAAATATACTAACAACCTTTATTGCATCAATAAAGTATTTACAAATATTGACTAACATTTTAATTTCATATCCCAACCCCTTCTTGGTCTACTATCTTGGATGTATTCACTATCCATCATTGGACTTATATGTATTACCCCTTGATCATTTACATATAAGGGATTAGAATTTTCAAATCCTAATATAACTTTATATATACCTAAAGTCTTCACTTTTGAAAAAATAGAAATGAATTAATAACAAGATTCACTCAAAACACTACAACATATCTACACTATCACATAAATTTTATCGCATTTTATTGATATTATATATAGATACCAATTCTCGGGGATGTTCAAACTTGTCATGACATGCATGGAAACCATATAAGTTAATGTCAGATTCATGTGAAAGAATATTTCTTAGCATTTATGTCATGAAATGAGATCACAAAAGATTGATATGTATCATGGGTTTATTGTAGTGTTTTTTTCAAAAGGTAATATATTGCTAATAAGAAAGGTAGGGTTAAGAGAAACCCTGTAAGTGTTGTGTCAGGACAAATAGACTAAAAGAAAAAAAGGTTATACAAACCACTATACATGTGGGACTAATTCAAACCTATGTTTGAAACATCTCTAAATATATTTGAAAAGATCCTCAGTCATTAGTTTCACATTTGATGATGAACCTATTATTTTTCTCTTTAAAAGCATGGTAGCATAAGGAGGAGAGTTCACCCATCAATTATTGATGTTGATCCTTGCCCAGAGATATGATGCAAATATGTATCTCAAAATTAGGGGGTATGGCACTAATTTTCCTTGATGCACAAGAGGCAAGTGGAGTCCCCATCCAACCACTGTACTATCATCTCAACCCTAGTAGCTACTATGCTAGGAGTCACTCTATAAGTAAGATTATTCCACCCGAGGATGTGCCTTTACACCAAATAAGGAAAAATGAGGGGTTTCCTCCTATGATTTATGAAACTATGGTTTAAATTACGGTTAATGGGAGTCCATTTCCCATCAACACCATAATTATAAGTACTATTAACATCATCTATCCAAAATTTGATATGCCTCCACAATAGGGAGTCGTGGTTAGTGGTGGAATTGGACCATCCTAAATCCTATAAATACCTCTCTTTCATCTAAAATGACTAGATGCCATGGCACAAATGTAGGAAATGAACAATTCTGTTGAGGTTTCAATCTCTGGTGATGTCCTTAGTGTCCCTGATACCCAAACCTTCATAAGAGATAGGTGTAGATATTATCTTTAAGGAAACTCCATGAACTTGTTTACCCTAAAACAATTGATCGCTTATCTTTCTATTTGTGTCTACTGGTGGGCCTCAAAACTCACAAAGATCATTCCATAAGCTAACCATGGTCACCACGAAAATTCAATTCTAGACAACACGTTGTGCCATGGAGAGGTGAATCCAATACCATACATAAATATTCCTACTAATATTGCCAATATAATCCTGCTATTCTTCAAAGACACATTTGCACCAGAAAAAAGGATACTTGGGTGTTGTGTGAGGAAAGCATCAGGGTTGATCCCAAAGGATCTCCTACTTCTATCTCTTCTCTTGTTCAAATATAGAAAAATATTCTATTGTATCTTACTCATATAGAGACATGTGGTTTTGCAAAATCTAGACATTTTTTTCTTATATTACACCAATCTACTTGTGTATCCAAAGAAAATAGGAGGATATCATGGATCCCTTCACTTGTAAATGCTTGTTCTTGTTATTTTCATCACCTTCAATAATCATATTGGATAGGCCCTTCATGACTATTATGAAGACAAAGGAGAGAGATGACCACCATGTTGTAGGCCATTATACACATAGAACATCCTTGTAGGGGATTTATTTACAAGGATAGAAAAGCAGGGGGTTTGTACACATTTTTCATTCATGAGGATCAATCTCTCAGAGAAGCTTATGGATATCATAATAGACCATGGGGCTTACCATCTTAAAAATTCATAGACTTTGGATACTTAAAAATTTGACTCAAGCTTTTGCATTAAACTTTTATTAATGAAGTCTGAAAGAAATTCAAAGGCAAGGAGGGCATAATCATAACTATTTATTCTTTTAATGAACACATATTATTAGTTGTTAGAAATAATCATGGGGATGGAAACCCTAAGGAAGTAGGCAAGAAGATTTTCTATGATCTTATGTAGAACCGAGCAACACCAATGGATATATTATCTACCATATCATTATCTATTGTAGTTTTAGGGATTTGCATGATGAAGGTATGTTTGAACCCCCTACCATTCTTCCACTAACCACAAACCACCATACATATTTTTAAATGTCTTCTTTTATGGAGGGCCACATGAATTAGAAATACCTACCATTGAATCTATTTGGTCTTTGTGCTTTTTTTTGTTTCTATAGAGAAAGTTGTCTAGGTATTATCCTTAGAGGCTTTTTTACATAGTGATCCTTTTGTAGCATGGGTAATCCTCCTTCAATGAAGATAGTTAGGGGACATGTGTGCTAGATTTTGATTGTGTCAGCATTAGAAATAGGCCAACGTCACATGAATTACCAATTTCTTACCCTCTATAGCTGTGCCATTTTCACTTATGAGATAGTGGGTGCTATTTTCTACGTCACTTTTCTTTGTATGATAGTTCTATTTTTGGTGTTGGATCACCATCACGAATCCAATTGATTATGTTTCTTGACTAGTAGAAATTTTCATCTGCCTTCTTTAGCATAGCCACCCAAGAAGTCTATTATATGTATCTATATGCTCTAGAGGAACAAGGGATAATTCTTACATACATAAAGGCACAATCGGATCCCCTTCGGCAATGGTAAAAAAATATTATTGTTGACCTTATATTTGTCCCACTTATTAGGTTATTGTATCTAATAAAAATACTCGATGATGGATGCTTCTGTGTTCTCTAGTAAAATTATGTTTCTGATTAGAAACAAAGTAAAAACATATAGGCAATCAAAGATGTTCAAAGGCTTATTGAATGTTTTACACTGATTTTGAGAGGATCTTAGGATATGAGAAGAATATAGGAGATAAAAATAAAATATTTTAAGCATAGTATTAAAAATGGGTAAGTCTTAACCCACCAAGATTCATTTTCAAGTTGATATAGGATTAACGGAAAATATAATTTCTGAAAGCACTTTTGTGGAATCCAAAAATTCAAGACTACTGATTACTCTTGCATTCAAAGTTCCAAAAAACTTACCATTTTATTAAAATACATGAAATGTGGTTAGAGTATTATATCCATCACAAACGCTAAAAGCATCATTGGCCATAAAAAGGAGTATTTCATCAATCTTCCGCAAAACATGGCCCAACCACCATATATGCTATATCAAGGATATATGTTCATATAGGAATCTCACTGTCACCTAAAATGATTTACATATATTCACATTACATTAACAAGACAACACAAAAAATTAAGGGTCAAACTACAAAGGATGTGAAAGTCAAGCTAGATACAATATTAGGGCATAAAAGGCCAATTTAGTTCACAAATGAGCGACATCAAGTTTAGGTATAATTTTTTTGACAACATTACAACAAGAAAATCACCTAAATTTTCACTTTATAAATACCTACAATAAGAATGCATTTCATTTTCCATCATTATGGCGTCAAAACACCTCAAAAATAGCACTTTTCGGGCACAAATTATCTAAATTGAGGATACAACCCTCAAGAAAGAAATTGATCTTTGCATTAGATTAACATGAATCACCATTAGAGACTAAGGAATAAGATACAAATTTGATTCAATTCTTATGTAAGCAAAACAATCAATAAAACTCATCTATTAGACCTATATAACATTTCCAAAAAGAATTAGGGTTTACATGTATCTGTAGGAAAAAAAACACCACAAGATTATATGATTCACCTATCTTGAATAAGAAAACATCCATATAGAAAGAAGATCCAAAATAATCTCTTTCACACATACAAGGAAGAAACAAAATCTCCCAAGAATCTCCTCCAGGCTAGGTCAAAGAAACTAGCACAAAAAGGGAATGGAAAGAAGATATATAAACTAGACGAGCAAGTTTCTAGCATGGAAATCTATGAAATTCATTCAAGAGGGAAAGATGGTAGGAATAAACAATATAAATAGAACATATACATAATATCTTACATGAAATATGGTGATAATGAAGCTAACAAGCCTTGCACACACCAAAGGAGCTTGAATCTTCAACATGAATGATATGTAATCTTGAATTCACCTTCATGATAAATAGGATCTGGGGTGTTGGGCATATATATATACATATACATATACATATACACACACACACACACACACACACACACACATATATATATATATATATATATATATATATATATATATATATTTCCAACATACTAAAATAGTCTTACTTGCATCAAGCTACTAAGAGGTAAAACAAGAAGAAGAAGTATTGAAGATCCTATGACCAAGGAGTATCGAGGGAGGCAATTGAAGTGAGAGGATATAATGTGGTGTATCAAATTTCAAGATAAAAAGGATAATAAAGGTCAAATACTTAACCTTTCGAGTGTCACAAGAGACTAGGTATCGAGGTGCCTCAAACAAGATATCCAGATTGGATAGGTATCATGAACATGCATGGCTAACTATTGAGGTACAACCTCCTATAGAAATCGTACCTCGATAGGTGATAGGTTGAGGTCTCTCCTAGGAAATTCTATTGAGGCTAGTCAAACCCAAGTTATTTAGTCTTACATGTTTAAACTATTGAGCCTCTTAACCATAGACACCTCGAGGTCAAGCAAATGGGGCTAAAGGCATGAAACTGAAACCACATTCAAGCAAGTTCGAAACCATCCAAACCAAATCTAGTGATAATATATTATGAAGAACATCATTTTCTAAAATAATGTGTATACAATGATCATCCGTTGTGGTGAATTTACATATTTGTTCATTAATTTATGTGAAATTGCAAAATTAGTGAAAATAAAGTGTAAATTGAGTAAATTAGAGATACAACTTAATCAGCAAACTTAAAAACTCAATCAATCATTCAATTATGATTATCAAGCATGTTTAGAGATTAATCTAGATCAGGGCATTACATTTTTGTAGTATAAAAAATTTGTTCAAGTATGAATCAAAAGTAATGGCACCTTTTGAAGATGATCCAAGTCTTGATCCAGTGTCATGAGAGGAGCTAAATCAGGTTCATCACTCCATGAACTAAGAAGTCAATTTCAATGTTCACATATGGTGGGATCAGTGAAGAATGGTTATTTTGATCTGGAGATTAATGTTACATAGATATTGAAATTTATCTATATGTGGCTCATGTAGCTGAGTTCCACATGGAAAAAAGAGACAGTGTAAGAAATAGAAGAATTGGATAGAGTTTCTCAACATCAAATTCATAGTTAAAAATAATATCACACATCTTCACCTAAAGTTGGAGAACTATGATGGAGTGACATTGCAGACAGAGTTGATCAACAAGGGCCAATATTTATTAAAAATTTGAAATTCAAGCTCATCTTGAGAAAGTAGATTTATTTGGTTTAGGTGAGTTTGATTCACCTATTTTTCTATGAAGTAAATTTGAGTCTGAACTCCGCATACAATTTGGGTATACATATGAGGATGCTTCATGTAGAGAAGTGAAAACCACTTCTCTACTAAAAATTTGAACAATAGAACTTCCAGTCCAAACATACTCAGAAGGTATGATGGAGTGGGCATAAAATTTTCAAATCTTTATATAATGGTAACAAAAGACCAAAGTATAGAAGCAGAATAAAATTTGACTATATTTAATTATGAAACAAAGGGTTTCAAACTTACATCACAAGGATCCATGTAGAGGAAATCTAGACCACCTCAAGATTGTCTCCAAGCTTTCACTTCTCAATCTAAGTCCGGTCCACATGTCAAGCCTTCCTTGTCCTCCATCTAGGGTTGGAAGCATACCCCAGAAAAAGAGAAACAATAGGAGACATCAGCAAAGGCTGGTATGTGCATACTAAAAAGCAAATTGAGCAATATAAGAATTTAAAGGACATCAAATGTAAAGGCTTCCCATGCAAGAGATAAGGACTACCCACACAGGCATAAAAGAAAAGAATCATCAACACATATAAAAAGAAAATACTTTCCATAAATCAACATAAAAAAGGATTGTGCCATAAATAAATCCACTACCATGGTGGGAAACAAAGCACAAGTAGGGCACACACCCCACAATCAATATCCTGCATGCATGTGAGATAAACATAGCCCTAGAATAATATAAACACAATTGGCGGCCAAGCACAAACTTGAACCTGATAGAGAAAGGAATACTGCCAATCTCCCAAATATATAAAGTTGAGTATGCATTACTGCCACACTCGATTACAGAGGAATGGTATACTGCCACCCTCCAAATAAATACTAGGGGATTACTGCCCCAAAACCAATGTAATTACACTACTCTAGTGCTACTGAATCACATAGCATGTATATGTAGAGGCAAGTATAAAAGTATAGTCAGAATTAACAATGTTGACATCACACAATGGACAACTCAAACATATAAACATCCACTTCAAAGTGGGCACATATCATCAAGTAAACTTCCACATCACAGTGGGCATATAATATCAAAAGTCCAAATTGCACCAAGACAATGAGATAAGATTCCAAGAGAATATCCATGATCACAAGATCAATAATAAAATAAGATACTTCACATGAAGCATGATTTCAAAAGAACAAGACAATGTGTAGGCTAATGTCCATAGGACAAAGAGTAAGACAAAAAAAGGATAATTGCTCAAGAAGAATAATCGGGGATGCAAACATACCTCAACTTCAGAGTCAAACAGATCCAAAGTCACCTCTAGGTCCAAGCCTAGGCTTCCAAAGAACCTATTATGCATATATTTAGAATTAGGGTTAGGTTTCCATTAATTATTCAAAACCCTAAAAACCACCCTTTTATTAATATATGAATTAGGTTTCCAAAACCATGCCATATTTTATATTATATTTTCCTGAGTTCAAAACATATTTTATTATATTTTTCTAACTTTTATATATTTAGTTATGAATTATACAAGTTATTATCTTATTTAATTAGATCCATTAAATCACCCCTTTAAAACATCAGATTCAGGCGACAAAACCAACACCATAAGAAAGCTTGCATTTTTCTGAATCCAACAAGTATTTATTTGAAATTTTCTGATTATTAGATAATTACTTATGAATTTTTGAAATTCAACCAATGACAAAATTCCAAGTTAGCGTTTCAACCAGTAAAAGAGAGAGGGAAAAGAACGAGACCCGCCGTGTGACATGGGCTAATGGCAAGCCGCCAAGTCACAGCTCAGGCCCGCACAACTGCAGGTCACCCAAGCAGACGAAAGGATGACACTACCCTCATGTGAGACAACTAAGAAACATGAGGCGGAAGGGCAAGATTGTAACTTGGCCAAAGCCCATCTTCAACCTTGCTCGCACACCATGGCGACAGCAGGTGAAGGTCCGAATTGGGAAAAACTGAAACATGGCACGATACAAAGAAACAAAAGTACAGAAATAGAGCTTAAGGCAAACGAACTTACCACTGAAGAGAATCGGAAAATCCACAGTGTCCACGTCCCGCACAAGCCACCGCACGATAGGAGGGTAAACTTGTTCGGCGAGGGTCCATACCTCTCCAACAAGGCTAATTGAGGTGTGAGGAGGGATCGAAGCGTTCGGACGGAGCCGAGGGAACCCAAAAATATTAGCGGGGTGTGGTAAGGAAGCATCTCGAAAACCATGGAGAAGAAGGAAATTGGGGGTTCCTTTTATAGGCCACTATAGAGGTGGTTCTAGGGGTCGGGTTGAGCGGAATCAGAAGAGGAATACAATGCTGAAGAAATCTCACAAAAAGGTTAAGAATCGGGAAAGCAATCCTCGAAAAACCAGCCCCGCTGGTACTGTTGCCACACACCCATCCTACTCGAGGTAGGAGATGGGTTCCGCGCTACTAGATCAAGATCAGACGGTCCAGATCCAAGCCAAAATTAGAAAAATAAATAGAAGCTGCGGGACACATTAAATACAATCCGACTAAAGTCATTTATTCAATTATTTATTTTTTTGTCTCCTGTTTTGAGGGTACAAACGAACTCCAAATTAGGCAAAATTTTGCACAGAGGCTAATTAAAGCATGTAGATTCTGATTATGAAATTAGATTTACCTTTTAAGAACATTTAGTGGGCTAACTAAATCAAAACATATTTTCTCTTTCCTCCTTTATTAATGGCTTTAGGACTATCCAAATTTGATGAAACTTGACCCTCAAGTCATATTTAATGTGTTGGATACGAATTTGCCATCAATTTTACATATTATAGTTGCTTGAATATTTATTTAATATTTTGAAGGTTCTACACACTTTCTATCTCCTGATATTACCTTTTAAGAAAACTTTCTCCAAATTGGATAAAAATTTACCCAAAGGCTATATTTATTATGTAGATTATGAATCTAAGATTATTTTCCTCTTTTGAGGTCAATTATTATATTTATTTATTAATTGCACATTTTAGGCAATTTCTCTCTCCTAACTTACCCTATTATTTCAAGGTGGTCCAAATTAAATGAAAATTGACATGTAAGCTTATTTTGATGTGTGGATTACGAATTTGAAGTCTATTCTTTATTTCGAGGCTTTATTACATGGGTTATGCCATTAGGCCCATTAGAGGCCCATTAGATTAATTACTCAACCAATTAAGTTATTTATCATCCTATTACCATCAAATAAATTATATGACATATTATATAACATTATTCATGAATTATATTATTGGGTACATCTCTTAAGCCTAACCTCAACCTTGTTTGGTTAATACCAAAAGATCAAACTTCTAGGGTAGGGTTCGAGATCTGGTATGTTACAACACTCCACCCCTTAAAAATGATTTCATCCTCGAAATCTATGGATCCAAACATCAACATCCAACTACTCTCCACCCCTTAAAGGGTTGAACCTAACCAGTCAAACTAAACAACTTTTTAGAGCTACCCACATCAATTAGTGAGAAAGTTATAGAGATTTATATGTTTTTTTCAGGTATGCAACTAAAACTCAACATCTTGGGTTGAGTTTTAGGTCCTTGTGTCTCTAACCTATCAACCTTGCATGAACATCCAAAAGTCATAGGGTAGGTCAACTACACCATTATATCATTCCTAATCATAAAACTAGGATTAGATTTTGCTCAACTAGAGTTTCTCTTCATTGTGACTTAGTTCAAGAAAACTTCGATAAATTCCAGGGAAGATTTTATACATATAGTAATATAATTGAAAATACTTTTTGTTGATGAAAAACATTGGAGATAAAACAAAGATGGTACCAAAATCAATGCGATAAACCAAGTCACAAGTTTTCCATATTAGGGTCTTCTCATAACCTAATTTTATCCTCAACAAACCTTATTGCATAAAAGATCATCATTGATCAAATCTAGGGTCAACATCTCACTTAGAGCTAACTAACAAAGTCAAGGTTCTATAGGGAGACAAAATTGAAATAGTCAAATTCCGACTACCATGGGCTGTGACACCATGCTGTAGAGAAGTGAAAACCACTTCTCTACTAAAAATTTAAAAAATAGAACTTCCAATCCAAACATACTCAGAAGGTATGATGGAGTGGGTGTAAAATTTTCAAATCTTTATATAATGGTAACAAAAGACCAAAGTATAGCAGCAGAATAAATTTTTACTATATTCAATTATGAAACAAAGGGTTTCAAACTTACATCACAAGGATCCATGTAGAGGAAATCTAGACCACCTCAAGATTGTCTCCAAGCTTTCACTTCTCAATCTAAGTCTGGTCCACATGTCAATCCTTCCTTGTCCTCCACCTAGGGTTGGAAGCATACCCCAGCAAAAGAGAAATAATAGGAGACATCAGCAAAGGCTAATATGTGCATACTAAAAAGCAAATTGAGCAATATAAGAATATAAAGAACATCAAATGTAAAGGCTTCCCATGCAAGAGATAAGGATTACCCACACGGGCATAAAAGAAAAGAATCATCAACACATATAAAAAGAAGATACTTGCCATAAATACACATAAAAAAGGATCGTGCCATAAATAAATCCACTACCATGGTGGGAAACAAAGCACAAGTAGGGCACACACCCCACAATCAATATCTTGCATGCATGTGAGATAAACATAGCCCTAGAACAATATAAACACAATTGGAGGCCAATCACAAACTTGAACCTGATAGAGAAAGGAATACTGCCAATCTCCCAAATATATAAAGTTGAGTATGGATTACTGCCACACTCGATTACAGAGGAATGGTATACTGCCACCCTCCAAATAAACAATAGGGGATTACTGCCCCAAAACCAATGTAACTACACTACTCTAGTGCTACTGAATCACATAGCATGTATAATGTAGAGGCAAGTAGAAAAGTATAGTCAGAATTAACAATGTTGCCATCACACAATGGACAACTCAAACATATTAACATCCACTTCAAAGTGGGCACATATCATCAAGTAAACTTCCACATCACAGTGGGCATATAATATCAAAAGTCCAAATTGTACTAAGGCAATGAGATAAGATTCCAAGAGAATATCCATGATCACAAGATCAATAATAAAATAAGATACTTCACATGAAGCATGATTTCAAAAGAACAAGACAATGTGTAGGCTAATGTCCATAGGACCAAGAGTAAGACAAAAAAAAGGATAATTGCTCAAGAAGAATAATCGGGGATGCAAACATACCTCAACTTCAGAGTCAAACAGATCCAAAGTCACCTCTAGGTCCAAGCCTAGGCTTCCAAAGAACCTATTATGCATATATGTGGAATTAGGGTTAGGTTTTCATTAATTATTCAAAACCCTAAAAACCACCTTTTTATTAATATATAAATTAGGTTTCCAAAACCATACCATATTTTATATTATATTTTCCTGAGTTCAAAACATGTTTTATTATATTTTTCTAACTTTATATATTTAGTTATGAATTATACAAGTTATTATCTTATTTAATTAGATCCATTAAATCACCCCTTTAAAACATCAGATTCAGGAAAAAAACCAACACCATAAGAAAGCTTGCATTTTTCTGAATCCAACGAGTATTTATTTGAAATTTTCTTATTAGTGGATAGTTACTTATGAATTTTTGAAATTCAACTAATGACAAAATTCCAAGTCAGTGTTTCAACCAGAAAAAGAGAGAGGGAAAAGAACGGGACCCGTTGTGTGACATGGGCTAATGGCAAGCTGCCAAGTCACATCTCAGGCCCACACAACTGCAGGTCGCCCAAGCGGACGAAAGGATGACACTACCCTCATGCGAGACAACTACGAAACATGAGGTGGAAGGGCAAGATTGTAACTTGGCCGAAGCCCATCTTTAACCTTGCTCGCACGCCATGGCGGCAATAGGTGAAGATACGAATTGGGCAAAACTGAAACATGGCACGATATAAAGAAACGAAGGTACAGAAACAGAGCTTAAGGCAAAATGAACTCACCACCGAAGAGAATCAGAAAATCCACAGTGCCCACGTCCCGCACAAGCCGCCGCAAGATAGGAGGGTAAACTTGTTCGACGAGGGTCCATACCTCTCCAACAAGGCTAATTGAGGTGTGAGGAGGGATCGAAGAGTTCAGACAGAGCCGAGGGAACTCAAAAATATTAGCGGGGTGCGGTAAGGAAGCATCTCAAAAATCATGGAGAAGAAGGAAATTGGGGGTTCCTTTTATAGGCCACTATAGAGGTGGTTCTAGGGGTCGGGTTGAGCAGACTTAGAAGGGGAATACAATGCCGAAGAAATCTCACAAAAAGGTTAAGAATCGGGAAAGCAATCCTCGAAAAACCAGCCCCGTTGGTACTATTGCCTCACACCCATCCTACTCAAGGTAGAAGATGGGTTCTGCGCCGCTAGATCAAGATCGGACGGTCCAGATCCAAGCCAAAATTAGAAAAATAAATTGAAGCTGCGGGACACATTTAATACAATCCGACTAAAGTCATTTATTCAATTATTTAGTTTTTCTCTCTCCTATTTTGAGGGTACAAACGAACTCCAAATTAGGAAAATTTTTGCACAGAGGCTAATTAAAGCATGTAGATTCCGATTATCAAAGTAGATTTACCTTTTGAGAACATTTAGTGGGCTAACTAAATCAAAACATATTTTCTCCTTTCTCCTTTATTAATGGATTTAGGATTATCCAAATTTGATGAAACTTGACCCTCAAGTCATATTTAATGTGTTGGATACGAATTTGCCATCAATTTTACATAATATAGTTTCTGGAATATTTATTTAATATTTTGAAGGTTCTACACTTTCTCTCTCCTGATATTACCTTTTAAGAAAACTTTCTCCAAATTGGATAAAAATTTACCCAAAGGCTATATTTATTATGTAGATTATGAATCTAAGATTATTTTCCTCTTTTGAGGTCAATTAATTTATTTATTTATTAATTTCACCTTTTAGGCAATTTCTCTCTCCTAACTTACCCTATTATTTCAAGGTGGTCGAAATTAAATGAAAATTGACATGTAAGCTTATTTTGATGTGTGGATTATGAATTTGAAGTATATTCTTTATTTTGAGGCTTTATTACATGGGTTATGCCATTAGGCCCATTAGAGGCCCATTAGATCAATTACTCAACCAATTAAGTTATTTATCATCCTATTACCATCAAATAAATTATATGACATATTATATAACATTATTCATGAATTATGTTATTGGGTACATCTATTAAGCCTAACCTCAACCTTGTTTGGTTACTACCAAAAGATCAAACTTCTAGGGTAGGGTTCGAGATCTGGTATGTTATACTTCAGATGAGTTTGCTAAGTTGTGTCAAGTTGATTAATTGATGCATTATCAAACTAAGTTTGAGATATTATCCAATTGTTTGTTTGGATATGATTAGGTTTTTAGAGTGTTAATGTTTGTGAGTGACTTTAAGGAGAAGATAATATTCTGTGTAAGAGGCCATCAACCTAGGAGCAAGAATGAGGTAGTAAGATTGACTTTAACTAAGAATAAAAAGAGCAAAGAGAAGAAGTCAAACTCCAAGGGAGTCTGGAAGTAGGAGGTCACAATTATGGAAAGTAGTGAGGAAATAATGAATCTAGGAATCAAAAGGGAGGTTAACTAAGGATGAAGAAATATTCAAGAGGTCAAATGATTTGGGCTTCAGATGCAATCCTTTAGGGATGATATCCATAAATGCATTCTAAAGGCAAGAAACACATCTTCCAAGATAACAATGTGGTAGAGAGTAAAATGCATCAGTTGGAAGAGTTTGAAGAGAATTCTACTATAGGCCTTAACAAGTGAGGATGCTCATTAAATAATGATGATAAAAATCAAAGTAAATGTACTAGAGTTCATAGCCTTTATTAACTCAGGTAGAACCCACAATTTTTAGACACATCAGTAGTTAGAAGACCATTTATGCTAAAATTTATAAGAAGAACACACACTGGTTGTGTCTATTGGGGACAAAATTGGCTCAAAGGTAAACCATATGGTCTAGTATTTATAGTCTCAGAGATAATGATGCATGGGGAATTTATTACTTCTTCATGTAGAAAATTATGGTGCAATTTTGGGAACTAATGTGTATGCCAGATTAGTCCATTATGGTAGGATGCCAATATACAAGCAATGAGGATCCATTGTCACAATCTATCCAATACTATGAAAGGTTTGAAGTTATGATTCAGATACTGAATATAACTTATTTTGATCATAATTTGATAAAGAATAGGTAAATGAAAGTCATATAATTCATGATCATTAAATATAATTCAGATCACGAGTAAGAGGTTGTAGAGGATCATTCATTGGAAGTACTAAAATATTTATTAGAAGAATTCAAGGTGTGTTCCAAGAACTACTAAATGTCCACTAAGAAGGCAATATGACCATAGACTCCAACTAGTGGAAGGTAGTAATCATGTATTTTAGAGACCTTGTTCTTACATGTTGTTCTAAAAGAATAAATTAGCCAGCAGACAAGAAGTTGAAGGGTGGATTAATAAGGAATAAAAATAGTTCTTACTCATCTCCATTACTTTTAGTGAAGAAATCTGACAAGTCTTGGAGGTGGGTGTAGATTATAGGGTCTAAATCAGATCACCATTCTAGATAATTCCCAATACCTAGAATTAGTTTAGTTTTAGATGAGTTCCATGGAGTTATGTTGTTCTATAGTATTGGATTTGAGAGATGGTTATCACAAAGTTAGAGTGGTTGATGAATATATCCACAAAGCATCTTTCAGAATTCACCAAGGCCACTATGAATACGTAGTGATGCCTTTTTTCTCATGAGTGCACTAGAAACCTTACACTCTTTAATGATAGTATTTTCAAGTTCTTTCTAAGGAAATTTATACTTATTGTCTTTGATGATGTGTTGGTTTTTATAAGAAGCCCACAATTGAATCTCTAGCATTTCCCTGATGCATTTATGGTACTAAGGAAAAATTATTTGTTTGTAAAGAGAAGCATATGCAAATTTGAGGTAACATCCATGGAGTACCTAAGACATGGTATCCCTATGGAGGGGGTAGTTGTAGATCCATTGAAGACTCAAAGCACTAAAAACTTGACGTAAACCAAAAAACATAAAAGTATTTAGAGTTTTATGGGCCTAAGAAGCTACTATAGTAGGTTTATGATGAACTATGTTGAAATAACTCAACATTTGCCAATTTACTTAAGAATAACAATTTCATGTGGGATTTGGATGCTATTGGAACTTTCACCACATTTAAGTAGTTGATTGTAAGTACACCTATTTTGGCCATGCCAAACTTTGAAGAGGAGTTTGTAATAGAATCAAATGCATCATGTTTTGAACTAGGTGTTGTACTGATGCAAAATATTAGACCCATAGCATTTCTAAATGCTTCATTGTATGGGAAGGTCTACATTTGAAAAGGGGATAGATTCTATTCAGTAGATATAAAAAAATGGAGACAATATGTTGTTGCATCTCAATTTACTATTACGGCTAAATAATGAAGTACCAAATACATAATGATCTAGAGATTGCATGCTACTACTTAGCAAAAGTGACTTGCAAAGTTTCTTGGACAACACCATAAAATTGAGTACAAGCTAGGGTTAGCAAATAAGGAAGTAGATGATGCCAAAGAGAAGTGATTTTAAAGTATATAATGCAGAGAAGGGAAGAAGTTTACTCAAATCCATTACCTACTCAATCATATGATGAATCCAAGAATAATTGTATGAAGTATTTGATATTGTTCAAGTTGAAGAGAAATGAGATATAAAAGAACTCAACTTGAAGAAATTTTCTTGCAAGAACAAGACTTTCTTTAAAAAAGGAAGAATGGTGTGTTTGTAATTTCTAAGATAAGTAGTCAAGCAATCTATGAGATGCACAATGTTGGTACTGGGTGTCATCTAGAATATTAATTATGTGAGGTCTTATGATAGGAATGAAGGAGTCATTTGAAATAACATATTCCTGAGTGCCACATTTGTTAAGAGAACAAGTTCAATTTTTTTTATTGTTTTCTTATTACAATCGCTTCCTATTTTAAATCAAGTTTGGATAGATGTGGCAACTGACTTAATCAATGCTCTATATTTTTCATATGGCTATTTAGTAATACTGCTAGTTGTAGACGTATTATCCAAATATTCTCACTTTCTATAGTTAAGAACCCTTACATTTCCAACTACATTCTAAATATCTTTTTGTAAGGGGTATTTTAAAAATATGGGATTCCAAATTCTATTGTTTTATATAGGGATACAATTTTTGCATGTAATTCTGGTAAGAATTGTAAAAGTTGTAGGGTACCAAATTGAAGATGACAACTGTGCACCAGCCCCAATCTAATGGTCAAAGTGAAGTATCAAGTAAGAGTCTTAAATGTTACCTCAGATGTTATTGTGAAAACCCAAATGTTTGGCTAAAAGTATATGTATTGGGCTTAATGCGTTACAACAAATCACCCCATTCTTTTCCTTATGAGGCAGGTTATGGGAAGCCTTCACCTACATTATTGTCTTATATTATTGTCCATACTAAATTAGATGTGTTGATTTGACATTGAGAATGAGGGGTGAAGTTTTAGAAGTCTTAAAAGAAAATTTGAGAAGGGCCCAAGATAGAATGAAAAGAGTTTGTGTTTGAAGAAGGACCGATACAGATTTATAGTATGGCTATTATATTTAAAACTACCATTTTATTGGTAAGGCTCAATGGTTTCATGAAGAAAAATATAAATGAAGTCCACCATATTATGGATCATGTAAAATATTACTAAAGAATAGTGTTGTATAAGTTGAATCTCCCAAGAACCATAGAGATCTACCTAGAATTACATGCATCTTTATTCAAGAGGAAATCAGGTCAAACAAATGTGTGTGCTAAGCTTATATAATTATCTAAGGAATAAACCATGTGGATGGAATAAATTCTAAAGAGAAGAATGGTTCAATAGAGGAGAATGAAGCATGCAATGATTGAAGTGTTAACTAACTGGGGTGGACAAGATAAGCTATTGTATCATCTATAGAATAAATTTCCAACTACTCATGTATTCACTTCTAATGATACAATAGTTGTCCACATTCAATAGAGGAGGGAGTGAAACAAAAGTAGTAATACTTTAGGGTAAAGCTTAATGATAGAGAATACATCTACACATGTCAAAGGATGTAAGGGTTTGTTATATCTAGAGAAATTGTCTATGGATGTTAAGATGACCTTGTAGAGAATTCTCTTTCAAGGGGGAAGGTATTTGGTAAGAGTGATTTGTTATAACGAGGAATAAGTAAGGCAATTAACTACACTTTTGAGTGTAGGGGGGATATTGTAAGACTATTATCTGGTTTTCATTTAGGTGAGTGAGATGTTAGTTGGCAGTGAATAATTTTTTTTGAAGCTACCTCAAAGAGAATATGAGTTGTTAGCTAGTTAGGTACAAGCTCACATGCTTTTTATGGGCTAAGGTCGGGTCAAATGTATAAAAATACCAGGCTAATCCCATGGTGAGGTATCCATGCATTGGATATTCTCGTATGAGTATGTTAGCCCCTCTCACTCATTTTCATGTCTTACCATTTGAATATATGTTTCACGATCATGAATCCAGAGAAGAAGAAGCATATCTACTATCCCCGTAGTAGCTGAAGCAAGCTTGGAGGATCCAATCTTGACAACTAGCCACCAAATGAGTAACTAGTTATCAATCAACTACATATATAATTTTAAGATCTAAAGTGAGGGGGTTCTTAATCATGAAGCATGATCTCAATGACAAATAGACAAACTTTTTCGTATGGAATGCCAAGCTTTAAATAAATAGAGGAAGTCACGGGCTCATCTGGCAAAGTAGTATAGGACAATAACAGTATTCTATTAATAAAAGAAAAAACTAAGAGTATGTTATAAATGGACCCACACGTGGAGGGTATTGGATAAGAAGATGTGTTATCCAATACCTTAATCGCAAAAATTAACCATGGGATGTTATCTTGTAAAATTGCATAGAAAAAGTGCCAAGAAAGACTAAATATGTTGTAGTGTTTCATTCTCTCTCAACTATTATTGCTAGAGCATAATAAAAATGTCTTTGAAGGATATTTTGACGTGTTGATAGTTCATGATAGCCATACATTTCCTATTTAAATTCTTGCATTTCTTGCATATACCTATAGTTTCATCTCGCTTTCTATAAATGTAGTTTTGTATTCTTATAATCTATCTTGTATAATTTTGGTTGTTATAAAAACTCTATCTATACAATATTCTATGTTGGGGAAAAGTTTGTATGTTTATTTTTCTTCTAAAATGATGGCATGACTTCCTTTCTTTTCACCTCATTGGCTCAATCACGAATAGCTCAATGGACAAATGTAGTGGTTATGGCAAAAGCTTCTGGGAGAGCTTTCCTATTCACATAAAAGTTGTTCAAAGCCCTTTGATCTCTTTCTCATGTAATTTTTTGTGTTTGCTGTAGGGCTAGATATATATCACTCGTATGGCCTTCTTTTCACTCTTAAAGTCATTACTCATAAGAAAATGTTGTCCCACTCCTAAAATGATGGTTTCTAGCTTGGATGGGATCCAATGGCATGAGTCCAACATCTAGGCTACTAACTACATGATTCTCAGACCTTCGATTTGTTGGTAGTAGATTGGTTGATCAAGTGACTCTAGTACTTACCTTTATGCCCTTATTTTGTTTATGGTACTTGAAAAGAAATTCCTTAGTTGGATTGATGGCTCTCCACCGTTATTCTCCTGTAACATTCTTCAAATGCGTGTGTTGTAGTGTCATATTTTTAAATATTTAGATATTGAAGACCGTTCGACTAGAACTGACACCTCCATACATCTCCACCCTGGTTGCATCACAAGTTTGCCATCTAAGGTTGTTTTGTGGATTGTTCCCTCTTGATTTATATATTTAACATTAACTCCTCTACCATATGTTTGTAGGAGCTAGTCTATCCCAGTTGGCACAAATGCTTGACCTAGGGAGGAACAGGTGGGTATGTTCGATGTGGATCTTTATTGCATTGTTCATAGTAAATACCCATAGAGCACAATTCCGTTAGATTGTTCAGTCTTCTAGTATATTTGATACGTAGTACTTGGATTACTCTATAATAGAAAATTATTTGATGCCAATGCAAACTCTTTTTTTCCTTTATGCTAGTTTACTTTTTCATGGTTAAAAAAAGTTTATCCTTTCATAATTTGTTGCCTTTACAGATTTACAGTGATGTACATCTGTGTAAATTGTTTATACTATTTTACCAACAATTGAAATAGACACCCGGCCGGAATCTACCATTTGATCACCTATAACTGCTGCTAGGAAACAGAGTAAAGAACAGAAATATATGCCAAGGCAATTAAGCCAGAACGCGTTAAATGTTGAGGGAAACGGAGTCTATTCACTTGATTACAAACGTCATTACAATCCGAATATGAATTACAGCATTTCCCTCGGCAGGCGGAAAGGAGCAGTTCCAATAACCAAAAAGGGACAACGAACGTAGGCGTATAGGCAAAACAGCCGCCCAATCAAGCAAGCAAATGGAAACCCGTCGACCCCTCCAGGCTCCAGCGCTCACTATAACTTCAGCAGCTTGTCCGACTTGACCATCGGATTCTTCTTCTCCAGAAAGGCACGTCCGGCAGCCTTGTAGTCATACCCGCACTCGTGCTGCTCCGGGTAGCGATGGGCGGAGCAGTAGCAGTTGCCGCATTTGCACTGGAACCCTTTGAGAATCTTAAGCTTCTTGTTGCAGGAACCGCACCTTCCAGTCGCCGACAGGTCGTTACCTCCTTCTCCTGATGAGGGGCACGCGGTTGGCGCGGAGGCGAACTTAACTACAGAATCCTCGGCGGAGGAAATCGAACCAGCTAGAGGTTCTAGAGAGAAGGTCCAGACCACGGGGTTCAAGAAAGTGGGGGCACTGGTACTGGATTGGGAGAAAGATGCTTCCGGTGTCTTCTCCTCGTCCTTCTCCTTGAGTGCTTCTGTGTAGCACTTGGAGCATAGGCCTGCGGTGGCCGCGCTGCCGTAAAAGACGTAGCAGTTTCCGCAGAGCCTGGGGCTGCTGGGAGTCTGCTCGGACGCCATGCGAAGATGAAGCCGAGGGATAGACGTGAACTTCTTGTGATATGGAAGGAGGTGTTGTCAAAAGTGCTGGCTGTGTTCTATGCGCTACGTGATGAACACGATCGAGGATACCGCAGGGGCCGGGTGAGGGGAGGATTTATAAGAGCATGCATGTGTAATAAGAGGCCGAGCTTCTAGGAATCAGAGAAGGAACGCTCGCTGTACCCAGTGAGGATCCTACTTAGACACCGATTTGAACGCGTACAGTCATCTTCGCTCGTCAATATCACGGAGTAAGACGATCCTCGCAAAAGACGAGGGAGGTTTTCTTGACAGAAAAAAAACGTCAAACAAAGAGTTGGTCCATGTTTCTTGTACTATTCTTTTTTTATTAACCAAGCAACAATATCTGGTGACATTTATATCTTTGTTGCTTTGTTTCCTTCACACGCTACTCCCTGCCTCAAACAATTCAGCCACTTTTCCTATAACTAAAGAAACATATCACACAGGTAGCCATTAACAAACTCGACCCATTTAACAGTTGCTTATTTCAAAACAGTCTTTTTCGTTTAATGTTTTGACGTTTATTTTCCTGTATAATGTCCTAGGCTAACTTAATTCCTCACGTCTGTTTTTTGTATAGACACATACATTTTATCATTTTATTAATCCGCATAGCTGTGTCTTATACATATTTCCTGGATTTATTTCTTAAAAACAAATATTAAAGCACGTCTCATTTTAAAAGACTCCACAAAACAACCTAGTAGGAATACTTCACCCACACGGACCAAAAAGAATTCTGCTTACATATACATCAATATTTCATAACTCGTGGATGGGACGGTTAAATCTATATATAGCTTGTTCCCGTACACAAAATGAGACGGGCTTGTTTGCATTGGGTAGTTTTTGTAGCTTGTTTGCATTTTCAATTCTTTATGGCTCTAACCAAGCATGAATGTAGACACCTTCAAACAGGTGGTCTAGGTTCTCTCTCACTCTTTCATGTAATAAGTAACTCATTTGTTTTTTATCTTTTTAAATAATTCAGAAATACAGTTGTCATTTGATCATGGCTTATATTATTGTTGTAGCTAATAGATGTTGCCAATTTTAGAATCAACATATCATTTTGTTCAACTATAGTGTGCAACACTCACCTTGGATTTCATTGTGTTTTATTGTATTAAAGATAGAAAGAAGGAAAGAGGAAGGGAAAAAAAGCAAGGGCAAGGGAGAAATGGAATGTTGGTCTTCCCTTTTATATGGAGTATGTTACTTCCTATTAGAACGAGTGTCTTCTCTCTCTTAGATTTAATTGAGGTCGATGATCAAGTAACTACCAGTGTTGTAACAACCCATTTCCATGTTAAACATAATCCTCGTTTCAACTACATGATTATCTTGTAACCTCTTTTTTCAATAGTGATCTGAAACCCTAATTTGTGCATAATGGAACCTATGATTATAACAAGGCAATGAAACTGTATGGTAAAACTTCATAATAATAAGTCGTTATGATATACAAAGTGCAGTTTATGCATTTCTTATAAATGACGATGGGCATAACAATGGAGCACTAAGAAACAAAATGATTTGATTAATAAACACTAGAGATAGTTTCATGGTGAAATAAATCAATCACAACATATACAATGTTTAGTAAGAAAATGAGAAAGGAAAACACTTCTTAAATTTAAGAACAATGGAAAATGAGGATAAGTATACGTTAATAGATCATCACATTTGAGTTTTGGCATTCATAAAAGGGCGCTTCAAAGTCAAATTTAAACTTTAATACATGCATGCCAATAGTCATATGATCTTTGTTGGTTGGCTGGACAAGGTCTATTTATATGATGCTAGTCGGGCCAATAATGCAGACTAACTATTCAATAAGTCAGACCAATGTATTGGCATCGATCCGTCATCTATTACCACTGATCCGAAATTCTACTATCATTGTCACAATAGCCAAAAGGTCAAAGCGAATAGAAAGAATGTTAATTAATTGCTGGTTCTATAAAAAATAATAAAAATGGTGAATCAAATAATTATAGATGGTGTACATATACCCATCTTGACTCCTTTTGACCCAAGATCATCTAGTGCATACACCATTTCCACTTCTCTTCACTTCCTCTCACACAATCACCCTACTAGAAGGATTTATATTTAATTATATGCTATATGAGGAGTATTTCACAAAACATTTATCCATAGAACTATTTGAGTACAAAGCAAGTGGTGGTATGTGATATTTGATATTAAAAAAATGAAAAGAGATGTGACCCAACTTTGTAAGAATGATGTGGGAATGAGACGATATAGTTTCTTGAGATCCTACCAAGACTTAGGTTATTTGTCACAGAGTGGCCCTCTATACCCTAAGGTATGGTGGTGAGTTGTGTAGGTGAATACCTTGTGGCAACTTCTACGTGATTACAAGATGAGTACTTTCAACACAATACAAAAAAATAGAAAAGTCAATAGTCATATATGATGGTAATTTATTTAGGTACTTGAATATCTCATGCTAGAATTCAATATTCCAAATTAATATGCTCAAACTAAATAAGCTTTCTATATAGTGATTAACTTATATTGTACTTGTCCTAATTAATTAATAAAGATGAAACTGTGTTTATTCTCTCTTATGTATGACATGTTCACATAGAAAATTTCTAAAAATAAACTAAACAACTTCATCGGTCTTAATCTTGAGTCTTGCACTATAGCCGACTAGATAATATGAATGAGTTTATAAGTATGCGAAGTGAATGTTCCAATGTATGTCAATATAAGGTTATGTTTAGTGGTTTCGGGACACTAGACAATTGTGGATAGTGTATTGTTGAAGTTTGTATAATGAAACCTATTTTGGTTGTGTAAATGATTTCTAGAGCAATATAATATGTTGTCAGTTGAAAGGTTGTAGATAATAATTGAGGTGTTTAAGAACTTGGAACATTATGATACTAATTTTAATCACTTTTATAGTGTTTTGTGTTGATGACTGATTTGGATTTATAACCTTGAATTAAACTATATCACAACTAAGACTGCCCCTAATGATTATGTATGCTAATTACTAGTAAATTCCATATGCAATGCATGTGACTTCTACGAAAAGAGATGTCAATAAATTTGTAAAATCTTATGTCTAATAATTTATAATGAAATAATAATATATCAAAATGACACCAGTAAAGATCACACACATATATATAAATATAAATATAAATAAATAAATAAATAAATAAATAAATATATACACACACACACAGATATATATATATATATATATGGATCATCTTTAATACCCGCGTGGGTACCCGCACACCCTTCTTGTCACTTTTTTTTATTTTTTTTCGCAATTGTAGAGGAGCATTTTATCTAGCTCCCCAAAAAATTTCATCCAAAAATAATATCATTTGTCCCACCAAAATAAAAAAATACGTCCATATATTTACTGACTGTACATTTTCTGCACAGTTACTTTTTTAGTCATATATTTACTCTTTTATCAATATAGTTACTCTTTTGATCTTAGAGTTACTTTTGTGTACCATATAGTTATACTTTTGGATGTACGGATAGTGAAAAATCAAGCTACCCGCGTGGGTATTGAATGAACGCTCATATATATATATATATATATATATATAATGAAATTACTAAAATAGGAGAAGTACCATGTGGTATATTTTCAAATCTCATTGTGCTTTTATGTTTTATACATGCTTTTCAATGTGACTTTTGTAACTTCACATAGTCATGATGTGGTTGATTAGGATATTACATTATTCTTTTTTTTTTCTTTTCCATACATTATTGCTTATTTTGATCACGTAATGTATGGTTGTTATGATCTTGCATGTCTTCATGATGTTGTATATTTCTTTAATATTTATCCATATCAAGCTAATCATGAAATTTCCCTTGATGAAACTCTCAGTGACGTACATACAAATACTTAAGAAGATTTTCATTTGGGTTTTTCATAACCAATGTAGTTATCATCTTTAAAATAATTAATCAACTGTATAAATTTAATGACGACAACAATAGTTTCCAACCATGAAATTGTTCTTATGCAAGTACATGTTATATTCACAAAATCTTTTAAATCTTATGTAAATATAACTGTAAAACTGAACACATTTACTATATTATACCCTCCATTAAAAAATTAGATGTAGTGCATGCATCAATGTGTATTATATTTTAAAATTTAGCTTAATGGTAATATAATGTCTACATATAATCTTCATCATGAATGGTTACCAATATGGAAGTCATGTTTCTCATAATTTATATATTACATGTAAATGGTCACTGGAGCAAAAATAAGTAGGTGAAGAAAGGAAACTATCAAAACATTTCACACACAAGTGAGACACTTTAATAACTTTTTTCTCATAATGTATAATATGATTTAAGCATAATTTTATTTGAACCCAACATCTATTGTGCAACAATATAATACTTATCATAGAAAAAGAGTAAAAAAACAACAATGCAATAGAAGTTCATATGTAACCTTAATATATAAGTAATAAAGAAAAAATAAGTATTTATACTTTGAAATAATTCACTAGTCTACAATTTATAATTTCAAATGGATAATAATCTAGTTTGCAATGGGGAATTATGGTGAGTGGTTAAGAAATGAAGAAAAAGCTTAAACATTATTCCAAAATATCCTCTTTTTATGAACTTGTTGATGTATAGTAGGAAAGAATAGGAACTGTAATTGTAACTAGGTAAGCATTTCATATATGACATTTTGATTGAGAATTCTTACACCATTTCCTAATATCACGTCTATCTAGTATTGTTCACACTACACGAAACCCCCAGTGAGTATCTAAGATATGCATAAAGGATTTCATTTCTTTTACTTTAAAGGAATTTCTAGATTTCTATAGAACAAAATTTGTCTACTTTTGGTCCAATCCAACCATGTTGATTGTTGTCCTCTGATCAATGGAATACCATCATTCATTTATTTATATGTGTCTTACACATATTATGCCACTTGAATTTCTTGAAGACATATTATCTATTATTTCAAGGAAAATATTTTAATAGATGGATACATACATACAGATGAACAAGTTTCTCATTTGACACATCATCATTTCCATGTACACAACATGTCAGTTTCATAATGTAAATATTCAGTATCCATAATGTTTGTTCCTATATTGATTTACAATTTTGATTGCCTTTATAATATCAAGGTCATCTGGATTCTTCCATTTCCTAATATAGCTAGTTAGTGATGAATTATGGGCACCCATTCACATATATATACAAATAAAGAAAATGTGTTTCTATGAGGTTAGCAAAATATAGAAATTTTGTGAATAATGATACCATGGGTACACTTTGAAATAAATAATAAAGGATTGATACTCAAAAGGATACATATTGAAAAATAATATTTTGAAACTATAAATCACTAAAATGAATTTTATGAAACAAATACGAAAGCATGACATTCTATAAATTGTTGACACTAAGATTTAAACCTAAGTCCACTCATTCACATACAAGGCATTTGTAGCATGAACATTGAAACACAAGTAGACCTAAAATGGCATCGTGTTGCAAGTGAGAAAGAACTAAGAATATTATAGTTATTAGATTGTTAGAACATGTGGGTTCGATCATAGTAAAATGTTTATACTCCAGATCTCCCATTAAAATTAGTATGTTTTATGCATTCATGATTTTGTAGCATCTAATGATATTTGAAATGTTCTACTCTTTTGAGTAATCAAAAAGCAGATGGGAGTACATATTAGGAACAAAGGGACCAAATTGAATGTAAGACATTGTGCATAAATACAAAATTAATATGTTCACATAAGTTTTCCAAATCTGAATTATTGTCACTCATGAACTGAACTCATATTGCCCTTATTTTCTTAGAGGGAATAAAAAAGAACCCAGATATATAGTAGCAATACATGTATGCATATGTAAATATGTATACCTAACATAACAAATGTAGCGCACATACAATACATGTTGCAAAGAGACACGTAAATTAAACTCACACAAATGGATGAAAATTTCTCAATTCTACAATGGAGATACAATTAGTGTGAAAAAATTGATGATTGAAGTTTGCATAATGTACATATGTTACTCAACATTATGGGATAAGCCAACATCTAGTATATAACCTTAAATTTGAGTTCCATTCAGTGCCTAGGAAAATAAAATATGCATAAATGAAGATTTGTGGTGATCGGGAAATACATATACAAAAAGAAACAAAAACTGCATAATGTACACATACAATTAGGGTTGTAAAAATATATTTGAACCCACAAATATGACATCATCTGGACCATGGAAAACTTGTTCATATTTTGATTTTTTCCAAATGGGTTGGTTTGAGATTTGGATGTTGATGTTTAAATTGAATCGGGGTGATTTGATTCATAGTTTTCATCAATCCAAGTCAATTCTGGGTTGATGAATTTAGACAACTAAAGTCCTAATTAGTCTATAAATTATAATGCATCAAGAGTAATTAACAAAATAATAAGGTTCAATTTAATGTCATATATTATGAAATAAAGTCCAGGTATGGGTGTACCATTTTGTGAAAAATTGGATTGATTCATTTCCAATGTTGGCTATTTTACATCAACATTGTTGTTTTTCATCTCAGAACTGAACCAAAACCCATTTTTGAAGCCCCAATATACATTGATCATCTTGCATAACAAATTTTATCCCACCAACAGTTCTATTTTTTCCATTGGACAAACAAATAATAAAGTAATGTAAAGTTTTTTGCCACAATAGTATGCCTCACAACAATAATTAGTTTAAATAGAAATTTGCATGCATAATAAAGTGAATAAAATAGGTTGATATTTCATGTAGTTCTATTGTTTATGTATAAACACGTAAAAGTAGTACACATTTTCAAATGGTTATATGCTGATATAGAAATAAGTACATATCTAAAATGAGTTTCAACAGGCTATAGTTTTCGTTTAGAATAACACATCAGTTTGATGCATTACAAAACTTTTGTTTAATTCAACTATTGTTAAAACCACAACTAAAAAGTTAGATATAGCACATCTCAAATAATTTATAGCTAAGAATTGCTTTGTAGCACATAGCATCTGAACATATGAAGAAAATATTGAGTATGTTACGTTGTAGAACAAGCCTAGTATGATTAATTTAAATATGTCAAATGTGATCTTAAATGATTATCAAAGACTATTATAATGAGGTCCTTCAAACTACTTAACATGCATCAAAAATCTGATTGTTCTTCATGACTACACATCTAGGTTCATGTTCGATTGTGTGTGTAGGCAACTTAAATTCACATATTTTGAAGCCAAATTGATAGATGGATAATGGTGAAGATGGGTTGGACAATAGTCTAGGTGCCATTACGATCCACTTTACACCAAGGTAAAAATAGATTTCATGTATAGTAGATTCCCTTACACTCACACATAGTTCATGAAATGCATTCTGAATTTTTTTGGGGTGGAAGGTTGGTAAAGGTTCTAGACTAAAATGCAAATACAATCCTTGAATTGATTGTAGATAGCTTATGTAGAAACACTCAAAACCATTAGAATAATTTCTCTTGTTAAGAACATACTTGGCATTCACCAGTAAGATGTACATCATGAGGTTGTTTCTACTTAGCTTCCTCTCTTTACCTCTAGGATGTAGGTTTGTATGTATAAGTTGATCAATTATTATGAATGAAACAACAATTTGGATGATCATCTAGTAGTAAGAAAAGGAGAAGGACACATTGTAATGTCCCAAGATTTGAGATCTTAGATAAAATGATCTTAAAAGAAATCATTAGATTACCCATATCACCAAGGTGGACCTTCTTTTTAGGGAGCTCGTCACGAAAGAACTCTATTGTCAAGTGTGCTCAGCCCAGAGTAGTACTAGGATGGGTGACTAGTTGGGACGTTTATTCAATCTTGCATGTAAGTGAGGATAAATCACACATTTATGTCTAGTAGTGGGTTGTGGGGCTAATCGTCATTCCTAAAACTCTACTAGAGCCTTGGGCAATGGGTTCAGGTGTTTACAAATGGTATCAAAGCTAATTCCCCTCTAGTAGGTGGGGCCTACTTAGGTCTTTGGCATGCCAGGCTTTGAGTCGTGCAGTCTAGACATGTTAGAAATGGCTATTCTAGTTGATGGAGCCACCCTAGCACTGGTAGTTGAGGTCACAAGCTGGGTTTACATGTGCCATTAGGGTTTGTACTAAATGGGGTTAGATAATGAGGCCATATATTTCAATCTTGATGAGGACGTCAAGAGTCTAAGTGGAGGAGATTGTAATGTCCCAAGATTTGAGGCCTCAGATAAAATGATCTTAAATAGAATTAATGGACTACCCGTATCACCAAGTTGCACCTCCTTTTCAGGGAGCCCATCACTAAAGAACTCTATGGTTAATCTTGCTCAACCCAGAGTAGTACTAGGATGGGTGACCCATCAGGAAGTTTATCATGTCTTGCGTGTGAGTGAGGACAAAGCACATCGTTAATTATAGTGGTGGTCTGTGGGGCCAATCATCATGCCTAAACTTTACTAGAGGCTTGGGTAGTGGGCTCGGGTGTTTATAAACACACAACCTTCATGTAAGTTTCTTGGTCCTATTAAGAAAGACAATACAAAGTTGAAGTATGCAATTTCCAAATCTTATCTTTAGCTTGTAGTTATGTTTTACATCATCCAATGACTCTTCTTTCTCATATACTCCTAGCCTATTTTGTCATGTGATGGAATCTTTCCACCGCTAGGTTTGGCGTAGGACTCTTAGGATGAGATTTGATTACACTAGGACACCTTCAGTGTGAGAACCAAGTATACTAGGCCTCTTCACATTAGAAAAACACAATGGTATACCTAATCTCACATGATAAACTATTAAAAATAACATGTTTATTCAGTAAGGATGGAGATGAGTGGTTTTTTATTGATGTTGGTGAGGTACTTTTATAGACTAAGAGGTTCAGTAAAAAACAAGGTATCAAAACTCTGGATTAATCATTTTAGGATGTGTTGAGTCATCTTCTTATGCCAAAAATTATAGAATGTATTTTTCTATAAAAACAATGGAGTGTAGATGAATATAATAGGCTGAGAATCATTGATACATTCCTTGTGGATCTCTAAAAACTAATTAAGGAACAACAAAAACCCAACCCTTACATATTCTCCACAACTCATAGTGAGAATTGAGGTAGTGATCATGACTAATTATGTGGTAAACAATGAGGAAGATGAAGTAATATAACCTTCAACCTAACCACAAGCACTTGTGGTTCAAACATGTCCTGAGATACAAGCCATGGCTAAAGAAATGATGGAATTTGTCACACCCATGGCTTGTGGTTTGAGATCATACAACACTCTAGTTGGACCTAGTGAGGACTATATGAGAATACCTAATGGAAATATATGGAATATTTGGGATTTGAACTCCATGATTACTTGTCATCCATATAAAGTACATGCTTATCTATTTAAGAATAAGAAGATCTTAATGTTGGCTCATGCAGGGGACAAAATGGAACATGCAATTTATATTTTGAAACTTAGTCCAAACCACCGAAAGGGACTGGAGTAGGTACATGGAGAAGTGGATATTTATACTTTGAAAGAGTTTAGCAGAAGGTATGATTTGTGATATTACCCTGACACATATGTTCACAAAAGGTGTAAAAATGTGCATTGTTGAAGAACAAAACACTCAAAGTGATAGTTCATGTTCCTAAAACTCATGACATTTTTTATTTGGCTCTATGTGACATCTTTTGATGATAAACGAAGATTCAAAGAAGAAGAAAATCCCAAGATGGAAGAAAAGGTGTGTAAAGACCGTATCCTTAGAAAATGAATATTTACAAAATTTTATCAGGATATATAATTTTTTTATATTAAAAATATTGCTTTACATCAGAGTCACCAAAAACTTATACATATGATTATAAATGTAACAATAGGCATGGATCCTGTCTACTCTTCAATAGGGTACAACTCTTGCATGACTTTTCTAATTCTTTTTTTTTATTACATCCAACGCATGTTGGTCCCCTAGACTAAGAACTAGAAACTAAACCTACATCAAATGCGAAAACAGAAGAAAAACCATTGAGTTCCTCCTGAAAAGCTTCCTGGAGAAAAGGAGGGCATTCTGCGAGAGAAGGAAAAACATCCGGTTGCTTGAGACAGTGCTTGGCTAGGATATCTGCTAAGTTATTCCTTGCTCGTCTGACATGGACCAGCTTGACGCCTTCCACCATCACTTCCAGATCCCAGATCAAAAGGACATGCAACTTATAGGCTTCAGGAGGATCTGCTTTGCCGAGAGACCATTTAATCGCCAGCTTTGAGTCACTCAGAAGAACTGCATTCAAGATTCCTTGGGATTTTAGGAATGACATAGCTTTAGATATAGCTAAGAGTTCACCTCTCATCGGATCAGATCCCCGGAAAAGTTCAGACGAGCCTCCCTTCCATCTACCCATACTATCCCGGACGATCATAGATGCTGCCATCTTCTTATGCTTCCCATCCACCGAAGTATCAACATTGATGATGGTTGTCCCTGAATTGATTAAAACCTTTTCAGACATGACATGTTTCCTGCTTTGAGTATGGTTAGTCCGGTTGTCGAAAGCTCGATTCACAGCTAGAGCCTCTCCTCTGCAGATCATCGCTAGAACCGTTGGAGGTGTAACTTTATTCTCGAAGATAGTGGCATTCCTGTGCTTCCAAATAATCCAGCACGTTATACTGAAGGTCACTCTCCAATCATTTGTTATATGGGTGGATTTCAAGTTATATCCAATCTAGTCCTGTACCGTGTTACATGAGAAGAATTGTGCTATTCCAGGGGGCAGGATGAGGTTCCATGTGTTCCGCGAAACCGTACAATCCCGGAGAGCGTGTAGGATGTCCTCGTCCTTCTCATTGCATCTGGTGCAGATGGCGGTGTCCACAAGCTTCTTCTTGTGACGAAGAACATTGGTTAACAGGTGCTGCATGTTCATCAGCCAGATATGCGTTTTAATACGGTGGGGAACCTGAAGCGCCCAGATGGATGAATAATGATCCAGCGAGGGATGAGTCTCATTGCCGCTGAGGATCTAGTAAGCTGAATGAACTATGTAATTACCATTCTGTGAGGGTACTCACGCCCACTTGTCTTCACCATAGTGAGCTTGAGGAGGAGGCATTTGCGAGATGTCCTGTATTGTGTTAGCTGTAAACCAGTAAGTAAGAAAGCCAGTGTCCCATGTCCCATCGTCCATGACTAGACTCGATACTTGGAGGTCGCTTATATCTTCTGGAATTGATCTATCTTCCTGCAAGGTCGGGGTGGTGCCATCTCCAATCCATGCGTCCTTCCAGACATTTGTGTCTGAACCAGAGAGAACAAGGCGGCGCGAGTTATTCAATAGGAAAGAAAGGGATGATCGGATTCCTCTCCAAACATGGGAGCCTGAGGATTTGCTGATATCGTGGTTTGTGTACTTAGCCTTCATGATTTGGATCCAGAGGAGGTCGTTGTTTTGTAGGAACTTCCATGCCATCTTCATAAAGAGAGCCTTATTGTAATCCCTGGAATTGCGTATTCCTAAACCCCCACAGCGGGGAGGTTTAGTGACATGTTTCCAAGACACCAGGTTCAGGCGGCGGTTGTTCCCCGGACCATTCCAGAGGAAATTGCGAACAATTTGATCAATTTTATCACAGAAGAATAATGGGAGGAGGGACGATTGCATGGTATAGCATGGTTGTGATATGAGAACTGACTTAACCAAGGTGAGTCTGCCCGCCAGGGACAGAAACTGATTTTTCCAAGAACAAATGCGTGATTGAAGCTTCTCCAGCAAGTGTTGATAGTGGTGCTTCCCCTTCCTTTTGTGAATGATGGGTATCCCTAGGTGCCTGCCAAGATCAAGAGTTTCTTTGATTTTCAGCTTTCTGCAAATCTGGTGCCAGATGTTCCTTGGTGTATTGGACGAGAAGAAGATAGTCGATTTCTCATGCGACAGAAACTGACCTGAAGCTTTGCTGAACGATTTGAGGCAACGTTGGATCACCTTGGACTGGTGGAGGGTTGCTTCACCAAATAAAACAATGTTGTCCGTGAAACTCACGTGAGAGATGGGAATCTTCTTCCTCATGAGTCTAATGGGTTTCCATTCATTCCTTGTTATCTCAGCTTCTATCAATTGGCTAAACCTTTCCAGGCATAGGACAAAGATATAAAGGGAGAGGGGATCCCCCCACTTGACACCACAAGAGGGCGTGAAGGATCCAATATTCTCCCCGTTCCAGAGAATGGAGGTGGTACCTGATGTGATGATATCCATGATAATTGAAATCAGATTTCTTGGCAGGGGTGTACGATTAAGAGTATCTTCAATGAAGGCCCAGCTCATCTTGTCAAAAGCCTTGACAAGATCAAGTTTGATTGCCATGTAATTCTTCCTGGAATTTGTTGCCTCCATGGAATGAACTATCTCTTGGACAAGCATCGTGTTATCTCCGATTTGCCGTCCTGGAACAAAGCTGGACTGGAAAGGGGAAATCCAGCTATTGAGAAACGGTTTGATGCGTCCAGCTATGATCTTCGAGATGAGCTTAGTGCACACATTATTGAGGGAGATCGGACGCAGCTGAGAGCAAGAGCAAGGGTGAGGATTCTTAGGAATCAGCACCAGGGATGAGTTAGTCGCGCCGGGGGGCAAGCTCCGACCTGCAAAAGGGTTAGATACAAAATCGATGATCTGATTTTGGAGCAGCTGCCAGTGACGTTGAAGAAAACGGGCATCTACCCCGTCCGGGCCGGGTGCCTTTAACGGAGCCATCGATTGCAGAGCTTCCAGGATCTCTTGTTGGAGAGGTGGCGTGCCCAGGCTGAGCATGAGCGCCTCCGGGCAAGAAGGGAAAACTCCTAGGAATCTTCTGCTGGCCTCTTTCCTCGCCTCCGAGTCCGGGTCAGTGTAAACATTTGAGAAGAAAGACAAGATGAGCTGTTTAACTTTGTGTTCGTCTTCGACCTAGGAGCCCTCGCTGTCCTACAGCCGGACGATCTTGTTCATACGCCTTCTCGTCTTGACGAGGTTTTGAAAAAATTTTGTGTTTTTATCACCAAGGGTGACCCAATCACAATGAGCTCGTTGTTGCCAATTCTCCTCCTCTCGCCACAGTATTGCATCCAATTTGGATTGCAACTCTATCGTCTCCCTCGCTGTAGACATATCAAAACATATTGCTAAGCGCATTTGATTATATTTGATCTTGTCACTGATTCTGTTCTTCATACGTCTTGCTTCTTTGTCGTGCTTGGCGTCCCAAATGGACGCCACCGGAAGAAAATGGGCTGCCGCCTCCTGGAGGGGAGCAGATGTGTCCCACCTCTCCTCCAAGAAGGGTTGGAAATCTGCATTCGTCTTCCACCTAGCAGACGTTCTGAAGTGGGAACTTTGGACGACCCTAGCAGAGGGGGAAGCAGATGAGATGAGCAAAGGTGCATGGTCAGAGTGGTTTCTCTCCAAGACCTGAATCGGGTTGAAGTCCGGCGCATCGAGCCATGCTTGGTTGCCCAAAGCCCGGTCCAGACGTTCGTGAAGAAGGCCATGCCTGAAGGTGGTGCGAGCTCCTTGTGCACCTAGATCCAGTAGTTGGAAGTCCTCCATGGCCTTTATAAAATCATTGCTATTAGCTCTGTCGAAGGAGGAACTCCCGAATTTTCCAGAAGAATACATCACCACATTCAAATCTCCTATAACTACCCATGGAGTGGAGGTTGTAGGGACAAGATGCGTGAGCTGATTCCAAAGAAGGTTTCTACTATTCCTTGTCGTGCCTGCATACACGAAGGTATATAGGCGGTCATCAGATTTACAATGAACAAATTGTTTGTGTGAGAGGAGGATCTCCATGGAGATGCCATCGTTCCACATGATCCAAATCCCACCAGCATAACCAACTGCTTCTACCCTGTGAGAGGAAGAGAAGCCCAACGTCCGGATGATGCGGTCCGCCTTCTTGCCGCTGCATCGTGTTTCAAAGAGTGCCATCACCGAAACCTTATACTTCCGTCTCAGGTCCTTAACTGCGTTTTGGGTATCTTCGTCACAGATACCCTGGGTGTTCCATGCGACTATATTCATCGAGAACTCTCTTCCAGGGTAGAAGAGCCCATACCGCTCGCTTCTTGTTCAAGATCCTGGAGTAGGGATTGTTTCCCCCTCTTCCTGGTGGTCGCCCTTCCCGGGTCACCCGCGTGAATCACCTTCCTGTTACGGAGGTGAATTCCTGCCGAGTTCTTGCCCGGGCTTCTGTAGGAGATGTAGGGAAGTGTCGCCGTATCTGTCCTTCCAACCGAGAAGGTCGTAGAGAGGAACGAGTGAGGCTGTTGGTCCCTTCCATGCAGAACCGTGTCTCCGGACGGGACAACCACCGTATGGTCTGTGTTGGAGGTTTGCGCCGACGGGTGTTGCTGAGCGGGATTCTGTTCCTTGCTTGCCTCCTCCGTCCGCTTGGTTCTGGAACGGTCCCTCTGCTTCTTTTGGTGCCGTTGTTCGGTCTTCCATTTTCTCCAGTCGATGCCCGCGACTTGTTCAGCAATCTCCTCGACCGCGGAGGGGTCTTGGTCGTCTTCCTCATCATCTTATTCCGTTAGATTGATGAATCTATTGAACGTGCCTTGAGCTCTTTTCTGGGTAGTAGGGTTTCCATTATTCCTTGGTTTCCTGAAAACCGGCTGGGCATGAATTGATTCTGAGAAACCTTCCCTCCTCTGCAGTGGCGGTGTAGGAACTAGCGAGCTCGACGCCAGTGCCGCTGCTCTTGCTTTGTTCTCTTCTTCTATTCTTGTTCTGCAGTCTTTCTCGACATGACCGGCACGGCCGCAGTGCAGACTGATAAAAGGAATATTTTCATACTCGACCTTGTATCTGGTACCGGTGATGGAGACCATCGGGACCAGCGGCTTGGCCATGTCTAATTCAACCGCCAGCCTTGCGAATCTGCCCCGCCGTTGAAGCTTAGTGTTCGGGTCGATCTTGATTGTCTTCCCTAGCCTATCTCCAATCTCTGTCGGGAAGTTCTCTTGGTATAGATATATAGGAAGGTGCGGAATACGTACCCAAGCAACCAGCCTTGGAGGGGAAGCCAACGCCGGGGAGAAGGTGGGAGACCAGCGCTGAACTATTAAGTAAGAACCAAATATAGGCCAGGGGCCTCCAGTAAGGGCGTTGATGTAGTCATCTTCCGTTTGAAGCTGTACAATGAAATAGTCATTATCAACATCAATAAGGTTGAAACCTCCCACCGGTTTCCAAAGGGACTTGATTCTGTCTCTCAAAGTAAGGAAGCCGATCTCCTGAGCCAAAAGCTTGACAATAACTGTGAACTTCCAAGGTTTCAACAGATCATCCAGAATGTCTTTCCGTACGTCAAAGGAAGGGAAACTGTCCTCTGTCGATGAGATGATATCTTCAGGGCTTAAGGTAATTGTTGTTTGATCGACATCAATGTGGATGAAACCTTGCTTATTAAGCAGGTTGTTCCCCAAGCCCATGGAGTCCTTGTAGGATGGGCGGGTCTGCTATTCTTCTCTCTGGGAATCCGCCGCGTGCGGCGGGGAAGACAAACTAGGAAAGTCGGTGGAAGGCGTAGCACCTCCATCGATCTCCATGCCTGTGTTTCCATGGCTTTGTTGCAGCGAACCATTCCTGCTGGTCGCGTAGGTCAATGTGATGCCTGTCGTGCCCAGGGGGATGGTGCCCGGCCGTCCTGGATCACCATCACCTTCCTCGTCCGGAACACCCCCGCCGGTCGCCTGTGGAGAAACCTTTTATTTTTCTTCGCTCACAAATCTCTCCTTGGATCCGCCTGACTGGCAACCCAAAACTACTCGGCGCTCGTCTCCTTCCTCTGCTACACATCTGGTTCACGTTGTGTGATATGCATCCTAGACTCCCGGCCCACTCTATCCTGAGAGAACCCACGTCTTCAATAAAACAAGCTGCTCGACGGTCCTACCTTTTGTTTGTACCATTCCATGAATTATCTGGGAACAAAGCGACACATGGATCCCAAGATGGGAAACATATGTTAGCAAGGCTAATAATAAATCCAGTTATACAGCTATTTGAAACTAAGGATTTATGTACACAAATATAGGAAACTTTTCTTTGTGGAGTATGGTAATAATAAAATAGGGTCTATTTACCATGCTAGTTTCAAAAAGGTACACTAATTAAAGTGGTGACTAGAAATAATAAAGAGATTATCAAAACTAATATCAAGATATCAAATTATTCAAAATGGAATGATTTATTCATTACCACAAGAAATCTAATATTTTGTTTTCATCAGGGCTAGGTGCCTAGTGTTCTCTTCTGTATGAGAGAATGACACTTTTTTCTATGGGGGTAACAAGTACTTTGAGGACCTCTTTGTCCATTATCCACTATGAAAGATTGGGGGATATGACCCACCAAATCTAGTGTGCCAAATCTCCTAGCCATATTCCAATTTTTTTTTGCAAAATTCAAATCCAATCTTTTTATTCAATCATTTCACAATATTAAAAATTCAAACTATTTGGGGTGACCTTAAAGAGACGGACAAGGCTAAAAAAGTGAGTTAACCAATTTTTTCTAAAACTCTATTGAACAAAATCAAGAGGGAAATAAAATAGTTCAATAACAAAATCAATAATTTAGTACCTTTTTATTAAACTGGTGTTCCAAGTTTGCATAAGATTGGATATGATTTTCTCCATTAATTAGTGAAGGGAGCTATAAAGTAGAACGAACATATTACTAATTGGCTTAGAATCATGTTTGTTTAAATTGAATTATTTATGATTATTTAATCCATATAGGGTTTCTATTCTATAAACCAATTGGCTTGGAATCAAGTTTGTTTAAATTGAATTATTTATGATTATTTAATCCATATAGGGTTTCTATTCTATAATTTTTCCCATTTGATGTTCATTCTAGTATTTATGAATAGTATCCATATGATACATATTACGTACATCAATATATTATTATGAATATTGATATCTAGGTCTCGAATATATATAAAATGAGAATTATTGTGAGGAGTGTCTGAACATTGTGTAGATTCAAATACAATCCTAACCAATATCTATTTATAAGAGAAATTTTATATATACATATATATTTTCTTTCTTATTTAACCCCTTTAATTCAAATAAGGTATATATAGATAAAAGTACTTTTTAGAATTATTACAATTATGTAAAATCTAGTACTTATGATTCATAACAGTGATAATATCACTAAACTCAAATTTTATTACTATTATATATTCAATTTACAAAATCATAATTTAGACACTTATTAAGGCATATATAGACATATATATTAATGTTTATGTGATAAATATTTACATAGTTGATTAACTAGGTTTGGTTATCACTGTATAAACATTCATATGTATAACATAACCTAATTGTTTACTTAATATGTATGGGTTGAGTTATTTCCTAAAATCATATATGACACATAAATTACATATTTATTATAAGACCAATACCAATACCATGTAATATGCATTATAAGATTATGTTTATGTATCAAGGGATCTGGTTATGATTTGAATATATGCTTGTAGTTTCCATGTTGATTTCCCTTGTATTTTATTAGTCTTAGGGCAATGTCTATATGTTACAATTACAATGACTAACTAAGGCACTGGTTTGCTTTGGATTTGTTTTGTGGCTTTGTCAAGTTGAGAAAAGGAGATGGGGGAGGGAACCTCATTGATGATGGAGGGACATGGTTGTGGAGATCAATTCTTCCTTGAGTTAGAGGCTTGCACAAAGTCGGTATATTGTAGTGTGCTCACAGGAGTGGAGAAGCTCTAAGAAACTATGCTCATGTGGATAGTGGCAGATGGAGGTGTCCTTGGTCACCATCCACCCTACCAGAGGCAAAAAAGAAAAAAGTTGTCAGATCTAGCTGATCATGACCTCCAAGGTTGCTTGGACCTAGGGAGGTGGCTGATGAGACTCTTGGGTGTCCTGTGGGATTCAAGATCAATCTTTGGCGATGATGCAATGGAGTTGCTAACTACAGCTATTCCTCAGAGGTATAGCAACTATCGGAAAAAGGGCTAGGTGTCTCTGTGATTGCAGTTGAGGACTAGTGAGGTTTGAAGGGGCAAGAATGAAGTTGGGATGTAAGGGAGTGCTTTGATGATGGTAGGATGCCCTGGCATGGCTTGAGAAGAATGAGCGTTCTTTTATGGAGCCTGGGTGGTCAAAGGGAGATGTCAGATTGCATTTTTTTATGAGCTAATTTGCAACTGGGGCATGTGTAAGGAAGGCTTGTCGAAGCCCATAGAAGTTGTTCATGTGGTTACATTGGTGCGGTGTGGCTTTATGTAGCGAGGAAATTGGAAACCATGCTTATAGAGGCGGAGCTCCTCGATGGGGTAAAGGGGTTTTATAGAGTACTAATGTAGATACAATTTTTTTTTAGCATGTAGCTATGGTATTTTAGTCATTTTCATTTCCATTGGTGATAGTTTGATGCTCCAAGTGGAGTTTGCCAACTGTTACGATATCCAGGTGACCAATCATTAAGGTCTAAGAAGAAGGGGCACAATTAAGGCCGAACAACCATCCATTGAGGGGCATAATAACAAAATCGATGGATGTGAAATATAGGACATGGGGGAGTGTATGATGAAACTAGCTTGTCGATATTGGGGCTTGGAAAATGGCCACATAGAGGAGAAGGAACCTGCTATGTGTTTCTCAACCAATCAACATCTGTTTGACCTAGCATTAAGTCCTAAATTTGATTTTTTTTCTTTCTTCATATACGTTACTTCAAGGATTTATAACTCTCAAGTAACTAACCCTTTCTATACAAAATTTTAACTATGCATTGATTAGTTTTTAAAATTACTAACTTCCATAGATATGATTCTCAAGTGGATAACAAATTTATTAGCCCAATTAATTCTAATATATTTTTTTAGATACTTTTTGTGTGATTCCATTTCCAATAGTCTATAATTGAGTTCCAATATTTAATTGTGAGTCCAAATAAGTTGAATAGATCAAAATGAGGCAAAAATGTATTTTGATGCTCTAATTTCAAGATAATTTAATGAAGTGAAAATATTAGTGGAAGTTAGAAAAAGAGGTTTCAAATTTGAAAGAATTATGTATAATAGTTCAAAATTTAATTTGGTACCAAAATCTAGTATGTCACAACTCTCCACCCCTTAAAAAAGATCATGCCCTCAAAATTGAGATGACCATAATCTAATCATGTGCTGGTCACTACTCTCCACCCCTTAGAAGGATTCGACTACAAATCTAGATAGACATGTTAACTACAATGTAGTGTCCTTCATCAACTCTAGGTTTCTTATATACTCTTTTTCTCATACCTCCTTGATTGTGAATTAGATCAATAAATAATTATTAAGATTCGATAAAAGTTATTTTTATACATGTAATATTATAAAGAAAATAATCATTTTAAGGAAAACTGTTCAATGGAAAACTAAAAAAATACCAAAATCAATGTGAGAACTAAGTCACGGTCACCTCCTACCAACATGTACCATACCAACTATTTGTCACAATTGTAAAAGTAAGATTTAGATGAACTAAAAGGTTCAGTAGGGTAACATTGTTTATAATAGGGAAGAAGGATATTTCTTTCTATCAAAGGGGATTCACAAATTGAACATTGGGTAGCTCATCCAACTTTTCACCTTCCTTTATCCCAGATCAATTACTAAGTTGTAATAAAAGTCTTTCTCTACACTTACTAACTTGGGTTGGTGACTTTGTCTAGAATTTGTGATTTTCCCAAGTAATAGACATGGCTTTGGCCAGGTTGATATGTAAAGTGAGGAAACCCCACCACCACCTAAGTGGATTAGGAGTACTTATTCTAGAACCTTTACTAAAAATTCTTCCTTAGACACCTCAGCTCATCTCCACTAACATGGTGATGGTTCATCTTCACTAATTGGTGAGTTAGACAATTTTGTGAAAATTGATTCCATCAAAATTTGTAGGTCTACCAAAACCATAGTTGGTTGTAGACTATTTGACTAAGTGTTAGGTGTACTAGTTATCTAATGCTACATTTCAAGAGACATGCATGAGTGTTGACTGCACATAGTTGTGATATCATGTTGTAAAGATCCAATCTTTACAGTCAAATATTTAAAAATTGTATTAGAATATATAAACTAATCTTTTTACAATAATGTTTTACATTGGAGTCATAATATCTTATATGTATGACTATAAATTTAATAATAAGTATGATTCCTATCTACTATTCAATAAGGGACAACTCTAACACATCTATTCTAGTTCCTCTTTGTAACACATGCCCATGAATTCTATGAGGGAATGAAACTACACATGGACCCCAAGAAGGAAAACATAAGTCAGCAAGGCTGGTATAAAATCCAATTAGTGAGGTATTTAAAAATAAGAATTATGTAACAAATTTTCTTGGTGGATTGTGGTAACAACAAAAAGAGGGTCTTGTTACCATGCTAGTTTAAAAAAGTTACAATAATTCAAAATTGCAATTAGAAATACCGAACATTTTATCAAAATTAATATCAAGATAACAAATTATTCAAAATGAATTAATTAATCCATTGGTAAAAGCAATCTAATATTTTGTCTTTGCCATGGCTAAGTGCCTAGTGTTCTCCCCTCTATGAGAGAATGACACTTCCTCTTGTGGGGGAAACCATTACCGAGGGACCTCTATGTCGATTACCCAACACACATGGTTGGGAGATATGACTTACCAAATCTACAGAGTCAAAGACATCAACTGATATTCAAATTTGTGTGCCAAAGTCAAATCTAGTCATTTTATACAATAATCCAATAATATTCAAGATTCAAACTATTTGTGGTGACCCTCAAGAATGGGACAATGCCAAAAACAAATTCGGTTCACCAATTATGCCAAAACTCTAACGAATAAAATTCAAGATGGAAATTAAATAGTTCAACAAAAAAAAGAGAATTTGGCACCTTTTATCAAGCAAGATTTCCAAGTTTGCACAAGTCTGGATATTATTCACTCTATGAATCAGAGAAGGGAGATACAAAGTCAAAAGGATGTATTACTAATTGGCTTGGAATAAAGTTTGTTCAAATTTATTTATTTAGGAGTAATTTTATCCATATAGGGTTTCTATTCCATATTTTTTCTATTAATTTTTATTCTAGTATTTATGAATAGGTTCCATATGATACATATTACTTACGTAAGTAAATTATTATGAATACTATTATCTTGATTCCAAATATAAATTTAACAAGAGGTGTTGTGAAGTATGGATGAACATTGACTACATTCAAATAAAATCCTAACCAATATGTATTTATAAGATGACCTTTTTCATATATGCATGTATATGTTCTTTCTTTTTTTACGCCTTCAATTTTTATATATATATATATATATATATATATATATATATATATATAAGCAAACTTCTTAGAATTAAAAAATTATGTGAAAGTAGTGTTTCTAATTCTTAACAGTAATAATATTACTAAACTCAAATTGTATTACTAATACATATTCAAGTTACTAAATCATTACTTATCCACTTATTAAGAGATATATTAATATTAATGTGACAAATATTTACATAGTTTATTAAGTAGATTCGGTTATCACTATAAAACATAAATGTGTATAACATAACCTAACCTTTTACTTAATATAAATAGACTAACTAATTTCCTAAAATCATATATGACACATAAATTAAATATTTTGTATAAGATTCAAACCAATACCATATAATCTGTATTAGTGAGATTATGTTTATCTATCAAGGGATCTGGTTATGATTTGCATATATGATTATAGTTTCCATGTTGATTTCCCTTTTATTTTGTTGGTCTTAAGGTAATGCGTATATGTTACAGTTACAATGACTAACTAAGGCAATGGTTTTCTTTGGGTTACAGTTTTGTCGAGTTGAGCTTGCATAGAGTTGTTCTTTTGTAGTGTGCTCAAAGGAGTAGAGATGTGACATCCCCAGATTTTCTAAAACTTAATCTAATGTGTGACGTCCAAATTGAAACCTCACCTCAGTGAGAATCCCAATTTAAACATGCCACACTAGGCTAAGAAGAAGAAAATCAAGGGAGTCAGACGGAAATAATCAGTAGCACATGCACATGAATAATAATACAACCATACAACACTTGTTCACCATTCAACATATAATTACAACAAGAATTGTTACATGATTTGATATTACATATTGAACAACAAACTATACATATACATGTACTACCACTAAACTACATGATCTTAAGACAACAGGTCCACCTATACATCAGCTTGCCACACAACTCTCAACTATACTGGTTCTTCAAGAGCATAACCACAACCTAAACAAAAGATTACATGTGGTACATGTCAGCACAATATTCAAGAATATTGTACTGAGTACGCCTACGTGTCTTTTATAAACCTCTCATCATATCTTGGCAATAAGATAAAACTAATACTTGGAAGCATTAACAAAAATAAGAAAAGAGTATACTTGCACAAATATATTCATTAACAAAAGAGAACACATATTTTAAGCTTATTTTTCATTATATATCCATGCATTTTCCACCCGAGGGAATAATGCATCATCTCAGCTACCAAAGAGTATGAGATGTAAGGCCATATGATCTACTATGAAAGAGTTAGATCATTGTACAATGTGAACTGATACCAAAGAGAATGATCACTTTCCAGCACTATGTTTCCAACGAAAATTAGTTCTTTCATATAATGGAACATATATATTATGTTTCATGTGTTCATAACCATAAGTATGGAAAATCAAGAAACATATCATGCAAGAACAATCATTTCATCCAATAGAATATGCCAAGTATTTTACTACACATATAATACAAGCATATTATTTAATAAGCCAAGTAAGAGGTAATGGCGTACCTTCAACTAAGATAATCTAATCACCACATATTCTTGATATCAACTATATCCTTGGTTAAACCTAATTAAGACAAGATCATATACTATCATCAGATGGTCATCATCTTACATCTTATCTTAACCCTAATATGATTCATTAGGGTTTCACTTAGTCTTATGATATTCCCATCATTATTACTTGTCTTATCTTCTTGGAATTAGGTTACTGATATGAACTTACTATGTAAATTTCACTATATATTGAGTATGTATGTATTGATTGCATTTTATTTAGGGTTAAAAGCCCTAATTAGCCATATTAAGCAAATTACATGATTCGTACATCAGCATGACCATAACTGACATCATATGTGTTATAAACATAATTATGAATCTACAGATATTTTTCCATAATTTTATATCATCAACTGATATTTTTTACTCATGGAATAAGCATTCTACATCTTACATGATATCATCAATATTAGTTCTTCAAAAGCCTTGTATTATGCTTTCATTGTGTTCTACACATTTTTTTGAACAATTTGGCATATTATATGTATTTTCTGATAAACGAGCTATTTACTATGAATTATACAAGATCTAGTAGTTTTCTAAGATTATTACCTTTTTCGGCCAATGCCCTGCCAACACGTGGCTCATGTGGGCTGGCACGCATCCTTCGCTTGTTGCAGTCACTTCTTGGTTGGACAAGTCTGGTTCTAGCGGGTCACTTTGTTTAGTGGTCTGGGCCCGGTTTAGGGTTTCCCATTTCTTCACTCCGTTTTGGCGTTCGTTCTCACACGATCGCAAGTGCAGCCACATGGCTGCCGTCGTGAGGCTGATCTCCGATGTGAGATCAGTAGAGACACGATCTTCTTCCTCAAATAATAACATCGCCATCATCTTCTAGGTTCCCTCCAAAACCTCCATGACTCCTCCATGGTTCACCCTCGGCTCCACATACTGCCGCCCACAAGTTCGCCACCGTGAGGCTCTGTTGCAACAGAGCAGAAGAGGCATCCACCCCCAAATCATTCTCACACTGATCTGAAGCTTTTGAAAGCTTCACAAAGCCCCCAAAAACTCGACTACAACCTCAATTTGAAGTGGTGAGGTCTGAGGAGCTATGTCGATCTTGCTTCTTCTCCTCCGACAAAACTGGGTTGGTCGACCATGGAAATGGCCAAGGGAGTCGGTCGTTGTGTGTGGGTTTCATTCTATGGACGTCTTTCTTCATTTCTAGTATCATAGGACTCTAAAAGATGTTTTCCTCTCCCTTCTCCTACCTCTTCCTTTCACCTACTCTCAGCAATGGAGAAGCAGCTGAGGGACGAGGCTTGTTCTCTCTCATTTCTTGGTCATTTGACCCGCTCAAGGTGTCAATCAGTTCGTAAAGGGGAGGTGAGTCCAACTCCTCGATCACCTCTCCCCATCACCCCACAATCTTAGCGAGTGGTGTCCAGGGTGGGCGTTGGTTCAGCTGTCCCACTACCTTTCTCTAACCGCAAGGTAGGAGACAAGCTAACATCCCTCAGATCCTAATCCAAGGAATAAAGGCTAAAGGGCGCTTAAGTGAATCCATGGCTTCACCTTTTCAAAGGCCACAACCGCTGGATCGGAAATATAAGGCCACAAGTTGGCCACACAGACCCAACCCAAAATCAACAGGTGTGACACAGCCTGACTTAGGCTCATGTAACAAACTTAGGTCTATTAACCATCAAATATACACATTAATTGCCCAATTTCAAACCTCAATAACTTCCTCTAGGAACATCCAATTGCCACCAAATTTTAACCATAGCTTCCTTACCTGTCATGGTTCATTCTACTTCAATTTGGTGACGAACTTAGTTATTATACCATTCGATTAAATTCCTCAAAAATGCATTAAAAGAGATATCTTAACCATGATGTCAACCTCACATAAACACACCCACTTTATCAAAAGCTTGGAACTCTCAATATAACTCAACCTTATGCTTTCACTTAAGTCATTGGACATTTTAGGATTCTAAAAGTCCACTCCATCACATCCTACACACCTTAAAAGAAATTTCATCCTCAAAATTAAAGCAAAAATCCACTTTGTCACATCATATACATTTTAAAAGAAATTTTGTCCTCAAAATTGAGCCATACTCATACTCCAAGGAAAAACTAAGGATCTTATTTCATATGTAGGAAACTATCTTAGGTGCAACATATCCAAAAACAAAGCTCGATAATCATCACCAAACTACCATTAGGAGGTTTTAAAACATCTAAGATGAATCACTCCTTCATAGAAGGCTCAAACAAGGGTTTAGAAGCTTAGGTTATGACATTACATATCTCATATGCTAGAGTTGCTTCCTTATCTTAACTCATGCATTAATATTCAACATCATACTATCACGTTCCAAAGAAGTTAACTAAAGTTAACTGATTATGTCAAGTTGTCATCAACATTTTATTGAGCTAATTATTAGAACATGTTCATCATTAACATATGCCTTTTAGGAGGGAGTTAAATATAGTTAAACCACTTTATCCATCTAGATCATATCAAGGTGACATCATCCTTAGGATGTTCTCATCATCATTATGTTGTGCTAATATTTTTTTTCTTAAACTATATTCAAAATCTTTATTAAGCACTAAGATTAAACCTCATGTAACGTGTTTCATTCACATGATCTTATTTCATTGCTCATAATAAATTGCAACAATGACTAGTGATTTCATAATAAGATTAGTCAACACTTTCACATTATCACCATTATTCATGTATATGGTTAACCATTTATGCATTGATGTCTATTAAACCATATCTAGGTTTCCATCATCTCATATCCATATCTCAAGATTAGATCACTATCTTACATATATTATATCATGGTTGTGCTCAACAAACTTATGTGAGTGGCTAATAAAACACATATAAGAACTTCATCTAGTCCAACTGAGGTTCTGCTAACCCATATCATGAGGGTAGTTCCATGCTCAGTCTCTCTGAGCTAACTCAACTCTATGAGTACCACATATTATTATATTTTATCTTTCCTCTTGGTCTAGGGTTCTCGGATTACCTCATTGGCACTAGTGATAACCTTCTAAGCTCTAGCCACATAGGCACAAACCAAACCACAACATGACACGACATACCCTTCATAGGTTTTCTACCCATGAGACATCTTTACTCAAAAACTTTCACTATACACCACTAGGTTCCTATGTGGGGAACCGCCAACCTGAGTATGAGGCTTCACAGAAACTAATACATAGCTACCTCCTCCAGGGTCTTGGGACTCTCTCTCCCTCACCCAGATGGTAGGTTCTCATATTCATATTCACATGCACATATATAACCATCCTCTCTCTATCTCTAGGGTTTGGTCCTCCCAAGGACATCTAGGGTTCAACAAATCTATAAGGATCATGCATAAAGTGACTCAACTCAATCACTCCAGAGTATTCTAGTTTAGAACATATCATATCACATGTTTCTCATCTTTCTCATATCTTGGAGTTTAGGTTCTCTAACCTTCTCCCTCTGGGTCTCACTCTCACTGGAGTTAACCCTAAAACTGGTCCAAACACCAAAGGTCCTCCTTTGTAAAAGAGCTTGAGGCTCATGCTGATTCACATCTTGTCTTAACTTAGCTTATCTTATCTCATAAAAGACTAGTTACTTGCATCATCAAAACTTCTATCAAAACCTCAAATCTGAACTTAGATCCTCAAAGATAGCATGGATTATTATAAACCATCTTATATTATCTACATAAGATCTATGTCATATCATCAAAACTTATATCGTCTATTCCATCTATCATATATTCCAACAAGGCTCTAGACATCTAATCTAGAACTACTCTCTCTTCTATACTGATGTCATTCACTTTCACTTAGGTTACATGACCACCTCCTACTCGTACATGTGTGGGGACACATTTTTGTAATACTTACATATATAATAAAATATTATATAGTTTTTCTCTGATAAAACAAGCGTCAGAGAAAACTATCAAGGTTTGATCCGATTGGAACCAAAAACCAAATCCAGAAAACGAGTGTCGCACACATAGTAGAGAGTACAATGCCATGAAAACTAGTGAAAAGGGTGAGAACATGGTGTAGACTAGTGTACCTACTCTTGACAATGAGCGCCATATGTCTAGGGTTTCTCTACCCTTGATGTACGCCATTTCCAAATAATGCAACGTCCCATACCGCTTCACTATAAGGAAAGAATGACATCTAAGGACTTGATATACATCAAGCACTAGTCTAGACCTAGTTCTTGGACATCTAGGTGCTAACTTAGAGGCTAGGTCAGATCTAGTCTCTAAAAGATGACTCTAACCCTAAAGATTTTTATGTTCAAGGTTGTTTGGTTTTGAGTTGCATAATGAGCAAATGTCAAGATTTGCTATTGTTCATGCTCTGATACCACCTATGACGTCCCCATATTTTCTAATACTTAATCTAATGTGTGACGTCCAAATTGAAACCTCACCTCAGTGAGGATCCCAATTTAAACACACCACACTAGGCTAAGAAGAAGAAAATCAAGGGAGTCAGAAGGAAACAATCAGTAGCACATGCACATGAATAATAATATAATCATACAACACTTGTTCACCATTCAACATATAATTACAACATGAATTGTTACATCATTTGATATTACATATTGAACAACAAACTATACATATACATGTACAACCACTAAACTACAAGATCTTAAGACAATAGGTCCACCTGTACATCAGCTCGCCACACAACTCTCAACTATCCTGGTTCTTCAAGAGCATAACCACAACCTAAACAAAAGATTACATGTGGTACACATCAACACAATATTCAAGAATATTGTACTGAGTACACCTACGTGTCTTTTATATACCTCTCATCATATCTTGGCAATAAGATAAAACTAAAACTTGGAAACATTAACAAAAATAAGAAAAGAGTATACTTGCACAAAGATATTCATTAACAAAAGAGAACACATATTTTAAGCTTATTTTCCATTATATATCCATGCATTTGCCACCTGAGGGAATAATGCATCATCTCAGCTACCAAAGAGTATGAGCTGTAAGGCCATATGATCCACTACCAAAGAGTTAGATCATTGTACAATGTGATCTTCTACCAAAGAGAATGATCACTTTCTAGCACTATGCTACCAAAGAGAATTAGTGCTTTCATATAATGGAACAAATATATTATGTTTCATGTGTTCATAACCATAAGTACGGAAAATCAAGAAACATATCATGCAAGAACAATCATTTCATCCAATATCATATGCCAAGTATTTTACTACACATATAATACAAGCATATTATATAATAAGCCAAGTAAGAGGCAATGGCATACCTTCAACTGAGATAATCTAATCACCACATATTCCTGATATCAACTATATCCTTGGTTAAACCTGATTATGACAAGATCATATACTATCATTAGATTGTCATCATATTACATCTCATCTTAACCCTAATATGATTCATTAGGGTTTCACTTAGTCTTATGATATTCCCATCATTATTACTTGTCTTATCTTCTTGGAATTAGGTTACTGATACGAACTTACTCTATAAATTTCACTATATATTGAGTATGTATGTATTTATTGCATTTTATTTAGGGTTAAAAGCCCTAATTAGCCATATTAATCAAATTACATGATTTCATACATCAAAATGACCATAACTTACATCATATGCGTTATAAACATAATTATGAATCTACTGACATTTTCCCATAATTTTATATCATCAAATGATATTTTTTACTCATGGACTAAGCATTCTACATATTACATGATATCATCAATATTAGTTCTTCAAAAACATTATATTATGATTTCATTGTGTTATACACATTGTTCTGAACAATTTGGCATATTATATGTATTTTTCTGATAAATGAGCTATTTACTACAAATTATACAAGATGTGATAGTTTTATGAGATTATTACCTTTTTCGGCCAATGCCCTGTCGACACGTGGCTCATGTGGACTGGCACACATCCTTCACTTGTTGCGGCCAATTGTTGGTTGGACCTGCCTGGTTCCATCGGGTCAGTTGGTTTAGCGGTCTAGGCCCAGTTCAGAGTTTCCCTTTTCTTCACTCCATTTTGGCGTTCGTTCTCACACGATCGCAAGTGCAGCCTCAAGGTTGTCGTCGTGAGGCTGATCTCCGACATGAGATCAATAGAGACAAGATCTTCTTCCTCAAATCGTAGCACCTCCATCAGCTTTGAGGTTTCCCCCAAAACCTCCACGACTCCTCCATGGTTCACCCTCGGCTCCACATACTGCCGCCCACAAGCTCGCCACCATGAGGCTCTACTACAATGGAGCAGAAGAGGCATCCACCCTCGGATCATCCTCACACTGATCTGAAGCTTTGGAAAGCTTCACAAAGCCCCCACAAACTTGACCACAACCTCGATTTGAAGTGGCAAGGTCTGAGGTGCTATGTCAAGCTTGCTCCTTCTCCTTTGACAAAACTGGGTTGGTCGACCATGGAAACAACCATGGGAGTCGGTCGTCGTGTGTGGGTTTCATTCTATAGATGTATTTCTTCATTTCCTAGTATCATAGGACTCTACACAATGCTTTCCTCTCCCTTCTCCTACCTCTTCCTTTCACCTGCTCGCTGCAATGGAGAAGCAATTGAGGGATGATGCTTGTTCTGTCTCGTCTCTTGGTCATTTGACCCTCTCAAGGTGTCAATCAGTTTGTAAAGGGGAGGTGAGTCCAACTCCTCGATCACCTCTCCCCATCACCCCACGATGTTAGCGAGTGGTGTCCCGGGTGGGTGTGGGTTCAGCTGTCCCACTACCTTGCTCTAACCGCAAGGTAGGAGACAAGCTAACATCCCTCAGATCCTAATCCAAGGGTTAAAGTCCAGAGGGCGCTTAAGTGAATCTGTGGCTTCACCTTTTCAAAGGACACAACCACTAGATCGACAATCTAAGTCCACAAGTTGGCCAAAAAGACCCAGCCCAAAACCAACAGGCATGACACAACCTGACTTAGGCTCAACTAGCAAACTTAGGTCTATTAACCATCAAATATACACATTAATTATCCAATTTCAAGACCAACCGATGTGAGTTGTTGGTTCACAATCCTTCAATCTTAGACATGTTCTACTAGAACTATATTGTTTTGTGCTATATGATGAAGTAGAGATTCCACAACGACTTGTGATTCTCTTAGTTCTCATTGTACCTTTTTGTTGACCTCAAACAATTTGGGTTCTACCTTTACTCCGATTGATTCTTTAGGAACTCAGTTATCCTATAACAAAACATTTTTCTTATTGGATTGGGATTAATATTTAATAATTATGGTTCATTGATAAACCTTTTCAATAAACCGGTTTCAATGTAAGTTTTAATCCTTTAGACATATTGGGAATTTCTCAAATCATATCATATATGATGTCTTATAAACCATTTAGATGGTACATTATTTAGTGATATGTATATATTTACGAGGGTATTAGAAGATTAGATTAATTGATAATTATATCAAGATGTAATTCCTTCATTTTATAACATGATCATGCTCAGATTGATTTGACTTGTGATACATTATCACAATCATTTCTTTGAAGGCATTCAATGTATTGATGTAAAGTATTTCAACATTTGATCTCATCAAAGTTTCTTAATACTTTCATCAAAGTCATACTTCATTCATAATATCCTTGAATACTTCAAGAGATTTATGTTTCTATTTTACTGAGTACATATCACTATATTACCAATAATAGAAATGAAGTATAAATTTTTTATTGATAATATTTATTCCATAAGATCTTCATGCATCATATGTATAAAATCTGATGGAAAGTTTATCGTCCCACTATATCTAATAACAGACATCATGTCACATTGTGCATAAATAATCTTTGAATGTTTCCTTAGGTTCTATAACCAAGGGAATCTGGATCAACATCAATATGTATTCTAGACATGCATTTCTTATATGTACGTCCAAGGTGACTATTTTCTATTGATAATCTTGAGTTATCAATTATAATACTTTGGTATTAACATTATAAACATTCATATTAAAAATATCATTTGGGCATTGCCATGAAAGATCATATCTTTTGAAACAAAAACATAAACAACCTTTTATTGATTTATCATCCCTATCATACATCATGCATAAAAGAAATGTTTCAATTTAATGGCATTTTGAAATAACAATTCAACTAACTCTATTAAATGCCCATTATGCTAAGATAAATTTTAAATGTAGAGTAAAGCTTCTAAAACTCTTGGTCCGTCTTGTCCATCATTTTCCTTCCATGAAGGCCTTTACTTCTTGTCAACTCCTACACTTCAGTATGTTAGTTCTCTATTTGGTATCACATATCAAATGAACAAGTAATCAAAATTGTCTTATAATGTTTATACCTGAAGTGGAGGCCTCTGTGCCTTTAATCTTCTTCTTCTTTAATTCCTCCAACTAGAGTGGGCAGTTTCTTTTCCAAAGTCGAGGCTGGTAACAATGGTGACATACACCTCTCATTTCCTTCGCACCTCCCTTTGCTTTGAGATATGAAGACTTGGGTTTCTGGATAGATTTAGAACCCTTCTTATCTTTGCCTTTGCCTTTGCCTTTTCCTTTAGACTTTCCCTTTGTCTTTTTGATAATCATCGCAGACTTGGGCTTGTCTTTCTTCATTTGTCCCTCAAATGTTCTCAACATGCCCACCAACTTTGTCAATGACTTGTCAAAGTCATTCATGTTGTAGTTCATGACAAATTGACTATATGATTGTGACTAAGACTGTAGAATCACGTTAGTGGCCAACTCTTAACCCAAAGGGAATCCTAGTCTAGTTAGATTCTCCACATTCACAATGATCTTGAGCACATGAGGACCTATTGGGTCACCTTCTGCCATGTTACATTTGAACAGCGCCTTGGAGACATCATATCTCTCTTGTCTTTCCTGATATTTGAACATGTTCTTGAGATGGGTGACCATCTCAATCACATCCATGTTCTCATGGTGCCTCTACAATTAATAGTTCATGGAGCATAGCATCTGACACTTGACATCCACGAGATCTTCAGTATGCTTCTTATAAGCCCTTGGTCCATTTTGAGGTGTTATCTCTGGCTCTGGTATCTCCAAGACATAGAACTTGCACTCCCATGTGAGAACGATTCTCAACGTCCCGAACTAGTCATGGAAGTTGTTCCCAGTTAGTTTTTCCTTCTCAAGGACCAATCATAGAGAAAAGTGATTGTTGTTCATTGCCATTTGATTCTACAAAAGATTTTTCATTTTTTTCAAAACTCATTTTTGATTTGATTTTATTAGACTAAATTAGGATGATAATGATTGGGTCTTTAATCCATTATTGTTCTCATTATTTTAATCAAATTGATAACCCTCAAGTATCAATTTAGAAAACTACATCGAATCAATTTTCTAATGAGTAAGATCCAAGATAATTCAACTATGGCCTCACCAACGCCGCAAAAAATAGTTAATTACCAAGATAGGCAATTTTTTCCAATTTCATCACATGCAATTCTTGATAGATAATATGCAAAACTTCTTTCCATAATTATCTATATGCTTATGGGCCCAAACTATATGAAAATCACCAGCTAAACCTGACCCAATAACCAATATGATAAACATGCACCCTGCAAAGGCAAAATCTACAATTCTACCTTCACACTTCCACGAGGTAGACGACATACCACACAAAGGCATAACCATGCTGAGTCGAACAAACTTTTCATGTGTATTACTATTAGAAAGCATCTTAGACTTAATATGTTTGATTGAGGGGTTTATATATATCATATATATACATATACTATATCCAATCACCACATATATAGCATGTATCATATGCATGCAATATCCTACAACATAAACATGCAATATATGACAAAAAGTGATGGTTATGGTCATGTCTATTGTAATTCCTTGGAGACAAAATGAATTACTACCACTTAGGTCAATCATCACATGTATGAACCTATTATCGGTGTAGATATGTGCTTGTCAATCTGGGTAGATTGATTCAACCCTTGAACTGGTTGTCTCGCCTCTTGACCAGTTGGTTGGTCATCATGGATGGTCTTCTGTTCTCCATTCAAACCCATATTAGACTCCTTCCAAATGTTTGTTTGGGTCCACCGGGCGATTATTTGGCTCCATCATTTTGTCCTCCATGGTCGTCCAAATGGCCGACTCGTCTCACGAACTGGTCATCTCATCCAAAAATGATCATCTTCCTCTTCGTTGCAAAAAAAGAAACTATTCTGTTTCTATTAAACTATTACATTGTAAAGAGAAACCTTGAGTTACATTCAAAGGGAGAAAAAGTAGAAAAGAATTAACTTTACATTTGGAAGAGGGAGGTAGAGGTTCGGTACATAGATAGAGATAAATATGAATAAAACCAAACCATCCAACCACACACAATTATTGGGTATTGGCCATAACCACGCTACACATCTACCATCGAAACCTCTTTTAGGGCAACACATGTAAATTGCATATATATCATATATATATTAATTTTGTATTATGTGGCCTATAATTGGATACACATATGAAAAAGTTTAAATATTCACATCATATGAAATATATAAATGATTAAATGAAAATGCAGTCATATCGATTATCCTAAAATATAGTAAATTGATTTGGCTCTGATACCATTGTTGGGAGATACAAGCACATAGTATAGCAACAGAAATATTTTTTTTATCTTATATGTATTCCCATACCAGCATGATCACGTCAAGTACTATGAAATAGGAAGGATGGTTTAGAGAGTTAGACCTTTACCTAGAGCAAGTCTAGCAACAACAACTCATTTTAATGCAACTATCAACTAGTTTCTCTTGGATGGTGGTTGTACTACTCCTGGTCTTCACCATGGATAACATACAAGACAACTTTTGCAGTGACTCCTATGGTCTGACCACAGATTGCAGGTTGACTTTGCTCTCCTAGTAGCATCCAAAGGACTCCTTCCTCTAGAGTAGTCCACATGGATCAACTAGAACTCTTATCATTCAATTGGAAGAGATAGGAAGGAGTTGTCCCTCCCATTGGCATACTAATCAGCAACTTGCTCTCCCACAACAATGATTCTTAGTTGTTCGCTCCCATCGCTATCCCTCCCTAGTTGGGTAGGAATTTCTTGGCATTTTTTGATTACCACAACTAGAGAGGACAACAACTGTTAGGGAAACTAATTCTCAGTTGTGTAGTTGTTGTCTGGGAAGCCCCCAATATCCCTCTAATTATAGGCGGGGTTTGGGCTACAATTTCCACTTTGTTTGGGATTTGTGTGGGAGTGGAAGGGACTAGAAGATCTTGAATTTTCACAACCTACAAACCATGAGATGGTCGTATGGTGACCCATACAGTCGTCTAATACAGGGAGATGGTCATCTCATACTGCCAAGTGACCGTTTGGCATTTTCCCAATCGCATATGAAATTGGCAATTTGATTCCCATTAATGTTAGACATTAATTTCTTGCACCACAAGTATTGTGCAATCAAAACAAGGTTGGGAAACTTATAGAATGTTTGTTTTGCCCAACTGAGCCATCTCACACATGTGAGATGCCCATATCACTCACCCAGATGACCATCATGTGAGTCAAGTCAAGCCGATCGGTTCATCAGAATGAACCGACCAGTTTAGATCTCAATTTGGGTAGAACTTAGCCAATTCAAACATTGATCATCCTGAAAACCTAAATGGACATCTCAATACTTGAGACACCCATCTGGCATGTACAAATGGATGTCTCAACACTTGAGATGGTCATATTCTAGTTCATTCAGACAATTTGTTAAGTGAATTGAATACCTAAACGCTTTAGTAATCAATCCATTCATCATTCAAGATTAAACTCCTCTTCTAGATGAGTTCCTTTGTGTTTGACCCTATAGGTTCCATATCACATTAGCAGTGAATATCCATAATTAGATTATGACATCACAAGTATCGAGTGGTTCCTTATCACACATCAGTGCTACCCAAGTGAATGGAGAGTTGGAGAACAACTTCAACATACAATGTACGTAAGGTGTTGTAGTGATTGTATAATTTCCTTTGTCATTGATATCTAGAGTGAACTCGAGGCATGGAATCATCATCCTCTCAACATTCAACTCATATTCCTTGAACCAACAATAGACTGTTTGAGATAATCTGACATCAATATCATATATTGATTCACATGTGCATGCGCATGCGTTTCTCAATCTCGCTTATCAAGTGGCCAACATATCATACTCTAGTTGGAGGGACAAATATCATATCTATCACTCACACTATATCCCCATGTGTCAAAGTCACCCAATCATCACCTTTATGACAACTCATGTTTCAGGACTACATTTGATGATGTCAAAGCGTACCCAACGGCATGTGATGAGTGCAGTGATTTCAGGTATAAGAATCACAATCACCACCTTCACTATGAGAGATGACTATGACCACCAATGATGGTTTCCATGTCTCACTCTCAAGGTGGGTCTGTCCAATACATTGTTCCCTAACATGTATTGGTGTGCTTGGTTTGATATTGCCATATTCTAACTAATGAGATTCTGTCATCAACCAACTCATACTCTAGTCTTATGTGTTACTGGTGTCTATCTACCTTCCATAGTAACAACTGACTAGGGACACAATGATAATATTTATATGTACTCTTAACATCCTTATGATCTCAATTCCCCAAGTCCTATACTTGAAGACATACGTCATTGAGTAGTATTATTCTCTAGACATTCATCATGTTTCCTCATTATCTCATAACCAAATGAAACAAAATGAATTGGAAGCTTGCCTTTATTAGTTATTAATCAAATCCTTGATGGTATATGCCATGTAAATCACCACATGATTGTCTCTCTAGGCATAGCTTATAATAGTTTTCATTTACAATTCGGTACCCTACATCTTATAAAACTCTAATCAGAGTTACCTGCAAATATTGTATCCCTATATAAAACACCATGTTTTTGATATGCCCCTTAGAAAAAGATATCCAAAATTTAGTTGGCAATGTAACAATGCTTAACTACAAAAAAGTGAGAAGATTTGGATAATATGTCTAAACCTAGAAACATTACTAAATAGCCATTTAAAAAATATAGGGCATTGATGAAGTCAGTTACCACATCTATCCAAACCTGATTTCAAATAGGAATGGTTTTAGTAAGAAAAATTAAATAATTTCCAAACCTGTTCTCTTAACAATTGTAACACTCACGAATATGTTGTTTCAAATGACTTCATATTCCTTTCCACCAAAAGACCTTACTTACTTTTTGACAATCTTTTCATATCCCTAATGCCACCCAATAGTAACATTGTGCATTTCATAAATTTCTTATCTACTTATCTCACAAATTGTGCTCAGACCATTGTTTCTCTTATAAAGAACATCTTATTCTTGCATGAAAATTTGTTGAAGTTGAGTTCTCTTTTTTCCCAATTCTCCTCAACTTGATCAATATTGAATACTTCATACAATTTTTCTTGTATTCATCAAATGATGATTGAGGAGTAGGTAATGGATTTCAGTACACTTTTTCCATTTTCTACGTTATATACTTTAAAATCACTTCTCTTAGGCATCATCTACCACCTCATTTTCTAACCCTATCTTGAACTCAATTTTATAGTGCTATCCAAGCAACTTTGCAAGTCACTTTTTCTATGTAGTAGTATGCAATATCTAGTCCATCATGTATTTGGTACTTCTTTAGTTATTCCTAATAGTAAATTGAGATGAAAGAACATATTGCCTACATTTTGTAGTATCTACTTGAATATAATGAATCCCCTTCTCAAATGTGGACCTTCCCTTACAATAGAGAACTTAGAAATGATATGGTCTACTTTTTTCCATTAGTATTGAACCTAATTCAAAAACATGATGCATTTGATTTTCTTGCAAATTACTGACCAAAGTTTGGCATGGCCAAAAATAGGTGTACTTACCATTATACTTCAACAATGTGAAGGTTTTATTAGCATCCAAATCCCACTTGAAATTGTTATTCTTAAGTAATTTCGTCAATGGTTGAGTTATTTGAGCATAGTTCATCATAGACATACTACAATAGCTTCTTAGTCCCAAAAAACTCTAAAGACTTTCAAGTTTCTTGGTTTAGGTCAAGTTTTTATGATTTGAATATTTAAAGAATCTCTAGCTACCACCTCCATAGGGATAACATGTCTCAGGTACTCCAAGACTGTAACCTAAAATTTGCATTTTCTTCTCTTTATAAAAAAATAAGTTTTTGTTAGTAGCATGAATACATCATGTAAATGCTAGAGAAGCAATTGTGGGCTTCTTATAAAAACTAACACATCATCAAAGATAATAAGTATAAATTTCCTTACAAAGGACTAGAAAATATCATCACAAAATATTGGAAGGTTTGTGGTGCATTCATGAGGAAAATGGAATCGCCACATATTCATAGTGGCCTTGGTGAATTCAAAAAGTTATTTTGTGGATATCATGACTTTATTATAGTGTTTTTTGGAAAAGGTAATATATTGCTCCTAATAAAGGTGGGGTTAAGAGAAACCCTACAAGTTTTGGGTGTCAAGACAAATAAACTAAATGCAAAAAAGGTTATAAAAAACTACTATACATGTCAGACTAATCTAAACCTATGCTTAATACATCGCTAGATATTTTTGAAAAGATCCTCAGTCGTCTGCTACACATTTTTAGTGGAACCTATTGTTTCTCTCTTTAAAAACATGGTACCATAAGGAGGAGAGACAGCACCCATCAATATTTATCATTACCTTCATATTAGTCAACTACAATGCATCACATAGATCAACTATAGGGGAGTTCACTCATAAATGTTGATGTTGATCATTGCCCATATATGATGCAAATATGTATCTCAAAAATAGTTGGGTATATTACTACATTTCCTTGATGCACAAGATGCAAGTGGAGTCTCGATTAAACCACCACATTATCATCTCCACTGTAGTAGCTAGTATGCTAAGAGTCACTCTATAAGAAAGTGTAGTCCACCTGGGGATGTGGCCTTGACATGAACCAAGGAAAATCAAGGGGTTTCCTCCTATTAACTAAGGTTTTTGGTAATGGTGAATGAGAGTCCAATTCCCATCAACACCACAATTATAAATGCTATTAACATCATCCATCTAAATCTTATATGTCTCCGTACCATGGAGTCATGATTAGTGGTGGAATTGGACCATCCTAAATCCTTGACATACATCCCTTTAATCCAAAATGACATAATAAGTCCAAGGGAGTCTGGAAGTAGGAGGTCACAATTATGGAAAGTGGTGAGAAAATGATGACTCTAGGATCCAAACGGATAACTAAGGAGGAAAATATATTCAAGAGATCAAATAATTTGTGCTTCATATGCAATCCTTTTAGGATTATAGTCATAAATGTAAGTTTAAAGGAAAGAAACACCTATTCAAGATGAAGATGTGGTAGAGATTAACATGCATCAATGGGAAGAGTTTGAAGAGAATTTAATTATAAGCCTTAACAAGTGAGGATGCTCCTTAAACAATGAGGGTAAAAATCAAAGTAAATGGACTAGAGTTAATAGCCTTTATTAATTCATGTAGAACCCACAATTTCCTAGATAGATTGGTAGTTAGAAGACCGTTTATGCTTAAATTTATAATATGATAACACAATGGTTGTGTCTAGTTGGAACAAAATTGGCTGAAAGGAAAACCATAGGGTCTAGCATATATAATCTCAAAGAGAATGATGTATGGGAAATTTAATAGTTCTTCACATAGGAAATTATGATGCAATTTTGGGAACTAATGCATATGCCAAATTAGTCCATTGTGGTAGGATGCCAATATACATAGGTTCAATTATCACAATTTGTCCATTGCAATGAAAGGTTTAAAGTTATAATTCAGATACAAAATACAACTTATGTTGATCATAATTTGATAAAGAATAGGTATATGGAAGTCATACAATTCATGATCATTGAATATAATATATATCATGAGTAAGGGGTTGTAGAGGATCAATAATTAGAAGTAGTAAAACAATTATTAGAAGAATTCAATGTGTATTCCAAGAACTATTAAACATTCACTAAGAAGGCAACATGATGATATGATCCCACTAGTGGAAGGTAGTAAGCATGTATCTTAGAGACCCTATTCATACATGTTGTTCCAAAAAATGAATTAGCCAGCATCTGAGAAGTTGAAGGGTGGATTAATAAGGAAGAACAATAGTCCTTACTGATGTCTAGTACTTTCAGTGAAGAAATCTGACAAGTCTTGAAGGTCTAAAGATTACAGGGTCTAAATCAAATCACTATACTATATAATTGATATTAAAAGATGAAAAAGTTACAAGAAAGTATTGAGGCATATGAAACTTTTAAATATTTGTTTACTGACAAAACTTATATGTATATTATATTATATCACCCATGAATTTTGAAGCGATGTTTGTACATGGAACAATATATATAGTGCACACGGGTGAAGCTCTCCAATTTGTTTTCCTATAGGGTCTTGTAATAATAAATGATCTAGCAAGTTTTTATGAAACATAAATAAGCATGTGGAGGAACATTGGGCTACTTCGTATTGGGTTTTGGGAGGCTAATGACCAAACCATATTTTTAAATAGGCTGTGGTCAAATTAAAACCCATATCATGTGTAAGACATATGGGGTTTTGGTTGGTTCAGATTAACCTAAAGATCATATATTAATGAAGATATATTTAAACTTATATGTAGATAAATGTGTTTATCAAGAGTTCAATAAGCATGGACAATCAATAATGAAACACAAACATATCAAACATCAAACTACTAGTGTTACAACATGTTAACTATATACAACCATATGTATTTACAGAATATTGTCTACATCAGATAAAAGTTAAAAAATCACCATATATACAATGTATTCATTATATATAATAAAATTCATACAACCATTTCTTTAATTTATGTCACTTATGATTATAAACTATAAAATTTCTTTTAGTGAATTCTCAAAAAAATGCATGGTTCAATTTCATGGAAGACATCTAACCTAAGTAGTATAGACCCAATCTACAAGATTAATTGTGTTGTAGATAACCACAAACATGTTAAACATTAAATGGGTGCATATAACTTATATTTTGTCAGATATATATGCTTTAGTCTTATGATATGGCTTGCAAATTGTATCTTAGATAAAATTTACTTCGAAATTTTTCATAGTCCCATTAATCTTTTAGAGATGCATATATTATGTATACATATATAAATGATACATTGATGTATATATAATGAATCTGGATATACATTTTTATATGTCTGAGTTTACCTTGGTTCAGAACCAACAAGTAATATCATTGAATCTTGGGTTCTACAATCTAAATGAATCAGAATCAAGGAAATAATTAATAATAAATACCAAATCTGTGATGATGATTTTTAATAGTATTGTGCTTTGATGACTCATTAAGTGATACATTTTATGTTTCATTGGCTTAATAGGTGCAATTTCTTGGGCAATGTTGGCCAGCTTGTAATCATTGTGACCATTGTTACCAAACACAGGTCACCCACTTTAGCATTGAACAACATCCACTGTTGTCATTTTTTCATAAAAAGAAATCTTTCAATGATCCATTTCACCATACCAGAGCGTTGGAAACATCAACCGCATTGTGAAACACCACATTAACATATATTCTGGACAGTTAATGTTGGGGAGCTTGTAATCACTTTGACCATTGTTACCAAACACAGATCACCCACTTTAGCATTGAACAACATCCACTGTTGTCATTTTTTCATAAAAAGAAATCTTTCAATGATCCATTTCACCATACCAGAGCGTTGGAAACATCAACTGCATTGTGAAACACCACATTAATATATATTATGGACAGTTAAGTATTCAAGTAATGTTGATGGATGAACAGACAAATGGTTGTTTGACTAATTGGAATTATTGATGCATGACTATGTCACCCGAGATCCACATCACAAACATTAATTCTTTTGGAGATTCACTAAATATCTCAAGAATTTTCATATCAACAGGGTACTTACTTGGATTCAAATAACCATCAACATCGAGACCATTTTAGGAATTCATTTTAGTGACCAGATAGTTGCTTTTAGGAGTAGATTTTTGGAATGAAGCGAGATCAATTAACATGGGAACTCAAATTTTATCTGTGGATAATTGAATAAATATAGAGAGAGTTAAGGAGATTGCACTGTTGGGAATGACTAGAGCATGTTTCTCAGATTTATCTTGGATCCCCCTATTTTTTTATCATAGGATTTTAATCCACGGTCGACTGTATATTTAGAAGGTTTTTGGGGTGCAACTTCTTAGCCTCGAACATGTGTCTATCTTATGCCCCTTGATGGTGATTTTGAGCATGGGCACATCATCTTCAAAATTTGACATCAGAGAGAATGTAGAACTTATCAGACTTCATTGCCTAGCATCATAATTTATATAGGTTTTTGTTGTTAGGTTATTTCCACTATGTCAAGACATACTCCCTGATACCTAGCATATTAGTAGAGTGGCCTATAGAGCAATATTGAGGCATGCATCACCATCAAAAGTGTTTAGCTATTCCAAAATTCTTCAAATCTAAGATTCCCATCAAATATAATGGGTCCATGAATGAATGCACAAACATTATATTTTATTTTAAGGGATTTTTACTTTGCATGAGAAAACTACTTATTTTTATTAACATAAAAAAATAGGTTGAAGTAGTCAACTAACTTGAACTTTCCTTCTAGTACTGAATATCACAATTAATCAATTCCAAATTCATAGAAAACTAGAGAATGCTTTAGATCTAGAAAAAGCAATATATTTGAGTCATCCATTGCATCACCAGATGATGAATTACTATAAACATAAATGTTATATTTCCAAAAAAATGTGACTTATTCACCATACAAAAGTAATATCATTCACTCTTTTTGTGATGTCCCCGAATTTTGGCTTCTCCAAACCCTATTGGGAATGAGAGCCCATAATCCGAAAACATCATCCAATCATATCAGAAAGCGATGCGGAAGCATAATACACATACATGAACGTACAACCATAACATACTCAACATTCAACATGTATTTTTATACAAATGGACTTATTACAACATGAATTTCAATTGCATATTGAAAGAGAAGTTTTACACAAGTCTAAACATGTATGCTAACTAGGATCTTCACAATAGGTACAACCTGAACAACTTGCTCACATCCTGTACTTTTCCTCCCATGCTATCTCTGAACCTAAAACATACGTGAAACAACAAATCAACACACAAGGTGTTGTGTACATGGGCAGAAAGATACATATATTTATGGCTTTCATAATTTTTGAAAAAGATTTGTAGAAGGAAAGAAAATCATAGAAAACACTTCTTTATTAAGCAAAATACGCCAATTTAAGTCATTTTCCTAGATGAATTGCATTATCAAGGTGGACTAGTACCAAAACATAAATATGGGCCCTTCCCCGTGTACCAAGTACTCTAGGGAAACTCCCCGTACACCGTGTGCTCTAGGGAGGTGTACTAGCCAACATTAATCCATTCCCTCATAAGGGGGATAATGAACACCTTAAATAACTACAAAACATCTACTCATAATTTATGTTTTCAAGTGACAAAATAACGGGTACTACATAGCAATACTACATCCAATATTTGCAAATAGAAGAGAGCATACATACATATCATGATTGCAAGCAAGAAAACCATAGTCATATAATTAAATAAAAACCCACGTACCTGAGTTCAGAGATTCCTATATATATTATGGATCATCTACATCTCTGGTCATCACCTGATTAATAGAAATTAATCATCATTAATAAATGTTCATCATATTCTTGGTATTTTAGGTCCAAATCAGGGTTTAGGTCAAATCTAAGGTTCAAACTAACTTCAGTTTGTCTTTGATATTTTTATACTGACCTACATGTCATAATTAGGGTCTGGTTAAATTCTCATAATTTTTCTGATGCTTAGTCTATTTTCTATAATTAATATGAGACCAAAAGCATCTAATCATGATTTAGTAAGAAGATACATTGTACTTTGGCATAATAATCAGATCAGGCTCCATCATTAGTTTGAGGATAAAATTAGAGTTCAACAGTATTTTTCTCAGCTATATTATTCATCATATCCTAATTATACCATTTAAAACATTCTAAAAGAAATAATTTCATTTATATTATAAACATAAATTTATATTTCTTCAAAAGACTGATATAAGAGTCTAGTAATATAGGGGATGTTTTTCTGAGTCTAGGGGTATTTTTGGGGCATTTATAGGCCAAGGGATCTATTTTTACCATTTTTCTAAGGTCCAATCTATTTCTTGAGAATTAATAAATGATTTACCTTTAATAGGGCTTAGGCCGGCCGGTTCAGGCGGTTCGAACCCGGTTCAATCTGGGTGGAGAGTCAAGAGGGCCCGATCTCTCTTCTCTCCCTCTCTTTCTCATGATCTGACGCCCCCGATTCATCCCCTTCTGCTGCGCTTCGAGCGTCGTCGCTGGAAGAGGTATCTCTGCCGAGTAAATCGACACAACTCCAAGGTTCTTCGCTTCTCGCATGACTCTTCCATGATTCTTGTGCTCATGGATAGGGGAAGAAGCTTGCCGATCTTTGTGGTGCTCTGCAGCACACAACACCCCACCTAGGAGCTCCACAGCACCGCCGAGGAGCGGTCGCCGGGAAGGAGGGTGATTCCCTCGGTGCTTGAGTTATTCACTGTTGAGCAATACCCTACTAAGAACCTTGGATGATCTGCATGTACCCAATGAATATGATTGTGGTCCTCGAAGGTGGTGGGGAAGAAGAACAGGTCATCCCCTAGGTGTCGTCCTCCTCCATCGGCGGCTAGATGGGTTGCCCAAGATGGGGGTCTCGAACCCTGGTAAAATCGACAATCACCCAACCTATCTACTGATGGTTTTCATCTATTTCTGATCTCCCCCTGATACCTCACCACCGTTTCCCGAATTCCACAATCACTTATAGATGGCGATGGAGAGAAAAAGCTGAAAAGAGGAGGACTGGTTAGCAGGCTTCTGCTATCTATGGCTCCATCTCAAACACCCATCGACCTCACAAGGTTTCAGGGACGATCTTCCCTTCTCGATACTCTCAATACGCCTCTCATATGCTCAACCTTGTCTGACTTCCCACTGTGAATAGTGATGCTAGAGAAAGACAAGAAGCATACGACTCGTTCTCCCTCTCCAGGGAACCACTCTGCCAAAACGAGAGGTCGATATGCTTGGGTTGAAAATGCTCTTTCGGAGAAGAAGCCAGAGCCGCCAAAGGCCACAGACTCCAGCTCTTCCAGCCGCTTGGATGCCACAGGGGAAGATGGTTGCACTGGAAGAGGGTTTCTTCATCTTCTATTAGACCTACCATGGCGCACTCGATGGTCCTAGACCCCTGACGCCCACTGCAGCAATAACATGTGAGAGACAATGGAGAAGGGAGGAGGAAGGAGGCTATTTTCTCTCAGAATGATGGGTGTCTACTTTCGAGTGAAGAGTCAGTCGGTTTGAAGTGTTCCACAGAACTTGGTTTTCCCAACAAAATTCCCTTCATTTCCCCCACCATCATCGGATATGAGAGACACCTCACTGTGTTCTGTCCCCCCCCCTTTACGGAGGTTAAGGATTACCGGTTCCCTCAGTGCCTCGCTACAAAAGGCAGCGTGACATTAATATGTCACATATCTAAAGACTAAAGTCTGATCAAGAAAAAAAAATATCATCAATGTCCCCAATTTCAAATAATTCTATCTCTTTGTAGAAATCTCCAAAAATTCTGAAATTTTAGACATAGGCTCACAAAATCCTAGTCTATCTTCTATTGAAGTTTGAGACTCAAAGACTATTATCTATCCATGCCAATAATTTTTATTTAACTAACCTCATAAATAAGTGTATTAACCTTAAATACAAGTTGATTCATCATCAACTCTATCTCTAATCATGCTTTTTGGGTGAAATTATTCTTATCTAAATAACAAGATCCTCAAGTTGAGTTCAACCATATACAAGCATCCCTGGTCATAAATTTCTACATTTGATATCAAAATCCTAAAATCGAGGTCATCACATTCACCCCACCTTATAAGGAATTTCGTCCTCGAAATTTAACTAAGCTCATCCTTAAGAGGCTATTTAGGAGTTCAACTTCACATACATCATCATTGCTTAGGTTCTAAGACCACCATAGTTGCATGCACTCTAAGTTGTCAGCTTAGGGTCTAGAGATTCTTGGGGGTATCCACCCCACCTTATATATATGTGGAAGCATCACTTAACCATAACATGACATTATGATATCTTAGGGTTACATCACCACTAAGGGTACATGGTTGTTCATACTTTTAATGTCCAAGAGGAATTCATTTATATGACATGGTATTTAGATCATTCAAATCTAACATCATTAATATGTTTTATGATCAACATCTTACAATGATTTCAGCATAAGAGGAAATTTATCTCCCCCCTTGATATTAGAAATTTTTTTTTTACATAAGAAGGGCTTACGTAACATGCTTGACCATTAGGGTTTCACCCTATGGTGTGGTATTCATACTCAACTTAGAAGCATACATTGAGAAGGATCAAAGTTACGAACTATATTTCTGATCATATATCCTATGATCCAAAAATATCTTTATATCAACTTGATGAGTTCAACTTTTTATGTCTTACATGTATTATGTGAAGGGAAAAAGAGAATATACTAAGCTTATCCCATGATCTCAGTATCATATCTTTCATGTTTCATACGAAAGGGAAGAGAATATTTTAAAGTCAAACTTATCATGATTTCAATCTTGGGTGCTACATGTATGATATAGGGGGAAAATATAGAATAGGTCAAGCCTATACGAGTGACTCCTCATATTATATAGCTCAAGTGAGGTTTCTATCATCGTATATTAAGAAAGAGAAGAAGAAGGGAGAACATGTATTTTGAGTATCTTTTGCACAAAGCATCATACTCTCATAACTAGAGTTCATATATTACCTCACTTGCAACTAATGATGATATTCACAAAATATGTCACTCTAGCTAGGACCTAACTCAGCCAAAGGATTGACTTTCTCATATGGGTCATCTACCCATCCTTTTCTTTTACCCAATTCTCACATATAGATTTGAATCATGCATAAGGACACAACTCATCTACTCAGGAGTAACCCATCTTAAGACACATCATATCACATATATCTCATATTTTCATATATTGTAGGGTAGGTCCTATGACCCTCTCCTTGTGGATCTCACCCTCTATGGAGTTCACCACATATCTTGTCCTAACACTGGGGGTCCTCCTTTGTAAAAGAGCTTGAGGCTCATGCATATTCAACCTTATTTTAACTTAGCTCATCTTAAATAAGAAAGAGGATGCACATTCATCATCAGGACTTAGCTTAGATTCTTCAAAATTGGATTCAGGTCATATACAACTTAAATCTTTATAAAGAAACTTATATCATTAGAGGTAGAACTTAAATAAGATCATCCATGCTTATATCAACTACCATTCTATCATCTACACTATGTATCACATATATTGATACGGCTCTAGACATCTAATCTAGACTACTCTCTCTTATAGACTGATGTCACTCCCTTTCACTTAGGTTGCATGAACACTAACTACTCTCCAGTGTGAGGGACACATTTTCATATTTACATATATATAATAAAATATTATATAGTTTTTCTCCGAGAAAGAAGGCGTCAGAGAAAACTGTCAAGGTGCGAGCCGATTGGGAAACAAAACCAAATCAGCAAACTCGAGTGTCCCACACACAGTAGACAGTTTAGTGTCATGTACCCTAGTGAAATGGTGAGAACAAGATGTAGACTAGTGTAGCTACCCAATACATATGAGCTCTATATGGAAAGGGTTTCAGACACTTGTCTAAACCTAGTTCTCGAACATCTGGGTTCTAACCAAGAGGCTAAGTCAGAACTTATTCCTATAAAACAACTTGCTAAATTTCTAGGGTTTAAAGTGAAAGGTTAAATTTAGTTTTATGTTTCATAGTGAGCAATTGTTAGGTGTAGCTATTGTTCATGCTCTGATACCAACTGTGACGTCCCCGGATTTTGGCTTCTCCAAACCCTATTGGGAATGAGAGCCCATAATCTGAAAACATCATCGAATCATATCAGAAAGCGATGCGGAAGCATAATACGCATACATGAACGTACAACCATAACATACTCAACATTCAACATGTATTTTTATACAAATGGACTTATTACAACATGAATTTCAATTGCATATTGAAAGAGAAGTTTTACACAAGTCTAAACATGTATGCTAACTAGGATCTTCACAATAGGTACAACCTGAACAACTTGCTCACATCCTGTACTTTTCCTCCCATGCTATCTCTGAACCTAAAACATACGTGAAACAACAAATCAACACACAAGGTGTTGTGTACATGGGCAGAAAGAAACATATATTTATGGCTTTCATAATTTTTGAAAAAGATTTGCAGAAGGAAAGAAAATCATAGAAAACACTTCTTTATTAAGTGAAATATGCCAATTTAAGTCATTTTCCTAGATGAATTGCATTATCAAGGTGGACTAGTACCAAAACATAAGTATGGGCCCTTCCCCGTGTACCAAGTACTCTAGGGAAACTCCCCGTACACCGTGTGCTCTAGGGAGGTGTACTAGCCAACATTAATCCATTCCCTCGTAAGGGGGATAATGAACACCTTAAATAACTACAAAACATCTACTCATAATTTATGTTTTCAAGTGACAAAACAACGGGTACTACATAGCAATACTACAACCAATATTTGCAAATAGAAGAGAGCATACATACATATCATGATTGCAAGCAAGAAAACCATAGTCATATAATTAAATAAAAACCCACATACCTGAGTTCAGAGATTCCTATATATATTCTGGATCATCTACATCTCTAGTCATCACCTGATTAATAGCAATTAATCATCATTAATAAATGTTCATCATATTCTAGGTATTTTAGGTCCAAATCAGGGTTTAGGTCAAATCTAAGGTTCAAACTGACTTAAGTTTGTCTTTGATATTTTTATACTGACCTACATGTCATAATTAGGGTCTGGTTAAATTCTCATAATTTTTCTGATGCTTAGTCTATTTTCTATAATTAATATGAGACCAAAAGCATCTAATCATGATTTAGTAAGAAGATACATTGTACTTTGGCATAATAATCAGATCAAGCTCCATCATTAGTTTGAGGATAAAATTAGAGTTCAACAGTATTTTTCTCAGCTATATTATTCATCATATCCTAATTATACCATTTAAAACATTCTAAAAGAAATAATTTCATTTATATTATAAACATAAATTTATATTTCTTCAAAAGACTGATATAAGAGTCTAGTAATATAGGGGATGTTTTTCTGAGTCTAGGGGTATTTTTGGGGCATTTATAGGCCAAGGGATCTATTTTTACCATTTTTCTAAGGTCCAATCTATTTCTTGAGAATTAATAAATGATTTACCTTTAATAGGGCTTAGGCCGGCCGGTTCAGGCGGTTCGGACCCGGTTCAATCTGGGTGGAGAGTCAAGAGGGCCCGATCTCTCTTCTCTCCCTCTCTTTCTCATGATCTGACGCCCCCGGTTCATCCCCTTATGCTGCGCTTCGAGCGTCATCGCTGGAAGAGCTGTCTCTGCCGAGTAAATCGACACAACTCCAAGGTTCTTCGCTTCTCGCATGACTCTTCCATGATTCTTGTGCTCATGGATAGGAGAAGAAGCTTGCCGATCTTTGTGGTGCTCTGCAGCACACAGCACCCCACCTAGGAGCTCCACAGCACCGCCGAGGAGCGGTCGCCGGGAAGGAGGGTGATTCCCTCGGTGCTTGAGTTATTCACTGTTGAGCAATACCCTACTAAGAACCTTGGATGATCCGCATGTACCCAATGAATATGATTGTGGTCCTCGGAGGTGGTGGGGAAGCAGAACAGGTCATCCCCTAGGTGTCGTCCTCCTCCATCGGCGGCTAGCTGGGTTGCCCAGGATGGGGGTCTCGAACCCTGGTAAAATTGACAATCACCCAGCCTATCTACTGATGGTTTTCATCTATTTCTGATCTCCCCCTGATACCTCACCACCGTTTCCCGAATTCCACAATCACTTGTAGATGGCGATGGAGAGAAAAAGTTGAAAAGAGGAGGATTGGTTAGCAGGCTTCTGCTATCTATGGCTCCATCTCAAACACCCATCGACCTCACAAGGTTTCAGGGACGATCTTCCCTTCTCGATACTCTCAATACGCCTCTCATATGCTCAACCTTGTCTGACTTCCCGCTGTGAATAGTGATGCTAGAGAAAGCCAAGAAGCATACGACTCGTTCTCCCTCTCCAGGGAACCACTCTGCCAAAACAAGAGGTCGATATGCTTGGGTTGAAAATGCTCTTTCGGAGAAGAAGCCAGAGCCGCCAAAGGCCACAGACTCCAGCTCTGCCAGCCGCTTGGATGCCACAGGGGAAGATGGTTGCACTGGAAGAGGGTTTCTTCATCTTCTATTAGACCTACCATGGCGCACTCGATGGTCCTAGACCCCTGACGCCCACTGCAGCAATAACATGTGAGAGACAATGGAGAAGGGAGGAGGAAGGAGGCTATTTTCTCTCAGAATGATGGGTGTCCACTTTCGAGTGAAGGGTCAGTCGATTTGAAGTGTTCCACAGAACTTGGTTTTCCCAACAAAATTCCCTTCATTTCCCCCACCATCATCGGATATGAGAGACACCTCACTGTGTTCTGTCCCCCCCCCCTTACGGAGGTTAAGGATGACCGGTTCCCTCAGTGCCTCGCTGCAAAAGGCAGCGTGACATTAATATGTCACATATCTAAAGACCAAAGTCTGATCAAGAAAAAAAAATATCATCAATGTCCCCAATTTCAAATAATTCTATCTCTTTGTAGAAATCTCCAAAAATTCTGAAATTTTAGACATAGGCTCACAAAATCCTAATCTATCTTCTATTGAAGTTTGAGACTCAAAGACTATTATCTATCCATGCCAATAATTTTTATTTAACTAACCTCATAAATAAGTGTATTAACCTTAAATACAAGTTGATTCATCATCAACTCTATCTCTAATCATGCTTTTTGGGTGAAATTATTCTTATCTGAATAACAAGATCCTCAAGTTGAGTTCAACCATATACAAGCATCCCTGGTCATAAATTTCTACATTTGATATCAAAATCCTAAAATCGAGGTCATCACATTCACCCCACCTTATAAGGAATTTCGTCCTCGAAATTTAACTAAGCTCATCCTTAAGAGGCTACTTAGGAGTTCAACTTCACATACATCATCATTGCTTAGGTTCTAAGACCACCATAGTTGCATGCACTCTAAGTTGTCAGCTTAGGGTCTAGAGATTCTTGGGGGTATCCACCCCACCTTATATATATGTGGAAGCATCACTTAACCATAACATGACATTATGATATCTTAGGGTTACATCACCACTAAGGGTACATGGTTGTTCATACTTTTAATGTCCAAGAGGAATTCATTTATATGACATGGTATTTAGATCATTCAAATCTAACATCATTAATATGTTTTATGATCAACATCTTACAATGATTTCAGCATAAGAGGAAATTTATCTCCCCCCCTTGATATTAGAATTTTTTTTTACATAAGAAGGGCTTACATAACCTGCTTGACCATTAGGGTTTCACCCTATGGTGTGGTATTCATACTCAACTTAGAAGCATACATTGAGAAGGATCAAAGTTACGAACTATATTTCTGATCATATATCCTATGATCCAAAAATAACTTTATATCAACTTGATGAGTTCAACTTTTTATGTCTGACATGTATTATGTGAAGGGAAAAAGAGAATATACTAAGCTTATCCCATGATCTCAGCATCATATCTTTCATGTTTCATACGAAAGGGAAGAGAATATTTTAACGTCAAAATTATCATGATTTCAATCTTGGGTGCTACATGTATGATATAGGGGGAAAATATAGAATAGGTCAAGCCTATACGAGTGACTCCTCATATTATATAGCTCAAGTGAGGTTTCTATCATCGTATATTAAGAAAGAGAAGAAGAAGGGAGAACATGTATTTTGAGTATCTTTTGCACAAAGCATCATACTCTCATAACTAGAGTTCATATATTACCTCACTTGCAACTAATGATGATATTCACAAAATATGTCACTCTAGCTAGGACCTAACTCAGCCAAAGGATTGACTTTCTCATATGGGTCATCTACCCATCCTTTTCTTTTACCCAATTCTCACATATAGATTTGAATCATGCATAAGGACACAACTCATCTACTCAGGAGTAACCCAGCTTAAGACACATCATATCACATATATCTCATATTTTCATATATTGTAGGGTAGGTCCTATGACCCTCTCCTTGTGGATCTCACCCTCTCTGGAGTTCACCACATATCTTGTCCTAACACTGGGGGTCCTCCTTTGTAAAAGAGCTTGAGGCTCATGCATATTCAACCTTATTTTAACTTAGCTCATCTTAAATAAGAAAGAGGATGCACATTCATCATCAGGACTTAGCTTAGATTCTTCAAAATTGGATTCAGGTCATATACAACTTAAATCTTTATAAAGCAACTTATATCATTAGAGGTAGAACTTAAATAAGATCATCCATGCTTATATCAACTACCATTCTATCATCTACACTATGTATCACATATATTGATACGGCTCTAGACATCTAATCTAGACTACTCTCTCTTATAGACTGATGTCACTCCCTTTCACTTAGGTTGCATGAACACTAACTACTCTCCAGTGTGAGGGACACATTTTCATATTTACATATATATAATAAAATATTATATAGTTTTTCTCTGAGAAAGAAGGCGTCAGAGAAAACTGTCAAGGTGCGAGCCGATTGGGAAACAAAACCAAACCAGCAAACTCGAGTGTCCCACACACAGTAGACAGTTTAGTGTCATGTACCCTAGTGAAATGGTGAGAACAAGATGTAGACTAGTGTAGCTACCCAATACATATGAGCTCTATATGGAAAGGGTTTCAGACACTTGTCTAAACCTAGTTCTCGAACATCTGGGTTCTAACCTAGAGGCTAAGTCAGAACTTATTCCTATAAAACAACTTGCTAAATTTCTTGGGTTTAAAGTGAAAGGTTAAATTTAGTTTTATGTTTCATAGTGAGCAATTGTTAGGTGTAGCTATTATTCATGCTCTGATACCAACTGTGACGTCCCCGGATTTTGGCTTCTCCAAACCCTATTGGGAATGAGAGCCCATAATCCGAAAACATCATCGAATCATATCAGAAAGCGATGCGGAAGCATAATACGCATACATGAACGTACAACCATAACATACTCAACATTCAACATGTATTTTTATACAAATGGACTTATTACAACATGAATTTCAATTGCATATTGAAAGAGAAGTTTTACACAAGTCTAAACATGTATGCTAACTAGGATCTTCACAATAGGTACAACCTGAACAACTTGCTCACATCCTGTACTTTTCCTCCCATGCTATCTCTGAACCTAAAACATACGTGAAACAACAAATCAACACACAAGGTGTTGTGTACATGGGCAGAAAGATACATATATTTATGTCTTTCATAATTTTTGAAAAAGATTTGCAGAAGGAAAGAAAATCATAGAAAACACTTCTTTATTAAGCGAAATACGCCAATTTAAGACATTTTCCTAGATGAATTGCATTATCAAGGTGGACTAGTACCAAAACATAAATATGGGCCCTTCCCCGTGTACCAAGTACTCTAGGGAAACTCCCCGTACACCGTGTGCTCTAGGGAGGTGTACTAGACAACATTAATCCATTCCCTCGTAAGGGGGATAACGAACACCTTAAATAACTACAAAACATCTACTCATAATTTATGTTTTCAAGTGAAAAAACAACGGGTACTACATAGCAATACTACATCCAATATTTGCAAATAGAAGAGAGCATACATACATATCATGATTGCAAGCAAGGAAACCATAGTCATATAATTAAATAAAAACCCACGTACCTGAGTTCAGAGATTCCTATATATATTCTAGATCATCTACATCTCTGGTCATCACCTGATTAATAGCAATTAATCATCATTAATAAATGTTCATCATATTCTAGGTATTTTAGGTCCAAATCAGGGTTTAGGTCAAATCTAAGGTTTAAACTGACTTCAGTTTGTCTTTGATATTTTTATACTGACCTACATGTCATAATTAGGGTCTGGTTAAATTCTCATAATTTTTCTGATGCTTAGTCTATTTTCTATAATTAATATGAGACCAAAAGCATCTAATCATGATTAAGTAAGAAGATACATTGTACTTTGGCATAATAATCAGATCAGGCTCCATCATTAGTTTGAGGATAAAATTAGAGTTCAACAGTATTTTTCTCAGCTATATTATTCATCATATCCTAATTATACCATTTAAAACATTCTAAAAGAAATAATTTCATTTATATTATAAACATAAATTTATATTTCTTCAAAAGACTGATATAAGAGTCTAGTAATATAGGGGATGTTTTTCTGAGTCTAGGGGTATTTTTGGGGCATTTATAGGCCAAGGGATCTATTTTTACCATTTTTCTAAGGTCCAATCTATTTCTTGAGAATTAATAAATGATTTACCTTTAATAGGGCTTAGGCCGGCCAGTTCAGGCGGTTCAGACCCGGTTCAATCTGGGTGGAGAGTCAAGAGGGCCCGATCTCTCTTCTCTCCCTCTCTTTCTCATGATCTGACGCCCCCGGTTCATCCCCTTCTGCTGCGCTTCGAGCGTCGTCGCTGGAAGAGGTATCTCTGCCGAGTAAATCGACACAACTCCAAGGTTCTTCGCTTCTCGCATGACTCTTCCATGATTCTTATGCTCATGGATAGGGGAAGAAGCTTGCCGATCTTTGTGGTGCTCTGCAGCACACAGCACCCCACCTAGGAGCTCCACAGCACCGCCGAGGAGCGGTCGCCGGGAAGGAGGGTGATTCCCTCGGTGCTTGAGTTATTCACTGTTGAGCAATACCCTACTAAGAACCTTGGATGATCCGCATGTACCCAATGAATATGATTGTGGTCCTCGGAGGTGGTGGGGAAACAGAACAGGTCATCCCCTAGGTGTCGTCCTCCTCCATCGACGACTAGCTGGGTTGCCCAGGATGGGGGTCTCGAACCCTGGTAAAATCGACAATCACCCAACCTATCTACTGATGGTTTTCATCTATTTCTGATCTCCCCCTGATACCTCACCACCGTTTCCCGAATTCCACAATCACTTGTAGATGGCGATGGAGAGAAAAAGCTGAAAAGAGGAGGACTGGTTAGCAGGCTTCTGCTATCTATGGCTCCATCTCAAACACCCATCGACCTCACAAGGTTTCAGGGACGATCTTCCCTTCTCGATACTCTCAATACACCTCTCATATGCTCAACCTTTTCTGACTTCCCGCTGTGAATAGTGATGCTAGAGAAAGCCAAGAAGCATACGACTCATTCTCCCTCTCCAGGGAACCACTCTGCCAAAACGAGAGGTCGATATGCTTGGGTTGAAAATGCTCTTTCGGAGAAGAAGCCAGAGCCGCCAAAGGCCACAGACTCCAGCTCTGCCAGCCGCTTGGATGCCACAGGGGAAGATGGTTGCACTGGAAGAGGGTTTCTTCATCTTCTATTAGACCTACCATGGCGCACTCGATGGTCATAGACCCCTGACGCCCACTGCAGCAATAACATGTGAGAGACAATGGAGAAGGGAGGAGGAAGGAGGCTATTTTCTCTCAGAATGATGGGTGTCCACTTTCGAGTGAAGGGTCAGTCGGTTTGAAGTGTTCCACAGAATTTGGTTTTCCCAACAAAACTCCATTCATTTCCCCCACCATCATCGGATATGAGAGACACCTCACTGTGTTCTGTTCCCCCCCCCCCCTTTACGGAGGTTAAGGATGACCGGTTCCCTCAGTGCCTCGCTGCAAAAGGCAGCGTGACATTAATATGTCACATATCTAAAGACCAAAGTCTGATCAAGAAAAAAAAATATCATCAATGTCCCCAATTTCAAATAATTCTATCTCTTTGTAGAAATCTCCAAAAATTCTGAAATTTTAGACATAGGCTCACAAAATCCTAATCTATCTTCTATTGAAGTTTGAGACTCAAAGACTATTATCTATCCATGCCAATAATTTTTATTTAACTAACCTCATAAATAAGTGTATTAACCTTAAATACAAGTTGATTCATCATCAACTCTATCTCTAATCATGCTTTTTGGGTGAAATTATTCTTATCTGAATAACAAGATCCTCAAGTTGAGTTCAACCATATACAAGCATCCTTGGTCATAAATTTCTACATTTGATATCAAAATCCTAAAATCGAGGTCATCACACTTTTCCCCACATATTCAATTAGTACATTAAGAGATGTCATGACAATATTTTCTACATTTTGTAAGACATCTTCATTTAGATATCAAGTATCATTTATTAAAATAAAAATTAAATATATAATGCATAAATACATTCCTACATTTGATTATCACATTATATTTTATTTTATTAATATTTTAAAAAGAAATTTGTACATGTGCAAGCCAATATACTTATGCCTATCAAATATGCTAGTACACCCATATTTTGTGAGCATTTTATAATTAAATATGTGTATTGTATTATAAATATTTTACTATTTGGGTACCTAAAGTAATCGTGCTAATCCATTATATACACTCTCATGTACATTTACATGCAGTGAAGTTACATAGTAGGATAATAATATGTGTATTGTCCCTCACAATAAAGTTTAGAGATAAAATAGCATATGATTGCAAAAATAACCATATCAATATCAACAACAAAACTAAGATATACATCAACACCCAAATAGACAACAACATATAATTTATTTAATGACAACACCCTTAAAACTATGAGTAACATGTATCTTATAGTGTGATTGTTATGTCCATTTATCTATCTATTTCCCATCCCCCCTCTCACTATTTGAGTGTCATGTCTTTCACCCTTCACATTTTTTTAATTTTATGTTGTGTATCCTTTTTTCTCTGAGACAATCTAACTTCCCATAAAACAAAAATAGGCAATGGAGCCGAAGTGGGTGGGAAACAGATATATCCAATAAAAAGGATATTTTAAGAAAAATTATTCCCTACACCTAAAGAAACATACATGTTTAATGCAAATGTTTGAAAATCATAAATATTTTAAATTTAAAAAAAATGAAATTTATATATTACAAATCAAATGAATAAGTGATAGATAATCCAAATTTGATCTTGAAAGTCTCTACAAATCTATCTTAGTTGGCATGTTAAACCTAAAAAGATGAACAAGTCAATAAAAGATGCCTAAGGTATGTGCAATTTGAGAAACTTATCTATTGATGGAACTTATATGAAAACTAGACTATCTCATTCATGCAATTACAAAATGATGTATATTCACAATCATCATATGGAGTCCATGTAGGTAAAACTTTTCAGTAATGTTGTCATGTGGGTCTTTTGAAACGTGAAAGGGTATATATTTGTTAGAAGTAATATTTAGTAAATAACATACACAACCAGTCTAATCTAGAAAAGAATTTTTATAGAATGACTTTTTATTTGGAGTAATACCTAGAAAATAAAATATATAACTAGGCTAATCTAGAAAATTATATGCACATAATAAAACATTAGTAAAGAACTAATTTAGTACATGACATTATATAGGGTTATCAACATTAAATTTTTCCATTTTATAGGGAAAAACTCATAAAAATTAGGCAACAGTTAAATGCTACGAGATTGATAATTGGTAGTATATTTATTCTTTATAATAAAAAGATAGATGAAATATTGGGGGATGAGAAGGGTCTCTCTAAGAATGTGTTTAGTACATGGGTAAACATAGGAAGAGGAGAGTTAACAAACTTTATAATGTTGTTTTGTTAGCATGTTTTCCATGGAAAATATATATAATATTTAACCATATTTTTTCATTGATGAAAAGAATAATGGTTTAAATTTGGATTAAAAGTTTTTGCCCATGAAATTAACCTTTTTACTAATAATTTGGTGACTCATGCAAAGAATATTCTTCAATATTTTACCTTTCTACAGATCAAGAAAGTTCAATTTGATATTTTTCCCACCAGTAAATATTACTTAAAAAAAACAATTCTTCCTAAACACCTCTAGGTAGTGTTTTATGACATCACTTTTTCTTTATAAGAAAAAAAAGGTTAACTCCTCTAAGTAGTTGTTGTTCCATCAACTATTCCCTCTTTATAAGCAAACAGTTGTCTTCTTATAAATAGCCCTCTAAATAAGGAACTTCTTGCTAATGTAACCCTTTGTAAATACTTCTTTTCCCTGTAAAAGTATGATTCTCTTAGAAAAATATTTTTATCTAGGTAAAATATTCTATTGATATATTGTTTTCCTCCAACATAAATTCTCCATCAAGGATTTAAGTTTCTACCGATAGCTTTGTTTTCATCCAGTTAAAATCATTCCTTTAATGATTTATATTCCCTCACATATAAAATCCTACCAAAGGAATATCTCCCACCAAATAAACCATTTTGTCAATGAATTTGCTTCTATCCAATTAACAATTTCTTGAGTAAAAGATTCCCCTCAAATATCTATTTAGAACATGAAGGAATTCTTGTAAAATAATCTTTTCTTTGATTGTGTTTTCATCTTCAATTTATCATTAACAAATAAGATTTTACTATAGTATAAAAAAGATAGGATGCAACATGGATTTCTAGAAAGGAAGGGGAAAAGTGCAATTGTAGAAGCAAATAACTTGAGGATGATGGTTGGGACATACATGGAAACTATGCCATTGATCATGCTTCTCGTACTCATGGAAGGGAAGTTTAGGAGTCAAGGTGTATGTTGTCAGGGATACTTATCCATTGACAACTACAATTTCAGACCTTCTTTCAAGTCATGATGGTAGTTGTAGTTACCTAGGCGGTCAACATGGAAGGAGAAGATGGCATATCAAGGGAACTATTTCCAATGATCTTGTAGAGGATGATTCAAGCTATCACCAGAGATTGGTATAGACTTCATATATGGAATGAAGAGATTCTATGATCCATCTCAGATGATGGATGAAGATGACCTATTATATGATCACCAAGACATGAACATTTCTCCAACTCCATATTTGTTAGTCATTACTAAAATGAAAGGATGCCTACAATTATTACAGATTTTCAAAGATCATTTTGAGATGCTACAATAGACTTTTCTTCTAGAAGTGTAGTTTGTTTCATTGATGATGATGATATTTTCACCCATATGACATCTCTTTGGTTACTCATTGTGGGTAACCTGAAGTGATAATTGAATGCACGATCAATTCTTCACAGACAATGGAGGTACTTGGTTCTCATTTTTTTTGGGACACAATATTGGGTTTTTAACTCTTTATGATTGGATAAAACTACTTTGGAAGCCAACAACCAGGAAGAGAGTATTCGACATAAGCCTAAATCACTTTATTATTCAACTATCATGTGAGTACGAATGTCTCAATGCCCTAATCGACATGATCATGGATCACCTTTGGAGTATGCCTGATGGTTTGGAGATGGATGGAAAACTTTGTTTTCTGTGTAACCTACCACCACTATAGTCTCTTGGGTCTACATCATGGATCTCCCAATGCATTTGTACAATACTGTGATTTTTGAGAAAGTTGGAGAAGCATTGAGTATCATACACTTAATTATACTAGAAGTCACTTTCCCCACCTAGACATTGAAATAGGCACTTTGTTTGTGGTGTACCCATCAGTTATTATTGATGGCCATCCATATAGGATAGATATGAAATAATATTGAATGTTTATTCTTTTTGTGGGATGATAGGTCGTACCCTTAAAGATCGTGTTGCATCACATGATAAAGAATCTCCTTCTTCTGATGTTCCAAGAAGTGAGGGTGCGGGGGCATGATGAGTTGACGATGAAGAGCGTAGCAATGTTCTTTGGAAAAATTATTCACTCATGATAGTTACCTACAATCTTCAAGAACCTAGAAGTAACTATGAATGCACAACAAAATGACTATATCACAAATTTTCCCCACTACTATAGGACAATGATGAAGGGGAAATAGAGGTTGAGGAATGAGACAAATCTGAGTACCCCAAGTACGGGTTCTCCTAAAAAAGTGTGGACTCGGTCAAGAAAGAGGAAACAAGAGACACCAAATCAACAAGCAATGTGATTCAACTAGATACTACTAAAACTTTTGTAGATGTAGCAACACTCACTATGACATATCCTATTGCTAATCTAAACATTAGTGTGGGTCATTGTGTAGTCAATACATCTTAAGATATGATAGTTTCTCATTAGAAGGAATTTATAGTTCATTTAGCTATTGCCCCGAATCAAGACAGAAGCACATGCGACCTAATCGATATATTCCATAGTATTGATAGTTTATCAACTCTGTCAATGGGTCGACAAGTTTGAGGGACTAGTGGGAAAATGAAAATTCCCCCCTACCACACTCATATTCAGGTCAGGAAGATTATCAAGGAACAACGTCTTTGAAGATATAGATGTTTAACGTCTAAAACATATATACTAGCCTTTCTTAACAGATGTCACTACCTTCATTCTAGTTGATCAGTTGCATTCTGTTGTTGAATAACACAAATTGAGGTGGATGATGCCACATGTCTCTCTATTGATTGAAAGCTCTTGAGGATTTTGATGTTAATGATGCATACATACAACATATACATACCTCTTATGCATTTTCACAGATACCAATCATGTTTTGTAAGCTCATTTTGTTTTGATTGTGTTTTATCTGACTCTATAAGGTTTCTTTGTGCTGACCCTTAGGACTGGCGGGTCAGTTGTGTTGTAATATGCAATCGATGATCACTACTCTCATTTGAGTAGGTCTAATAAAAGCTCTATTTTGTAAGAAAGTAAATAAATAAGACTCTTCTTCAGATTCTTTTATAGTAGCATATATTTTATTTGTGAATTTATAGTAGCATATATTTTATTTGTGAAATAATGTAGACAAGAGGAAGTTATAATTGGTGTTTATCTCATAACTCCAAAAAAATGCATTTATAATATATTGTATTTGTATTGAAATATAAATCAGACGTTATATGTAGAATTGGAACAAAAAAAACCCACTTATATCCTTATATGCATATGACAAACAACCTTTTTCAACTATTTCTCCCTTACTACCATTTTCCCGTGCAGATGCAGCCATAAAACCGATCCCGTTACTTTCTTTTGTTCTCTATTCATTTTCCTTTCTCTTCATATCCTCTCCACGTACCAAAGCTATTCGAAACAAAACAACAAGGAAAATAAAAAAATGTTATCATATTTACTTGGTTCTCAATTAAATATTGGAAGTTGAAGAAATTTGGGCCGACTCTCTTGCCTTTTTTCTATTTGCACCCAGAATACATGCGGCACTGCGTATAAGTATCAAATCACCATTCCAGAGAATCTGGCAATTCATGATGATCGCCAAATTTATGTCCATGGTTTATCCGACAACCATGATATTGATTAGAGACGGTAAGCGTTACTCTGTATGTCTCTTACTCCGACATTGATTGGTGACGATTTAGTTACACGCGTTCAGTCCGTGTCTTACTAGGATCCACGCGGGCACAGCTTTAAGTGGTTCCTTCTCCGATTCCTGGAACATACTAGGATAGGAAACCCTCTCGCTACACTTGGATGCTAGCTCTTATAAATCCTCCCCGCCCCCTGCTGGTCCTGCCACCCTCGTACAACAGCGCAATCACTTGACAGACTTGCTAATCGGTAGTAGCTCTCAGTATCCCCCTTCATCCGATCAAAGAAAGTTCACGCGTTTCCTTCTCTCTCTCTCTCTCTCTCTTTCTCTCTGCCCATCTTTACCCATGGCGTCGGAGCAGACTCCCGGCAGCCCTAGGCTCTGCGACAACTGCTACGTCTTCTATGGCAGCGCGGCCACTGCAGGCCTATGCTCCAAGTGCTACACAGAATCACTCAAACAAGATGAAGAGGGAAAGACATCAGAAGCATCTTTCTTTCAATTCAGTACGAGTGCCGCCACTTTCTTGAACCCTGTGGTCTGGACCTTCTCACTAGAACCCAACACGACCTCCGCCGGCGAAGATTCCACGGTTACCTTCGCCTCTGCAACGAGAGCGCCGGCCACGCCAGGAGGAGGGCGTGGCGACCTGTCGGCAAGTGGAAGGTGCGCTTGCTGCGACAAGAAGCTCAGGATTCTCAAAGGGTTCCAGTGCAAATGCGGCAACAGCTACTGCGCCGCCCACCGCTACCCCGAGCAGCACGAGTGCATGTATGACTACAAGGCTGCCGGTCGTACCTTGCTGGAGAAGACGAATCCGGTGGTTAAGTCGGACAAGCTGCAGAAGTTAGATTGACCCGGAGGGGACTGGTTTTCCATTTGCTTGCTTGATTTTAACGCTGTTCAGGCTATACGCCTCTTTCTTCACTCCATTTTGGTTATGGGAATGGCTCATTTACATTGAGAGCATATTGCTGTAATTCATGTCCGGGTTGTAATGCGATGTATCCAATCAAGTTAATAGATTCCGTTTCTTCCTCAGCATGTAAAGCGTTCTGGCTTAATTGCCTTGCTATTTGATTTCCCGTTCTTTACTTGTTTCCTTTTAGAAGTTAGGTGATCAATTAATAGATTCCGGGTGTCGATTTTAATCGTTGATAATATAAAAAATTAACAATTTATACAAATATATATCACTATAAATCAGTAAAAGCGCAAGTGACAGCGGCAGAGCACTTCTCTCTCACTCTAGCGCCGCTAGGGTTTTTTCTTCCATAGACGGCTGGCTGGGGGGAGGGGGTTTAGCCGCCGCAAAGCGGTGCCCCGCTCCCACTCGGCCTCTTCTCGTCCGTCATCAGCTTGTCGTTGAGTCCGACTGCGACGAGTTTCCTATTCCCTTTCTCTTTTACTGGCTTTCTATTTAGATTGTTCTTTTGTTTTGTCTATCTCGTTGTTAATCAGCGCTGCTTTCTCTTCTCGTGGTAGATTTTTCTTTCTCGGTCAATTTTGTTGTGGAATTTGGATGGCAGCAAGTGCGGGGAAAATATCTTTTTGGAACACCGATTTGGTGCAGATACTCTACCACATATACATACTCAGGTTGAAGGTATTCCTCATAAAAACCTGCCTTAGCCAGCAAAGGAGAAGAGGGATCTATACATCATTGTCCTTATCAGATTCCAATATGAGTTTTCGTGGTGGTTTGTATTTGTTCTTGATCCTTGTGTGGTCTTTTAGTTTGTTTTTCTCCTCATGTAGATGTCGTATGACTCCTCCATAATAAAATTTGTCTCTTTAACTTCAAAAAAAATAAATCAGTAAAAGCAACAAATTATGAAAAGATAAACTAAGTACGAAGGAAAAAGTGTTTTTAATCCTCATCAAAATAATTTGCTTTTATCAAGTAATCTAAGTAAAAGTTTCATAGATTCTAATAGGATGAATGATCCAACAAAAATGTACTATTGACCTACTGCAGTGAACACGCATAGTTGAATTCTTCGATCAAGCAACGATCATGCCACCTGTTCCTCCCTAGGTCAATTATTAGTACCGTCTGGAAAACTGTAGTTATTACAAACATATGTTGAAAGAAGAGTTGATTTCAAATATATAGACCAAGAGAAAGCATGCCACAAAAGAACTTTAAATGACGAATTTGTGAGATAGATATATAAAAAGTCTCGTCACATAGTCTTCAAGTTCAACAAATTAAACAAATATGATACTATACAAAACATACACATTTGAAGAATGTTACTTGAGAGTAATGGTAGACATCCATTAATCTGACTAAGGCTAACTATCTTTTTCAAGTACCATAAACTACATAAGTGCTACTGTCGTCAACTTGGTCTACCAATCTACCACCAACAAGAAAAAGTCGTGAGAAACAAGTTGATAGTAGCCTAGATGTTGGACTCATGCCAAGGGATCCCGTCACCAAGCTAGGAACCATAATTCTAAAAACTGACCAACATTTCTTCATTGACATTTACCTTGATGAGTGTAAAGAAGGCCAACGAGTGATATCTAGCCCCAAAGCTAACCAAAAAACTTATACAGAAAAGGAATCAATGAGAATAAATGACTTTTATGTGAATAAGAAGGCCCTCTCTTAATTTTCCATCATAGTCAACCCAATTTTCCATTAAGGTATTCATGGTCAATACAGTGAGATTAAAAAGGAGGATATCATGACATCAAATAAGAACAAATAAAAACACAACGTTTTATCCCCCAAGATAGCATATTGTATAGATAGAGTTTTATAACTACAACTATACAAGATAGTAAATGAAAAATGAACTACAAGTAGAAAAGAAAACACAAATCTATAATATACAATATTTATACATGAGTTTATGTAGGGAATGAATGCCTATCGACTACTATCATCACACCCAGTTTATCCTTAAATGGCATTTTTATTATGCCCTAGCAATAGCTCAGGCAGAAAAAAAGTGATTTTAGAATAACCTTCATATTACAAAATTGTAGAATTGTAAAATATTGATTGATATGATGATTACCACCTATTATTTTACAATAAAAGACCATATCTAAACAATATAGTGGCATTCATCTAAGAAATGATCAATTAATTCTTCATAGTTGCAAGATAGAGAACTCATAGAGAGAATGAGCTAATTTTTGGATATAAGAATGTATGAGCAATTTATTATGAAGGATTGTGTGGGGTTATTCATTGAAAAATAATGGTCATTAATAGTGCTTCTCATGTCCTTAGTTTTTGTGAAAAAATCCTCCTCCACATCATTTTCATTAATCCATCTCCCATATATAGTATTTGTTTACAACTACATGCCAAAAATTATGCTAAGGTCAAGTGCTTTGCAATTTGGTGAATATTTAGCTTATTCCCACCAATATTTATGATTGAAAAACTTAGTCCAAGCAACAAGATGATATGTCTTCCTTTTATCATTGTTTCCCTACAAAATTTACTACATATTGTCTCAATATCTTTAATGATAGAATCATGAAGTGGTTTGAGTGTCTCTAAAAAACTAAACATAGATTATATAGAAATCTAGAGTTAGAGAAATAGCTAACCTTATCTTCTAGCATGATATGACCAACTTCATGTATTCTTCCCTAAAAATAAAGAAAAATGGATGAATGACTAGTGATATGTATTTAGAATGACACCAATACACTGGTAGAGTAATAGTAGTGCTTTTCAAAAAAATTACAATATCTAGTATCAACATCAACAATCTAAATATATATACCCTACATTATTTTATTTTAAAGTGATACTAACATACAATTTACTTAATGAGAATACCCTTATAAATATGAATAAACAACTCATAGTCTAACTATTATATTACTTTTATTTAATATCTCACTCCCTCTTCTTGACTCCTCTCTTTCTCTCTAACTTGTTTATCCTCTCCATCTCTTTGTCTCCCACTCTTTCAGACAACAAATAATGGAATCTGAAATGGGTGGGGCCAAGCAATAGTACACCAATACTTTTTGACCAAGATAACTCCAACCTCTAGATAAATAGCATATGGAAAATTTCATGATTATAAGAAAAAAAACTATATGAAAATTCTTAAAAACCTTATGAGTTATATGTTTTGTAAAAGAGTAAGAGATAACCTTAGCCATTTTTTGAAGGTCTCTACTAATATTTCTTAGTTGGAGTCTCATCGACTTGAAAAGATATACAAATTGCAAAAAGTACCAAGGCATGTTGAATTTTGACATACTATTTTTAGTGACACAACCTATATGTAGACTATAACATCTCACCCATGAGTTGTGAAGTGTTGTATGTACATGCAACAACATATAGCACTAGTATAAAACCGACCTTTAGTTTCAGTTATTTAAGGCCTTTGGCATCAGTTTCAAAGTGACACCCAAGTGGGCGCCGCTAAAAGTCAAAACCTTCAACGTCAGTTTTAACACCGACGCCATAACCCTTCCCACCAACAAGGACACTATAGGCATCAGTTATTCAATAAAACTGACACTATATAAAGGTCAAAGGCATCGGTTATTCAATAAAACTGACACTATATAACCCTTCCAGCCACCTATAAAGCGTGCCAACAAGGGCACCATCAACGTCGGTTTTTATATATAACCGACACCCACAACCACACGGACGTCAGTTTTTTTCTAATAACCGCCGATGTATGTCTTTGTTGTTGGTTTTATACTAATAACTGACGCCTATTTTATGATTTTTTTTTCTTATCAGTTTGCAGGTCTGCTGTCCGTCTGGTCAGCAGGATGCAGTACCTGTAGTTCAGTTCTGAACTGTAGATTTACAACATCCATTTATATCAGCCAACAATAGGCCACAAACCTACAAAATTAACAAGATGGACAACAATTTATGATCACACACATTTAGCAACCTGCAGTTCCATTCATTTCATCTCTTTTCACATTCAGACACATGTAGAAACATTCATGTATTGATCATCTTCACATTCCCACATATGGTAATTTAGAAAAATTCATTCACATTCATACTAAAATAATTATGAGAACAAAGTTTAGAAATATCATTCTTTATTCATCATCGTCATTATTGCGATCAATATCCCAATTATATTTAAAAATTCCCACTACTTGTAGGGCTTTTGCCCATTCTTTTCTTACATCATCTAATTCTTCCCTCATATAGGGAGTATGTACATCTAATAACTTTCCATTTGTAGTCAAATCAATTTTAAACACCTGCAAAGAGAATGACATATATATATAATTAATAATATATAATAAGATTGATATATTTCATATTATCTAATGAGACTATATATAATATACCTTATGTATAATATCGATTTCCATTGCAGCATGTTTGATGATTAGGTCCATAAATCACATCACATAGTATGCACATGCCCATCCGTTGTTGTGATGACCCCAATTTCTACATACTTTCCTTAGTGACATATACATATATGCGTGCACTCATATCTACAAATGTCAAAAGGGAAAATAGTGGAAATCAAGATAGCCAACTATAATTAGAGATAAGCCAAGATCAAGTTCACATCATAGCAAATAGCCACACAACATTTCATTCAATAATCAAAGATAAAGTCATACATATTGATACTGGAGAAAGAAGAAGAATAAGTCTATGATTATTACATTGAATCTCAATCATCCTCAACATAAACTAGGGAAAGAAATAAACTAACATCTAGCAATAAAGAGATAAGAGGAATATGTCTATCTAATAAATCCTCCATGCTTATTATTTGTGCCTTCAGGTACTTTGAATATGCATTGTACTTTGATCATCAATTGTTCCTTGCACCTAGAAAATACGAGAAACAAATACATCAACAAAGTTGGTACGTGGAGTAAAAGCTATACTATGCTGGCATATAAAATACACGAATTTGGAGAAAAGAATGAAAACATTATTTGGAGGCAGAAAATCAGGAAATCCCAAGTTATTATCCTTATTTAGAATGAAAATGCATTACTATGGTGGACTTAACACAAACATAAATATTGGGCCCCATCCCTGCGTACCTTGTACCATTAGGGATCTCCCTGCGTACCTTGTACCATTAGGGAGGTGCTAGTCAACATTAATACTTTCCATCTCTAATAGGGAGATTAATGAGCACCACTAGTAACTACATTTCACTTATATTCAATTATGTTCTTTCATGTTCAAGGCGGTAAATCATCAATTAATCATATATCCACATCCATCAATGTATATCAATTTCATGCAAACAATCACATATACTTAACATCCAACAAAAACTAGTCATATAATTATATCCACGTACCTTTAACTTCTAGATCTGAAATCCACAAGTCTTAGATTATGAAAAGAGAGTAGATCACCCTGAAATGTAATCAAGGGTATACATGTTACTATTGATCCATATGACCATGATTAAGGTTAGTCATTAGTTATTATTCCTTTTTATGTTATCTAATTTGGTTCAGGTTTATCCATCTTTTAATTTGGTTTTTGAGCTTGTATCAGATCTGTTCCATAATAAAATAATTTGAGCAAAAGACAATATATAATCAATCAAAAGAAGATTGTCATAGCTAGGGTTTCTAGATTGTCAAAAAGAAAGGGACAACAACCTTAAGGATGTTAAATATTTCATTACTTCAAAGTTCATTCCTGGGTTTAGGACCAATTCTGATCACCGAATATCATCTAATGATATTATATTTTTATCATAAAGATATACCTATTATTACATGTAAAGAGAGAGAGAAAAATAGATTTAGGATTTCTTTTAATCCTTTAATCATACATCAACTTGGATAAGTATTTCGAATGATTAGAAAAAAAAGGGTTTCAACTAGGGTTAACTATGTGTTAGGAAGTTGTGTGTTAACAAGAAAGCCATTATTAATAATTAATTATAACTAAGAAGATCATTTAGGATTTGGGTAACTATTTTGAAACAGTAAACAGATCTAGGTCTTGATGACATTTTATTTGGATGGAGACTAATTTTCTGATCAAAATGGTATATTGGTTCACTATTTTCTGATAATCCTAGCATTTTCTAGGATTTTCCTAAGAAAATCAGTTTCTTGAAAAAAGCAAAATAAAAGAAAAAGTATTTACCTTGATCTACGGCCGGATCCAACTGGATCGACAGCTCAGGTAGATCCAAGGCCCCGTGAGCTCAAACCCGGATCGCTGAGGTGGCGTTCTTTGATTGGGGGTGTCCGCGTGAGTTGGCTCCTCCTTTGATCTTTGCTGGCCCGCGACCTGGCTGATGTGGCGACCGACTAGCGGTCCACCTGGCACCCTGGGTCCCAGGTAGGTCAGTGCTCCCTCACGCGAGCAAGCTCCAGGTTGTGAAGACGCGGCGGAGGAGCTTACCGGAGCTAAGTTGGAAAAGGGGCAACAGGCTCCCACGACGGCGGAAAAGATGCCGCCCAAGGTCCCTGAGACCTCGCGGTACTAGGTGAGGCAAGGGTGTGGAGGAAGAAGGTGAGGCGGGGGAGATCGGCCCCAACGGCAGTGTGGCGGCGCCGCAAGGCTTCTGGAGATTGAGTGGAGATCTCGGTGGCAACTAGGGTCAGAAAGAATAGGGTTAAAGGCAAAGGAAGGCGGGGGCGACATCGAGGGGTGGTTTTATAGGCTATCGGGGTAGGTTTAGGGTTGGTTGGGGGTCCTGGGTGTTGCTGCTGCCGCCGGAGTGGGAGCAACGAGAAAAGGGGAGTTCGTTCTCCCAAATCCAGAGGTCTTGGGTGACGTGTGAGGGTTTGTTGAGTTCATTTCGGTCAGAGGATCGTGTCCTCCAAAAATCTCAGGTGGGCGACGCGGGAGTCAAGCGCCCGAGATCGTCGATGGTCCAGGGTTCTGTTGGGGTCAAGGCCGGGAAAGGCGGGAGGTAGGTGATGGGTCCTTGACCCTTGGATCATGGCATGGATCCATGGCCATCAGATCGGATGGCTGAGGGTTGGCCCTCCATCAAAAGGTCCGCGCCCAGCCTGAACATAGGCCGCGTGACATATCATTTGTCAAATAAATTGAAAAACCTAAGTCCTAGGGTTATTAGATTGAATTATACACCTGATTTTCAAATGTTAATAACTCTCAAAAGGTACATCCAATTGGAACAAAATTTTAGGGGTAGCTTAAAGATGTCAAGATGTGACTATGGTATAATTTTGGGATCCAAATTCAAATACTTGATGTGTTCATTTAACTAAATACATTAACATGTGTATTTTATCATCATAGCATATTAGGGTTTGCATAAATTTGAAATTGGTGACTCATATTTGTTCTATTGAGTGAGGAAAATGTATGTGGGTATTTTGGTCAACAAATATGATAATAAAACTTTTAAGAGAGAGAAATATAATAAAAACTCACTTTTTCACATTCTCCCCTCCTTTGAAGAATTTTGCCCTCAAAATTCAAGCAGCCTGAAAAAGATATGGATACTTCTTCTCGACTTCATTCTTTAGCTCCCAGGTGGCATCTGTTTCATCATGGCGGCTCCAGAGAACTTTCACCATTTCAATATGATGATTACTGTGAAGCTCCTTTGACTTGAAGTTGAGAATTCTGACTGGGGACTCAGCATATGACAGATCATCCCTCAATTCGAGAGGCTCATGATTCAAGATATGACTGGAATCCTTGACATAGGGCTTTAGATTAGATGCATGGAACACATTATGCATGGCACTATACTGAGGTGGCAAACCAAGATGATAGGCACATTCACCAACCCTTTCTAGAATCTCGAAGGGTCCAACATAACGAGGACTGAGCTTTCCTTTGTTCTTGGCCAAAGCTCGAATAGGTCGGATTTTCAGAAATACATGGTCACCTTCCTTGAACTGACGTTCTTGACGGTGAGCATCGGCATAAGACTTCTGTCTATCCTGTGCCCGCTTCATTCTCTGCCTAATCAGTGCAACCTTGTCAGAATACAACTGCATCTCCTCGGATTTCATCAGGGTACGCTCTCCGACATTGTCCCAGTGTAAAGGTGATCTACATGGTCATCCTGTTAAGGCTTTATTTGACTCTGGATCTACAAATACATTTATTTCTCAAACTCTGGCATCTATATTAAACCTTCACATAAGGGATTTGGGATATATTCCGGACGTGTCTACTCCGAGTGGCAAAATACTCACAACTCTGCAGAAAACCAATGAACTTTCTCTTAAATATGAAAATAATGATATGCCCTTTGAATTCATTCTCTTAACTATGGAAGACTTTGATGTTATACTTGGTATGGACTGGCTATAAACATACCATGCTCACATTGACTGTAGAAACAAGATGGTGGTCCTCTCTCAACCTCATTCTTATCCTGTGAAAATCCCTAGGGGAAGCGGATTCTGTAATAATATTGTAATATCCTCTCTTAAAGATAAAAAGCTCATTTCTAAGGGATGTAAAGTGTTCCTCGCATTAGTCTCAGAGACCAGTCCTAGTAGTGGGCATGTAGAAAGTCTGGAGGTGGTACGTGACTTCCCTGACGTTTTCCCGGAGGAGCTTCCTGGGCTGCCTCCAAATAGAGACATTGAGTTCTCCATAGATCTTCTTCCTGGAACCACTCCGATTTCTAGGGAACCGTATAGGATGGCACCTACTGAGCTTATGGAGTTGAAGAAATAGTTGCAAGAACTTCTCGAAAAAGGTTTCATTCGTCCTAGTGTTTCCCCCTGGGGAGCTCCTGTTCTCTTTGTTAAAAAGAAAGATGGTTCAATGCGTATGTGTATTGACTACCGCATGTTGAACCAAGCTACTATTAAAAACAAGTATCCTCTTCCTCGAAGTGATGACCTCTTTGACCAGCTTCGTACTGCTAAAGTTTTCTCAAAGATTGACCTCCGTTCTGGATACCATCAACTTAAAATCAAGGATTCTGATATTTCTAAAACTGCTTTTCGAACTCGTTATGGGCATTACGAATTTCTGGTGATGCCATTCAGGTTAACCAACGCACCAGGTGTATTTATGAACCTGATGAACAAAGTCTTCCAACCCTATCTTGATGAGTTTGTGGTCGTCTTCATTGATGATATCTTGATCTATTTTGATTCTATGGAAAAACACCGGGAACACTTGTGATCAGTTCTTGACATTCTTCGAACCCAGAAGTTTTATGGCAAACTTTCAAAATGTGAGTTTTGGATTGATAAGGTTATGTTTCTTGGGAATGTCATTTCAGGAGGTAGTATATCTGTTGATCCCGCCAAAGTCTCTGCTGTACTTGATTGGCAACCTCCCCGTAATCCTTCTAAAATTCGGAGTTTCCTGGGTGTGGCCGGATACTATCGTCATTTTATTCCAAACTTCTCCAAAGTTGTACTTCCTCTAACCAAGCTTACTCAGAAGGACGAGCACTTCATCTGGTCAGCCGCTTGTGAGTCCAGTTTCCAGCAGTTAAAGCAGAAGTTGACGTCGTCTCCTGTTCTTGTTCCACCCTCTGGCAATGAAGGGTTTGTGATCTCAATGATGCTTCAAGGAATGGATTAGGGTGTGTCCTGCAGCAGAATGGTAAGGTAGTGGCCTTTGCGTCTAGACAGCTAAAACCCAATGAACTTAATTATCCCACCCATGATTTGGAATTAGTTGCAATCATTCATGTCCTCAAAATCTGGAGGCACTACCTGTACGGAGCAACATTCGACATCTTCACCGATCACAAGAGCCTAAAGTACATCCTAACTCAGAAAGACTTGAATCTGCGTCAACGCCAATGGATCGAATACCCAAAGGACTACGATTTCACTATTGCCTATCATCCGGGTAAGGCAAATGTAGTCGTTGATGTTCTTAGCAGGAAAAGGGTGGTATGTGCATCTCTTTCTGTCTGTGACGACCCCAATTTCTACATACTTTCCATAGTGACATATACAGATATGCGTGCACTCATATCTACAAATGTCAAAAGGGAAAATAGTGGAAATCAAGATAGCCAACTATAATTAGAGATAAGCCAAGATCAAGTTCACATCATAACAAATAGCCACACAACGTTTCATTCAATAATGAAAGATAAAGTCATACATATTGATACTGGAGAAAGAAGAAGAATAAGTCTATGATTATTACATTGAATCTCAATCATCCTCAACATAAACTAGGGAAAGAAATAAACTAACATCTAGTAAGAAAGAGATAAGAGGAATAGGTCTATCTAATAAATCCTCCATGCTTATTATTTGTGCCTTCAGGTACTTTGAATATGCATTGTACTTTGATCATCAATTGTTCCTTGCACCTAGAAAATACAAGAAAAAAATACATCAACAAAGTTGGTACGTGGAGTAAAAGCTATACTATGCTGGCATATAAAATACTCGAATTTGGAGAAAAGAATGAAAACATTATTTAGAGGCAGAAAATCAGGAAATCCCAAGTTATTATCCTTATTTATAATGAAAATGCATTACTATGGTGGACTTAGCACAAACATAAATATTGGGCCCCATCCCTGCGTACCTTGTACCATTAGGGATCTCCCTGCGTACCTTGTACCATTAGGGAGGTGCTAGTCAACATTAATACTTTCCCTCTCTAATAGGGAGATTAATGAGCACCACTAGTAACTACATTTCACTTATATTCAATTATGTTCTTTCATGTTCAAGGTGGTAAATCATCAATTAATCATATATCCACATCCATCAATGTATATTAATTTCATGCAAACAATTACATATACTTAACATCCAGCAAAAACTAGTCATATAATTATATCCACGTACCTTTAACTTCTAGATCTGAAATCCACAAGTCTTAGATTATGAAAAGAGAGTAGATCACCCTGAAATGTAATCAAGGGTATACATGTTACTATTGATCCATATGACCACGATTAAGGTTAGTCATTAGTTATTATTCCTTTTTATGTTATCTAATTTGGTTCTGGTTTATCCATCTTTTAATTTGGTTTTTGAGCTTGTATCAGATCTGTTCCATAATAAAATAATTTGAGTAAAAGACAATATATAATCAATCAAAAGAAGATTGTCATCGCAAGGGTTTCTAGATGGTCAAAAAGAAAGGGACAACGACCTTAAGGATGTTAAAGATTTCATTACTTCAAAGTTCATTCCTGGGTTTAGGACCAATTCTGATCACCGAATATCATCTAATGATATTAGATTTTTATCATAAAGATATACCTATTATTACATGTAAAGAGAGAGAGAGAAAACTAGATTTAGGATTTCTTTTAATCCTTTCATCATACATCAACTTGGATAAGTATTTCGAATGATTATAAAAAAAGGGTTTCAACTAGGGTTAACTATGTGTTAGGAAGTTGTGTATTAACAAGAAAGGCCATTATTAATAATTAATTATAACTAAGAAGATCATTTAGGATTTGGGTAACTATTTTGAAATATTAAACAGACCTAGGTCTAGATGACATTTTATTTGGATGGAGAATAATTTTCTGATCAAAATGGTATATTGGTTCGCTATTTTGTGATAATCCTAGCATTTTCTAGGATTTTCCTAAGAAAATCAGTTTCTTGAAAAAAGCAAAATAAAAGAAAAAGTATTTACCTTGATCTACGACCGGATCCAACTGGATCGACGGCTCAGGTAGATCCAAGGCCCCGCGAGCTCAAACCCGGATCGCTGAGGTGGCGTTCTTTGATTGGGGGTGTCCGCGCGAGTTGGCTCCTCCTTTGATCTTTGCTGGCCCGTGACCTGGCTGATGTGGCGACCGGCTAGCGGTCCACCTGGCACCCTGGATCCCAGGTAGGTCAGTGCTCCCTCACGCGAGAAAGCTCCAGGTTGTGAAGACACGGCGGAGGAGCTTACCGGAGCTAAGTTGGAAAAGGGGCAACAGGCTCCCACGAAGGCGGAAAAGATGCCGCCCAAGGTCCCTGTGACCTCGCGGTACTAGGTGAGGCAAGGGTGTGGAGGAAGAAGGCGAGGCGGGGGAGATCGGCCCCAACGACAGTGTGGCGGCGCCGCAAGGCTTCTGGAGATCGAGTGGAGATCTCGGTGGCAACCAGGGTCAGAAAGAATAGGGTTAAAGGCAAAGGAAGGCAGGGGCGACATCGAGGGGTGGTTTTATAGGCTATCGGGGTAGGTTTAGGGTTGGTTGGGGGTCCTGGGTGTTGTTGCCGCCGCCGGAGTGGGAGCAACAAGAAAAGGGGAGTTCGTTCTCCCAAATCTGGGTGTCTTAGGTGACGTGTGAGGGTTTGTTGAGTTCGTTTCGGTGAGAGGATCGTGTCCTCCAAAAATCTCAGGTGGGCGACGCAGGAGTCAAGCGCCCGAGATCGTCGATGGTCCAGGGTTCTGTTGGGGTCAAGGCCGGGAAAGGCGGGAGGTAGGTGACGGGTCCTTGACCCTTGGATCATGGCATGGATCCGTGGCCATCAGATCGGATGGCCGAGGGTTGGACCTCCATCAAAAGGTCCGCGCCCAGCCTGAACATAGGCCGCGTGACATATCATTTGTCAAATAAATTGAAAAACCTAAGTCCTAGGGTTATTAGATTGAATTATACACCTGATTTTCAAATGTTAATAACTCTCAAAAGGTACATCCAATTGGAACGAAATTTTAGGAGTAGCTTAAAGATGTCAAGATGTGACTATGGTATAATTTTGGGATCCAGATTCAAATATTTGATGTGTTCATTTAACTAAATACATTAACATATGTATTTTATCATCATAGCATATTAGGGTTTGCATAAATTTGAAATTGGTGACTCATATTTGTTCTATTGAGTGAGGAAAATGTATGTGGGTATTTTGGTCAACAAATATGATAATAAAACTTTTAAGAGAGAGAAATATAATAAAAACTCACTTTGTCACATTCTCCCCTCCTTTTAAGAATTTTGCCCTCAAAATTCAAGCAGCCTGGAAAAGATATGGATACTTCTTCTCGACTTCAGTCTTTAGTTCCCAGGTGGCATTCGTTTCATCATGGTGGGTCCAGAGAACTTTCACCATTTCAATATGATGATTACTGTGAAGCTCCTTTGACTTGAAGTTGAGAATTCTGACTGGGGACTCAGCATATGACAGATCATCCCTCAATTCGAGAGGCTCATGATTCAAGATATGACTGGAATCCTTAACATAGGGCTTTAGATTAGATACATGGAACACATTATGCATGGCACTATACTGAGGTGGAAAAGCAAGACGATAGGCACATTCACCAACCCTTTCTAGAATCTCGAAGGGTCCAACATAACGAGGACTGAGCTTTCCTTTGTTCTTGGCCAAAGCTCGAATAGGTCAGATTTTCAGAAATACATAGTCACCTTCCTTGAACTGACGTTCTTGACGGTGAGCATCTGCATAAGACTTCTGTCTATCATGTGCCCACTTCATTCTCTGCCTAATCAGTGCAACCTTGTCAGAATACAACTGCATCTCCTCAGATTTCATTAGGGTACGCTCTCCGACATCATCCCAGTGTAAAGGTGATCTACATGGTCATCCTGTTAAGGCTTTATTTGACTCTGTATCTACAAATACATTTATTTCTCGAACTCTGGCATCTATATTAAACCTTCACATAAGGGATTTGGGATATATTCTGGATGTGTCTACTCTGAGTGGCAAAATACTCACAACTCTGCAGAAAACCAATGAACTTTCTCTTAAATATGAAAATCATGAGATGCCCTTTGAATTCATTCTCTTAACTATGGAAGACTTTGATGTTATACTTGGTATGGACTGGCTATACACATACCATGCTCACATTGACTGTAGAAACAAGATGGTGGTCCTCTCTCAACCACATTCTTATCCTGTGAAAATCCCTAGGGGAAGCGGATTCTGTAATAATATTGTAATATCCTCTCTTAAAGCTAAAAAGCTCATTTCTAAGGGATGTAAAGTCTTCCTCGCATTAGTCTCAGAGACCAGTCCTAGTAGTGGGCCTGTAGAAAGTCTGGAGGTGGTACGTGACTTCCCTGACGTTTTCCCGGAGGAGCTTCCTGGGCTGCTTCCAAATAGAGACATTGAGTTCTCCATAGATCTTCTTCCTGGAACCACTCCGATTTCTAGTGAACCATATAGGATGGCACCTACTGAGCTTATGGAGTTGAAGAAACAGTTGCAAGAACTTCTCGACAAAGGTTTCATTCATCCTAGTGTTTCCCCCTGGGGAGCTCCTATTCTCTTTGTTAAAAAGAAAGATGGTTCAATGTGTATGTGTATTGACTACCGCATGTTGAACCAAGCTACTATTAAAAACAAGTATCCTCTTCCTCGAATTGATGACCTCTTTGACCAGCTTCGTACTGCTAAAGTTTTCTCAAAGATTGACCTCCGTTCTGGATACCATCAACTTAAAATCAAGGATTCTGATATTTCTAAAACTGCTTTTCGAACTCGTTATGGGCATTACAAATTTCTGGTGATGCCATTCGGGTTAACCAACACACCAGGTGTATTTATGAATCTGATGAACAAAGTCTTCCAACCCTATCTTGATGAGTTCGTGGTCGTCTTCATTGATGATATCTTGATCTATTTTGATTCTATGGAAAAACACCGGGAACACTTGCGATCAGTTCTTGACATTCTTCGAACCCAGAAGTTTTATGGCAAACTTTCAAAATGTGAGTTTTGGATTGATAAGGTTATGTTTCTTGGGCATGTCATTTTTGGAGGTAGTATATCTGTTGATCCCGCCAAAGTCTCTATTGTACTTGATTGGCAACCTCCCCGTAATCCTTCTGAAATTCAGAGTTTCCTGGGTCTGGCCAGATACTATCGTCATTTTATTCCAAACTTCTCCAAATTTGCACTTCCTCTAACCAAGCTTACCCAGAAGGACGAGCACTTCATCTGGTCAGCCGCTTGTGAGTCCAATTTCTAGCAGTTAAAGTAGAAGTTGACGTCGGCTCCTGTTCTTGTTCTACCCTCTGGCAATGAAGGGTTTGTGATATTCACTGATGCTTCAAGGAATGGATTAGGGTGTGTCCTACAGCAGAATGGTAAGGTAGGGGCCTTTGCGTCTAGACAGCTAAAACCCAATGAACTTAATTATCCCACCCATGATTTGGAATTAGCTGCAATCATTCATGCCCTCAAAATCTGGAGGCACTACCTGTACGGAGCAACATTCAACATCTTCACCGATCACAAGAGCCTAAAGTACATCCTAACTCAGAAGGACTTGAATATGCGTCAACGCCGATGGATCGAATACCTAAAGTACTACGATTTCACTATTGCCTATCATCCGGGTAAGGCAAATGTAGTCGCTGATGCTCTTAGCAGGAAAGGGCGGTATGTGCATCTCTTTCTGTCTGTGACGACCCCAATTTCTACATACTTTCCTTAGTGACATATACAGATATGCGTGCACTCATATCTACAAATGTCAAAAGGGAAAATAGTGGAAATCAAGATAGCCAACTATAATTAGAGATAAGCCAAGATCAAGTTCACATCATAGCAAATAGCCACACAACGTTTCATTCAATAATGAAAGATAAAGTCATACATATTGATACTGGAGAAAGAAGAAGAATAAGTCTATGATTATTACATTGAATCTCAATCATCCTCAACATAAACTAGGGAAAGAAATAAACTAACATCTAGTAAGAAAGAGATAAGAGGAATAGGTCTATCTAATAAATCCTCCATGCTTATTATTTGTTCCTTCACTTACTTTGAATATGCATTGTACTTTGATCATCAATTGTTCCTTGCACCTAGAAAATACAAGAAAAAAATACATCAACAAAGTTGGTACGTGGAGTAAAAGCTATACTATGCTGGCATATAAAATACTCAAATTTGGAGAAAAGAATGAAAACATTATTTAGAGGCAGAAAATCAGGAAATCCCAAGTTATTATCCTTATTTAGAATGAAAATGCATTACTATGGTGGACTTAGCACAAACATAAATATTGGGCCCCATCCCTGCGTACCTTGTACCATTAGGGAGGTGCTAGTCAACATTAATACTTTCCCTCTCTAATAGGGAGATTAATGAGCACCACTAGTAACTACATTTCACTTATATTCAATTATGTTCTTTCATGTTCAAGGCGGTAAATCATCAATTAATCATATATCCACATCCATCAATGTATATCAATTTCATGCAAACAATTACATATACTTAACATCCAGCAAAAACTAGTCATATAATTATATCCACGTACCTTTAACTTCTAGATCTGAAATCCACAAGTCTTAGATTATGAAAAGAGAGTAGATCACCCTGAAATGTAATCAAGGGTATACATGTTACTATTGATCCATATGACCACGATTAAGGTTAGTCATTAGTTATTATTCCTTTTTATGTTATCTAATTTGGTTCAGGTTTATCCATCTTTTAATTTGGTTTTTGAGCTTGTATCAGATCTGTTCCATAATAAAATAATTTGAGTAAAAGACAATATATAATCAATCAAAAGAAGATTGTCATAGCTAGGGTTTCTAGATGGTCAAAAAGAAAGGGACAACAACCTTAAGGATGTTAAAGATTTCATTACTTCAAAGTTCATTCCTGGGTTTAGGACCAATTCTGATCACCGAATATCAACTAATGATATTAGATTTTTATCATAAAGATATACCTATTATTACATGTAAAGAGAGAGAGAGAAAACTAGATTTAGGATTTCTTTTAATCCTTTCATCATACATAAACTTGGATAAGTATTTCGAATGATTAGAAAAAAAAGGGTTTCAACTAGGGTTAACTATGTGTTAGGAAGTTGTGTATTAACAAGAAAGGCCATTATTAATAATTAATTATAACTAAGAAGATCATTTAGGATTTGGGTAACTATTTTGAAATATTAAACAGACCTAGGTCTTGATGACATTTTATTTGGATGGAGAATAATTTTCTAATCAAAATGGTATATTGGTTCGCTATTTTCGGATAATCCTAGCATTTTCTAGGATTTTCCTAAGAAAATCAGTTTCTTGAAAAAAGCAAAATAAAAGAAAAAGTATTTACCTTGATCTACGGCCGGATCCAACTGGATCGACGGCTCAGGTAGATCCAAGGCCCCGCGAGCTCAAACCTAGATCGCTGAGGTGGCATTCTTTGATTGGGGGTGTCTGAGCGAGTTGGCTCCTCCTTTGATCTTTACTGGCCCGCGACCTGGCTGATGTGGCGACCGGCTAGCGGTCCACCTGGCACCCTGGGTCCCAGGTAGGTCAGTGCTCCCTCATGCAAGCAAGCTCTAGGTTTTGAATACGCGGTGGAAGAGCTTACCGGAGCTAAGTTGGAAAAGGGGCAAAAGGCTCCCACGAAGGCGGAAAAGATGCCGCCCAAGGTCCCTGTGACCTCACAGTACTAGGTGAGGCAAGGGTGTGGAGGAAGAAGGCGAGGCGGGGGAGATCGGCCCCAATGGTAGTGTGGCGGCGCGGCAAGGCTTCTGGAGATCGAGTGGAGATTTCGGTGGCAACCAGGGTCGGAAAGAATAGGGTTAAAGGCAAAGGAAGGCAGGGGCGACATCGAGGGGTGGTTTTATAGGCTATCGGGGTAGGTTTAGGGTTGGTTGGGGGTCCTGGGTGTTGCAGCCGCCGCCGGAGTGGGAGCAACGAGAAAAGGGGAGTTTGTTCTCCCAAATCCGGGGGTCTTGGGTGACGTGTGAGGGTTTGTTGAGTTTTTTTCGGTGAGTGGATCGTGTCCTCCAAAAATCTCAGGTGGACGACGTGGGAGTCAAGCGCCCGAGATCGTCGACGGTCCAGGGTTATGTTGGGGTCAAGGCCAGGAAAGGCGGAAGGTAGGTGACGGGTCCTTGACCCTTGGATCATGGCATGGATCTGTGGCCATCAGATCGGACGGCTGAGGGTTGGCCCTCCATCAAAAGGTCTGCGCCCAGCCTGAACATAGGCCGCGTGACATATCATTGTCAAATAAATTGAAAAACCTAAGTCCTAGGGTTATTAGATTGAATTATACACCTGATTTTCAAATGTTAATAACTCTCAAAAGGTACATCCAATTGGAACAAAATTTTAGTGGTAGCTTAAAGATGTCAAGATGTGACTATGGTATAATTTTGGGATCCAGATTCAAATATTTGATGTGTTCATTTAAATAAATACATTAACATATGTATTTTATCATCATAGCATATTAGGGTTTGCATAAATTTGAAATTGGTGACACATATTTGTTCTATTGAGTGAGGAAAATGTATGTGGGTATTTTGGTCAACAAATATGATAATAAAACTTTTAAGAGAGAGAAATATAATAAAAACTCACTTTGTCACAGTTGTCTTGTGTAGCACACTATAAATTGAAACATACAAAATATTCAAAAATACAAATAAGCATAGTTCACATAAATAATATATACATTGGAGTCGGGAAATTACTTTCGCATTCTCCCAAATTAATTAGTGGTTGATTCTTTTTCTTGGGGACCTTTCCTCTAGCTTTTTTGAAGTCATGTAAAGCCCTACATGTTAATGTAACACATTAAATTGTATAATTAAATTGTAATGTAATAAGAGATATTAACAGATATAAAAATATGAACTATTTCTCACGGGAATAATGGCTTTTTAATTGTGTGTCCAAATAATGTATTCAATTCATTTCCCATAGGATCTAGATAATAGACAGTGAACGTCTTGGGGACAATAACTAGTAACTCCCAATGCCTACCACTACAGGTAAGAAAGTTAAAAATTAATAAATCAAAATGTAATTTTCTTAAGTCCAAATTTTGCGCAAAGTAAACTTACTCAGTATTGAATGGAGATATTATCACCATCTTATTTTTTTTGCCAAAATATTTAAAAGCAGCACAGTAGTATGACGTAGCTAAAGAAGGGTCTTTATCTACAAGACTAATCAAAGATGGAACCAAAAATCCCACATGGGAAAATGAAAAATATGTACATATCGTGTGTAAGTGGCTGCAAAACATGTATTACATATGCATTAATATATAAGAAACCAGATTGCCATATATAAAACAAGGTATGTGGATGTATAGACAAGATCTCACCATATCCATAGCTCTATCATATATGTATTCAGCCAATCATAATGAAACAATCCAAAATATCTTGTATAAATAGCTTATTATCGTATGATTGACTTGCAGCATCCTCCAGAATAGAAATATTTATCAGGAAATTTGGATCATGTTCTCCTATCCATACTGCCATACCCCTACAATTAGGACCTAACGAGGCATGTAGGTCCCTTAGAAGCCAACTTAGTACTTCAGGAGGTGGAGGTGGAGGCCGAGATGTAGTGGGTGTCTTTCTTTTGACCTGTATATATAATTTTAGATCAATTGACTCATATATACACACTAATAAATTAACATAATGTAAATTTACCATACAATATTAGTATAGATGAGATCTGCTTTAGGCCACATTATCACTCCACCTTCTGCCTCACCAAGTGTTTCAAAATCTGGGTGGGCATATGACAATGCAAGATCCCTCCAATTGTAGAGTACATGCATTGGTCTCACATGAACCACACCATCTGGTAGTAGAGTTCCATTAAACATGTCCCCTGGAAGGGTTGGGTAAGCATGTGCCTCTATAATGATATATTCTTGACTTTTTAGACGATATGGCTTCAACCCCTATAAATTTACGTAAAGAATGTTATATACATATATACATAAACATACCATCTTGAAAAGACTAGATACTATGTCATTAAAATACTTACAACGGATGTGCTAGGTGGGTCTATAGGATTACACCCAACCTCTACAGTAGGAGAGGAGAGGCATGCCACAAGTACTGTCTGAGTGGCAGCCTGAGATGCCTGCCACTTCACCATTGCTTCTTGGACTTTCTTATTAATTAAATCATCTACCTATACATCGATAAAAGAAACACTAGTTTTTGATTATTGAATTCACTTTTGCAATAACATTCTAAAAAATGAACATGTTACCTCAACATTTGATAGTCCCACTTTTGGGATAGGTTTGTGTTGTTATGGCCCAAAGAACACTTTTATGCCCACACCAACGCCTGCACCCCTAACACGTCCAGGATGCTCTGGGTTACCAAGAGCAACTATCAATTCATCCCTTGTGCCCTCAGGGATGAACTTGCCTTCCTTCCTTTGCTCGTGAAGCTCCCGCTAATCGCCATAAAAAAAAATTAGTTAGTAAACATAACAATAATAAATATCAATTTCTCTAAGAGATGAATTTTACAATATTTGCAGCTGGCTTAGCTGTTGCGGACTTCGTTATATCTCCCTTCTTGTTCTGCCTCCCATCTATCCACATTGCATAGAGAGATAGAGGTGCGGGACCAATAGTAGAGGACTCTGTAGTCTCCTGAGTAGTAGACTCAGCCTGTAGTCTTTGGCGAACACCTACATAGCCTCTTGGACCCATTATGTGGTCATGCACATTCCGTGCACGCCTTGCTCTTTGAGCATCACTGATAGCCTTGTTAGTAAGCACATTGATTTGGTTAGTAACACTAAAGGTTCATCTGGAATATGTGAATATAGAAGAATGTATATTAATTAAATTGGGAGTGACACTTAATACCTTGAATTCATACATTTTTCTTTGGGTAACAAACTCCTCCCAGTCTTTGAGGTCCAGGCAGTTCCATTGCTCAGGGATTGCCTTCTTCCTAAATTTATTTTTTAAAGAGAATACAAACAAACATTATTCGTGTAGAGTTAGTCAAAAAGTGATCAATGTCTAGAATTGGAAATCAATCAAGAACCTCTTCTCAGCATCACATATGTAATCTTGGGTGAGATTTGTCCTATATTTCCTTAGGACCCTCCCACAACATTGCATCACACATTTACGATGCAACTTTTCATCCAGATCAAATATACTCTACAAAATAGAATTGCTATTAACCAATATCCCAAAAATTAGTAATCTAAAAAAATAGAATTGCAAATAATAATAACTCACACATAGTTCCTTCCATACTAAGTCTTTATTCCCCTTAGGAACTTTATGCCAAGATTCAAAAATAGGACTACAATGGCTATGAATAAGAACCCCAAGATATGAAATAAACAAGTTGCGGTTCACTCCAACTGGATTTCCTGCATGATCGAAATCCACAGCCAGTTTGGGTCCATTGCCCCTTTGCTGTAGTAACTTGTTCATCATTGTGATGCCCCTCACTTTCTCAATTTTTTTGATGCTCATCAAGTGCCCCATGTTCTTCAGGGGGTACATCATCAACCTAAAATTTGATAAAATAAACACACTTACAGGATATAACTATAAATGAACATATAGATAGAAATATAGGATATATTTTTAAAACTTACATTGTGAGGCGGCACATTGATATCCTCACCCTCACGGTAATAATCATCACAGTCATCATGATCATGCTCAACCGTATGAAAGTGTCATTAAAAAATCAAACATTTAGCATTTGACATAACTAGAAGATAATGAAACATTGTAAAGTTCACATTCAAAAAATAAAACACTTAAAAAAATATAAGCATGCATGCCTCTAATATTGTGATCTTTTATCAATTAACAATCCTTCATTGTGATCTCCGTGCACATACAAGTCATCATTAGCTTCAATATTTGGTGGTGTTGGCAACCCAACTGAGAATGGACTGGAGTCATCATACTTATCATAGTACTCTTATTCATCTATAGGATCTTCAATGAACTGTCTTTTACCATGAAGAACAACCGACCATTTATCATTTGTAGGATCATCGATATAAAATACTTTTTTTGCATGTGATGCCAATATGAATGGTTCACCCTTCTCGCCAATCTTTTCAAAGTTCACTAATGTGAAACACAATTCATCCAGTATAACTCCTTTGGTGTTATCAACCCAATTACATTTAAAGAGAAGAATTCTGAAATCTACGTAGTCAAACTCCCATATGTCTTCAATGACACCGTAATATGACATTTTAGCTTCATGTAGACTCATATCCTTTACGCATGCAAAAACAATGAAGACACTTGAAGGATGACCCCACTATTTTGGACGACACTATTATCATCTTGACGCTTTGTGAAATATGAGAATCTATTTATGTCAAACCCTTCATAAGACATAATATTCAATTTTGGTTTAAAGGCGAGGCATTTGATAGTTTTAGTAAGATTATCTGGTGTTTGAGATAGTTGATGTAAGACTTTATCATCAAACAACTTAATAAATGTCCTGTTATGCTCTCTAGAAAGCCACATTGAATTGGCTCAAGGATATTGCCTCTTGATGAAATTGGTATATTCCTCGATATAAACACTCACTTCGTCGATGTTGTGTAAAAGATACAAGTGACCTTGTTCCAACTACTCACGACTGATTACTTTCATCTGTGATCCCAAAATTCCTTTGCTAAAATGCTTCTCAATATTCTTGTCATTAACAGGAGCGTCATTAGCACTCAGAAAGTCAATGAAAAATCCATAAACTCTCTCGCCACATAACCCTCAATAATACTCTATTCTGGCCGATAATGGTTTTGAACATCACCTTTAACAATTCTCATGTATCGTTCAAAGGGATACATCCAATGCAAGAATATTGGTCCCAACATTTTCACTTCCCTAGTCAAGTGGACAACAAGATGTACCATGATATCAAAGAATGAAGTAGGAAAATACATCTCAAGCTGACATAGGGTAACAACCACTTTTCTTTGCAATTTATCGAGAGTATCAGGGTCAATAACTTTGCTGCACAGACTGTTGAAAAAGAAACAAAGTCTGGTGATTGCAAACCTTACATGCTTCGACAATATAGATCGAATTGCCATGGGCAATATTTGTTGCATTAGAGTGTGACAATCATGAGATTTAAGACCTATCAACTTCAGATCTTTCGTTGATACCAATCTATGGATGTTGGATGAGTAACCCTGTGGCACCTTAACATTTACCAAGCATTCACAAAAAGCTTTCTTCTCCTTTCAAGATAACATGTAACAAGTGGGAGGTAAGTATGTTCTTCGATCGCTACTAAATACTTCTATTAATTCTGTCCTTATTCCCATTTCATGTAGGTCCATTTTGGATTTTATCCCATCTTTAGTCTTACCTGGTATATTCAACAGAGTACCAATGACGCTATCACAGACATTTTTCTCAACGTGCATGACATTGATACAATGCCTGACTGCCAAAGAACTCCAATAAGGAAGATCCCAAAATATTGACTTCTTCTTGAATAAAGATTTGTCACTCTGTGTGGTCATGGTACATTGTGATCTCTACCAAATTCATTGACAAAGTCTTTACTCTTTCATAAACAACCTCCCCTAGTATAGGTTTAGGTGCACTCCGTTCCTCATTTCGTCCATTGAATGCTTTGCGCAACCTATGATACAGATGGAATTTTGGAAGAAACCTTCGATGACCAAGATATACAGTCTTGCCACCACGTTTTAGTCGTATTGAATCAGTGTTCTCTTCACATATAGGACACACTTTAGATCCTTTAACACTATATCTAGACAAATTCCCATATCCTAGAAAGTCATTAACAGTGCAAAACAACATAGCCTGCAAACAAAATGTCTCTCTTTTTGAAGCATCATAGGTCATCACACCTTCAACCCAGAGTTTCTTTAATTCATCAATCAGAGGATAAACATCGATATCATTTCTAGGTTATTTAGGGCCCGATATCAACAACGACAACATAACATACTTATTTTTCATACACAACCAGGGAGGAAGATTGTATATAACAAGCATAATTGGCCAAGTCCTATGTTGGCTGCTCAATGTCCCGTACAGATTCATCCCATCTGTATAAAGCCCAAGTCTTAGATTCTTGACTTCTTCACCGAATTTAGGGTACAATAAATCAATCTTCTTCCACTATGGGGAATCAAACGCATGTCAAAGGATCCCATCATTATTTTTCTTAACATCTGCATGCCACCTCATATTCTTCGCACCTATCGGATTGTCAAACAAGCTTTGAAATTGTGATATTATAGGTAGATACCACATCACCTTACTAGGAGAACCAGTTTTGGACTCCCTCAAAGTCATCAATTTATACCTTGACACACCAAATTTTGGACAATCTTTCAAATCCACATAGTCCTTTTAAAATAATACACAATCATTTGGGCATGCGTGTATCTTCTTGGCCTCCATTCCCATTGGGCAAAACAATTTCTTTAACTAGTATGTTGAGATTGGCAGCTGGTTTCCTTCAGGAAGAATTTCTTTCAATAAAGACAATAATGACGTGAAGCTTTTGTCGCTCCATCTATTGTTAGCTTTCAGCTTATACAATCTCAACACAACGCTCAACTTCGTAAACTTAGTACAACCTGTGTATAAAGGAATCTCAGCATCATGCACACTGTTTCTAAACATGGGAGGTGGATTAGTGTGCTCTACCCCACAACTATCCATCATCACAACAACAATGTCTACTAGAACTGGTTCGTTCACATCTATGTCATCGGAGGCAATTTCTTCTTCCACACAAGCACTGCTATCGATATCCATTGATTTCAGGTTTGAAATCTCTCCATGGCAGTGCCATTTTGTATAGCCTTGTACAATCCCGTTGCATATGACATGACTTTTGATTTCGTCACCAGTGCTGACTTTCAAGTTGTTACCGCAATGCCTACATGGATAGTAGAACCTATCTCCAGGTTGTTTCCTATGTTCCTCGGAAAATCTAATAAATTGATCAAGACCAGAAATAAACTCCGGGGTGCAGCGATTTGGAATGGACATCCATGATCTATTCATTCTATGATCAAAGAGAAAATAAGTATATATTAGGGTTTAACGTTAAAAGATTAGGGTTTATGGTTAAAATATTAGGGTTTAAGGTCTTATATATAATAAATGTGTACCACCTATCCCATTGTTGAACACCTAATCTCACTAGTAAGTGTATAATGTGTATTGGGTTTTCAAGATTATTTTGGCAGCATTTCCCCACTACTCTCCAAGTACATATGTACTTAGAGAATAAATGGGAAAATGCTACCGAAATTTTGTTGAAAACCCAATACACATTATACACTTACATCCTAAGTGAGATTAAGTGTTCAAGAACATTCCCAAATTGGGGACTATCTAAGATTTACTCCTAATGAGTAAATCTTGGACGAGTTTCTAGGCCAACAAATACATGTATGTTGTCATTCTTATACCTACAATCCTAGTTTCATCATTCATATCCTAAGTTTTGTGTAACATCATTTAATCATGCTTGTCAGTAAATACTAAACAGTAAATAAACCATGATTCCATATATCAAAGATTTGAATCAAAATGAAGCCTAATGGCACATTGGGAGAGTGACAATATTATACCTCACTTGAAGGTTGAAGAAGAAATATATGCAAATCAACAACAACAACACAAATGCACAATTTAATTCTATTATAATATATTAATTAGGGGTCAATCTTAAAGTTTTAACTAGATCTTCATATATCAACATACATACTAGGTCATATTTCAAGTCAAGATTTAGGCATTTAATCACCTTATGGCGCATACATGATTCATAAGGTATTTGGGTGCACAAAGAATAATATATGTTACTAATTTAGGAGTTCACATAATCATTTTAGAAATAGAAGACCCACATGTGAGTTAAGTTTGAGATTCAACATCAATGTATCTTTAACACTCATGTTTCAAGGTTCAAAGCACATAATCAAATCAAATTAGGATGCTAGAATGGACAAGTTTGAATCTTATTTCAACATGCATTAAATTTTTCTGAATTAGGTCAAGCATGAGGATTAGAAGCAAAAATATATGCAAGAACAAGATTTGTTCATGTCCTAGGTTGATTTACAATAGAAACATTTTGTAGTCTTGATCATACCCTAGTCTAGGTATCATATTCTATAACATTGATTTCAACATCTCCAATGTACATGCATGTTCATCATCAAGATAATCATTACACACAAATGTAGGTATCCTATCATTTATAATTGAGCAATATAGTTAATACAAGATTAGGGTGAAATGTGTACAAGATTAGTTCACAAGATAATCACTACCAAATCAGAGAAAAAACATATAAACAAACCTGACGAGGCTAGCTGTTGGTGACTGGTAGCTGGAGGAAAAGAAGGAGAAAGAGGACCGATAGTGGAGGAGGTAGATAGAGCATGGCGGTAGATGAGTAGGAAGAGCGGTACCAGCAGCCAACTGAGCAACAATTGGAGCTAGGCGGCAGTGGCATATCTGGTGTATTCCCAAGCTTTGGCGTTGCCTCTCAAGCGAGCAAAGGGAGCAATGGCGGTGGGGGAGCAACGATGAGAAGCAGCAATCGCCATATCTAGTGGGTGAAATTGCAATGAAATAGAGATGATGGGGAAGAGTCTGTTTCACACGGGTGCTATTAAGTTTACCATCATCATTGGTTGTTTCAGAAACTGACACCTAAGTACCAAAAGCGTCGGTCACCACAAAAAACCGACGCCAAAGGAGGGTAAAAATTTTTGCGGGGACAGTGCATGAATACACATTAGCGTCGGTTATTGTAAGAAAACCGACGAAAACAATGGGGCCAATTTCTGTCTCGCAAAAAAATTTTAGTCGTCGGTTATTTGGTAAACAGCTGATGCCATATGTGAAATTTTGGTGGTAATTTTTTTGCACTGGAAAAATTGGATTTGGCGGGAGATTTTAGGCGTCAGTTTGTTGTTGCGCAACCAACGCTAAATAAAAAGCGATACCCGTGTATGGCCGGTCTTCACATATAGATGTCGATTTGTGTATACAGACGATGTTGTAGGGTTTAGGTGTCGATTTCTTAGATACAACTGACGCCTCTAAATGTGTTGTTATATGCCATTTCTGTAGTAGTGTAGGGTCCACATAGGTGAAGTTCCTCTATTTATTCTTTAGTAGGATAGTAATCTTGAATGAGCTAACATATTTTTATGGGACACAATAAATCTATGAATGAGCATTGGTACAGTTTGTATCATGTTTTGGAGGCCACATAACCAAATCTATATTATTAAATGTGGGTTGGATCTAGGCTGATGTATATTCATAAATCAAATTCCATATATAACCTACATTATATATATTAATATTTGGTTGGTTTTATGCTAGGCTACATATCACATTTACATGATAATATTTTTAAACACATATATATGTGTATATATAATCTGGACAAGTATTTCTTGATTTCATACCCCTGGGCATCCAACCTCTACTACAGGTTGTGAGAGAGGAGGGGGAGAAATATTTCTCTCTTAGTCCCATGAATATATATATATATATATATATATATATATATATATATATAGAGAGAGAGAGAGAGAGTCAGGCTAGAATACACTCGAGTGTACAGATCACGCTGTACACCCCAATGGTGTTTGCCTATCTATACCATGTTTTTCCAAAATGTAATCCATTGATCTTCATGGTTACAATAATAATAGGTCACATACAAAATTTGAACTCATTTGGATGAGTGTAAGTCACTCATCAAAGGACAACAAAAGCGACGCACAAAACTAATTTGAAATACATGATTTTTGCCTCGTTTGGATGCACGACTTATAAGTGTCCAAATGAGCTAAAATGTATTATATAATATGTTCTTATGATAATAAAGAAGATCAATAGTTTAGATTTTTCAAAAATTTACTACATATTCAAAAATGACTGAGGTGTACGGTGCCTCCGGTACACTCGAGTGTACACTAGCCTGACTCTCATTCTCTCTCTATATATAAATATATATATATATATATAAATAAATAAATAAATATATATATATATATATATATATAAATAAATAAATATATATATATATATATATGAGTCTGTTTTCATTGCCCGCGCGGGTACTGTAGCGGGGCTACCCGTTTAAGAAAACGCGGTGGCATGTATTGTAAATAATCCAAAAAAATCAAGGGCGCGCGACTTACAGAAGAAGAACATTCACGACTGATTCTCCGCCAGAGATTCCCAAAATCTGCCGTCTTCCCGCTCCAGAACTCCCGAATTCATCCGCATTCCCAAAATCCCCAACCCCAACAGCCGAATTCTTCGGCCTCTGGTCTGTACTTGCGCTGTTGTGTGTGGCGTTCTTCTCCACTGCAGCATTCACCGCAGTTTTTGCCGCAACTGCATTTGCCAGTCTCTGCCGCTGAGATCAAAATGGGGAAAACAAAGGTAAAAGCAAAGAAGGCGATAGGAAAGGGAAGTACACAAATAACGGAAAGTGAAGATTTGTTGAGCAAGAACTATGAAGATGTGGACAACATGGTAGAAGAAGTAGCTACAACCATACTTTAAGGAGATGAAATGGGTAAGAGTATTGAAGAGCACAGCGAAGATGCTATGCCGAGAAAAGAAAAGAAAGTTAAGAAGAAGAAATACAACGTTGAGACAACTGGCACTCTCCAGAAGACTGCTGGAGATGACAACACATCAGGGGAGAAACCAGTCGATGAGGTTACTGAGAAACAATTGGATGTAGTGCATGAAGAGACTGAAGAGCCAGAAACTGACAACACATCAGGGGAGAAACCAGCCGATGAGGTTATTGAGAAACAATTGGATGTAGTGCATGAAGAGATTGAAGAGCCAGAAACTGAAAACAAATCTGGGGAGAAACAAGTCGATGATGTTACTGACAAACAATTGGCTGTAGTGCATGAAGAGACTGAAGAGAAAGACACAGAAGATGCTAAAGAAGTTGAACAGGATGAAGCAGAAGATCGCAAAAGAAACCAGAATAAGACTTTGGAACAAAAAACCAAGCAAAAAGGAAAAGCAAAAATTGCAGAAGAAGGTAATATTGATTATTTTTACACTTATATACGAATGTAATTATCCTAAAACGGTGCTGACAATAGAGTAACTTTGATCACAGTAATTATCTTAAAAAGTAACCTTGATCCAATAAAAGTAACTAGATGAACCAATAAGTAACTATATCGACATGAAAGTAACTCTGTGGATCAAAAAGTAACTGTTATACATCAAACAGTAACTTTGATTCAAGAAACGTAACTAAAGTAACTGGAAAGTAACCTTGATCCAAGAAAAGTAACTAGATGAACCAACAAGTAACTATATCGACATGAAAGTAACTCTCTGGATCAAAAAGTAAATGTTATACATCAAATAGTAACTTTGATCCAAGAAACGTAACTAAAGTAACTGGAAAGTAACCTTGATCTGATAAAAGTAACTAGATGAACCAACAAGTAACTATATCGACATAAAAGTAACTCTTTGGATCAAAAAGTAATTGTTATACATCAAACAGTAACTTTGATCCAAGAAACGTAACTAAAGTAACTGGAAAGTAACCTTGATCCGATAAAAGTAACTAGATGAACCAACAAGTAACTATATCGACATGAAAGTAACTCTGTGGATCAAAAAGTAACTGTTATACATCAAACAGTAACTTTGATCCAAGAAACATAACTAAAGTAACTGGAAAGTAACCTTGATCCAAGAAAAGTAACTAGATGAACCAACAAGTAACTATATCGACATGAAAGTAACTCTCTGGATCAAAAAGTAACTGTTATACATCAAACAGTAACTTTGATCCAAGTAACTAGATGAACCAACAAGTAACTATATCGACATGAAAGTAACTATGTGGTTCAAAGAGTAACTGCTACAGATCAAACAGTAACTTTAATCCAAGAAAGCTAAACCGCATTTGCAAATGTGATACTGTACCATGTAACTCTGAAAAATGAATAGTAACTCTGAAAGTTAAAATGTAACTACCTGAAAACAAGAGTAGATGTGACGGATAGAAAATAACATGTTGAACTAAAAAAGTAACACTGAAATCTAAAAAGTAACTAGACAAATTAACACAAACTTTTTCATATATAGGCATGTACAAGAAAGCTTTTCCATAGATGCTACATAAAAGGTTACAACAGCATACAAAACAGCATGTTGTATAGCACTGATCAAATGAGGATGATGAAGTCAACCGCATTTGCAAATATGATAGCCATGCCTCATCTTACTGTAGATGTAACTCTTTTAGAAGATCTGATAGAGAGATATGTTGAAGACGACAAGTTCATGTTAGCACCAGGTTTTGAGGTGAGGATGACTATAGACGATGTAGGAGTGATACTAGGTTTTCCTAGTAAAGGTATGTATATAGTTCCACGAAAGCAATCACAGATTGTAAGAAAAATATGGGAGGATTTTGCTAATGCAACAAGAGGAAAAGATACAGTTGGTGAAAGTAGTAAGAAAATAAAAGAGAAGGATGTGTTATACAAGGAGAACTTGAGTAAACTCTGGCAGGAATTTGCAAATAATGACTCTGAAGAAAACTACCAAAATATGTGTCGTGCATGGATGTTGCACTTGTTAGCAACATTCCTTTTACCGGACACTAGCTATTGTGCCCCCATTTACCTTCTACATTATTTGGATGATGTAACTGCTACATGGAAGTTAAACTAGGCAAAGTTAGTGCACGGGAGCATATTCAAGAAAATGAAAGTTTTAAGTGAGAATATAAGGATGAGGAGAAGAGGGGAAACAAGCAAAAGAACACTCTACACAACTGGATGTGTAATGTGCTTGTGTGTAAGTGACACATTTCATAGTTACTTTGGTTACATTAAACAACCATATATGAACATTTAAAACACTGATTTATACTTTTCTTGTCAACACAGGTCTGGGCTTATGAGTTAACAGGGATAGCAGAGCCTACATTCTTTGAAGAAAAACCACGAATAAAAAGATGGGAAACTCGTGTTAAGATGATGAAAGATTTTAAAAGTTTGGACAATGACAATGTAAGAATCAGTGTGGGTAAAGTGAAAATAAATATGCCAAATAATATAAAAGCTTTATAATAAATTGATAACTTTTGTGCACAGGTTTCTACAATGTTGAAGAAGGATGACAATGATGATTGGGAAGCTGCAAAGGCAGTGAAAGATTTGCCTTATTATCTCGCAACAAATAAAGCCAAGAGCAAGGTAGTTAGTAAGAAGATACTTACATCATATAACACAAGCAGAGAAGTCTCAGGAAGCTTGGAGAATAGAATATTGATTCTTGAGGATGAGCTGAGACTGCAGAAGGAAACATGCAACAGAATTGCACTAGAAGCTTTTACTGCTCTAAGAGTAGAAAATGAGCAGTTGAAGAGAAGACTAGAGGAAGTTGAATCTGAAAATAGATTGCTAAGGATCCAAGCTGACAATTACAAGCGTTCACAATCTGCAGCTACACCAACTCCCAATTTCATTGAGAATGAAAGTTGGCATTCAGGTGATATGAAGAAAAAGTTGTTGGAAATGGACCAACATGGACCTACACAAGAAAGACCAAGATTGAGCAAACTTAAACTAAGGAGAAAGTTAGTGGAGAAAATGACAGAAAATGTACCACAAGATTCAAAGAAAGTAGAAGAAGTTCCATCTGAAGAAACCAAAGAACCAGCACAAGATGAAATGGAAAAAGATCCATCTAAAGAAGATCCAACTGAAGAAAAAAACCCAGAAGAAAAAGAACAACTAGCAGATAAAACAGAGCTCACAGAAGATGGAATGGAAAGCATAATGATGGATATAGACAATGAAGTTGGAGTGAATGAGAAGGATGTAAATTTTGGTGAAGTTGAGATGAAAACAACTAAAATGTTGAGAAAGAGGAAGGGGAAGATGCAGACGGTCATTGGGAGCATAGAGGAAAATATCAAGATAAGAAGGCATGCACAGGTAAAATTTGTTTAGTAATGGTGCTCATTCCATCAATGAAGCAACAGTCTGATCCCAATGACCGTCTGCATCTTCCCCTTCCTCTTGATATAAAGCACTTGAAGACTAAAGGAAAGATGCTTGGTACCTGACAAGGACGTTCCATCAATGAAGACTAAAGCAACATTCAATGCATATCAATCCCAATGACCGTCTGCATCTTCCCCTTCAATGTACCTGACAAGGAATTCCCCATGAACTGAAAAGTAAAATATGTCATCCATAAAGTAACTATGTTAATATAAAAAGTAACTGTGATAATGATAGAGTAATATTATGGAATGTAAAGAAATATTATGGACTAAACAGTAGATTAACTGCAATAAAATATGTCTTTTACATAGACTACTAACCAAAATTTGTACTTCAAAAATAGATAAAGAATTCGACATTCATAGGATTCGAGCACTTTAGACCAAAGGAGATGCAAGAGGATGTCAAAGAATTTATTGACAACATTGATGAAGTGTAAGTAGATACTTTTTAAAGTTCTATCAGTCACATGTTTATTATGTATTACTTGATCAATCCATAAATTTTTGTCTCACATCTTCAGTATGAATTCTTTTGAAAAAAAAATAAAAATGTACAGGTCAAGAAGAGAATGGATTTTTGGAAAGGACGCATGGTGCACGGGAAAGGACTTATCAGTGCTGTTGTTTAAGGATAAGATGATGCAGTCACCTGCAAGTAATGGAATATTAAACATTTATTATGAAATTATAGATTGCTAATTGATGCTTGTACATTTTCAGATAATGGATTGCTTTGTACAAATGTTGAAAGAGACAACAAGTAGAAAGAGGAAGAAGGGACTGCTTTCATGGCATTGCTTAAGCACTTATGTTCCGGTAAGACAAATAGGCTATCACACTAGATTACATTTATCACAACAAGGCCACTAAAGGTTGCAGAAAAGTAATTCACAATATTGTTTTTACAGCAAAAGCTAAACATGATGGTGGATGAGATAACAATCAAAGAGATTGATATGCTGTCACCACTCTTCAATGTACCTGACAAGGAATTCATGACAATGGACTCCGTGTTTACAATACTTAACAATGACAATCACTGGCATTTTCTAGAAGCAAGTTTTAGGGATGGGGTGCACAGGTCTTATAACTCAATGTCAAGAAGTTTAAAATCTGAGAGAGAAGTGAATAGATGGGTAAGGAACAAAAAAGAAAAATTGTTAGAAAACAGTTGAATGAACTAGTGTAGGTTACATTATACTTATGAATGTTTTGTTGTGCATGCATGTGGGGTTCGTTCATGAATTCTTCAGGGGGGTGCCTGAGCGTGGAAGTCAACTATCTCAATGGCCAATAGAGTACCCTGATTGCCCCCAGTAAGAAGATGATGATGTTGACTGTGGAGTCTATGTTATGAAGTATCTGGAATGCTTAGTGAATGGAAAGGAAATGAACTTCACAAGCAAAGACATCCCTGCAATAAGGGCAGAGATCTTCCAAACAATGATGAAGAAGGGGAGACTACAGCCAGTTGAAGAACATACTAGAGATCAACAAGAGACCAAAGAAGGAGCAGGTGAAAAGCATAACAAAGAAAAAGAAGAAGATGTTGTGCCAAGTCTGAATGCTTGGCTCAAGTCAGATTAAAAAGAACTCTTAGATAAACAATGTAGTATCACAATGAGAAGTGTATGTTACAGAAACTGAAGTAAACTCTGCAACCAGTACTATATGTAAATGGTTATGGTTATGTTTTGTTACTTTTTGTTTGACATTTGAACCTACGGGTTCATCAGTTGTATGTGTATATGGTTATGGAATGCAAGGCTTATGTTACAGAATTTGAAGTAAACTCTGTAAAGTTGTTTTAATGATAATTACTGTGATCAGCAGGTTCTCATTGCATGAGTGTAGTAACTCTCTTCTGAACTTAAAAGTAAATATGTATCCTGAAAAGTAACTTTGATCCAAGAAAAGTAACTAGATGAACTAACAAGTAACTATATCGACATGAAAGTAACTCTCTGGATCAAAAAGTAACTCGTTAAACAAAAAAGTAATTTCTGTGATGTATAACGTAACCTCTGGATCAAAAAGTAACTCGTTAAATAAAAAAGTAATTTCTGTGATGTATAACGTAACTCTCTAGATCAAAAAGTAACTCGTTTGACAAAAAAATAATTTCTGTGATGTATAACGTAACTCTCTGGATGAAAAAGTAACTCGTTTGACAAAGAAGTAACCTGTGTGATGTATAACGTAACTTATTGAACCGGGAAAGTAACTCGTCCAGCAAAAAAGTAACTGAAAAGTAAATATGTAAAACAAAAAGTAACTCCTTGAGAAGGAAACTAACTCGATGAACTAACAACTAACTATATCGACATGAAAGTAACTCTCTGGATGAAAAAGTAACTCTATTGACAAAGAAGTAACCTGTGTGATGTATAACATAACTTATTAAATCGGGAAAGTAACTCATCCAACAATAAAGTAACTTGTGTGATATATAACATAACTTATTGAATCAGGAAAGTAACTCAACAAATGAAAAAGTAACTATGTAAACACCAACAAAAGTAACCTTCGAAAATATGTAACTTATCAAAAATAGTAGAATGTCTGCAAACTCTACTGTGCATCTTTCCAACACCAAGAAAAGTAACCTTCAAAAATCTGTAACTTATCAAAAAAAGTAGAAAATCTGCATAACTTATCAAAAACAGTAGAATGTCTGCAGACTCTAGTGTGCATCTTTGCAAAGATAGGTCCTTACAAAACGGAACACAGATCACTGCTACCCTCATTTCACCCTTTCACCAAGAGCTCTCATTTCACCCTTTCATCCAGTGCTCTCATTTCTTTGCAGCACCAACACGAACAACCTACCTTCTTCATAGCTAAATTCTTCACAAACTACTTTCTTCACAGCCTACCATGGAGCCGTTCATCCAGCCCATCAACTACACCATTGACGACAAGACAATAGAATCCATTCAACTTCCTATAGAATGGAACCATCTCCATTTTCACATCAATCCAGGCAAGACCACCTTCCTAATCGGAAACCAGTCTTTCCAGATAACCCTTATGCAGAATAAAAACGGGTCACTTTCAACTGCTAAGGGCTGGAAAAGGATGATCGTACAACTCAGTCTTCGTAAAGGTTGGATCATCTACCTCAAGCCAACTGATCACCAGACCATCACAACATGGATCACTGATAAGTACTTAGAAACACCAACTGAGCTTATTCCACTCTTCAGAATGCCTGTCGACGAAGTATACTCTGGATCGGAGGACTCTGCAGATCAGCTCTTCGTTAGGGACATATACCAAGCAGCACCGGGATCAGCTGTAAATCCCATTCAGGTTGACTCATCCACAACATCGGACAACTCAACATCTGCAGGAGACACTGCTTCTACTTCTGTCCAGCATTCCGTTCACAAATAGAAGTCTGAATGCATGAAAGAATAGTAACTTTGAGGTTCAAAAAAGTAACCTCCGCAGAAGGCAGATCAGCTGTTTATGATTATGGTTTGTTACTTTTTGTTTGACATTAGAACATATGGGTTCATCAGTTCTGTGGGAATATAGTTATGTTTTGTCGCTTTGTGTTTGGCATTTGGACACTATCAGTTTGATATTAGTTGAATGTTCGTATAACTTTAGCTGGATGTTGTTGTTATGTTGTGTTTGGCATTTGGACACTCAGTTATAGTACATCAGTAACTCTGTGTTACAAAAAGTAACTGCTACACATCAAACAGTAATTTTGATTCAAGAAAAGTAACTAGATGAACTAACAAATAACTATATCGACATGAAAGTAACTCTGTGGTTCAAAGAATAACTGCTGCAGATCAAACAGTAACTTTGATCCAAGAAGAGTAACTAGATGAACTAACAAGTAACTATATCGACATGAAAGTAACTCTGTGGCTCAAAGAGTAACTGCTACAGATCAAACAATAACTTTAATCCAAGAAGAGTAACTAGATGAACTAACAAGTAACTATATCGACATGAAAGTAACTCTGTGGTTCAAAGAGTAACTGCTACAGATCAAATCTCCCAGCTATGCCCGTTCTCCAGTGCAGTCGTGGTATAATCAAGGATGAAGATAATAAAGATTCATATTTCTATTTATAAAATAATTCAATTACATCAGAATCAGGGAAGTAACTGGTGCACACAAAACGTAACTGGTGCACACAAAACGTAACTGGTGCACACAAAATGTAACTGGTGAACACAAAACGTAACTGGTGCACACAAAACGTAACTGGTACACACAAAACGTTTGATTTAGATAAAAATAGTAACTCTGAGCTGCAAAAAGTAACCTTCCAAAATACAAGTAAGTTATTGATTTAGGAATAACATATCACACAACAAACAAATTTTGGATGATCTTTATAAAAGATTTAAATTGGATACAATTGAAGCTACACAGTACATCTTGGCCATTGCAATTACATCAGAATTTGACATGTCTCACCCACTAAACAATTGGATACCATTATATTCAAATATCAATTACAACTGTCACATAGTACATCTTGGCCATTAAAATTACATCAGAATTTGACATGACTCACACACTAAACAATTGGATACCATTATAGTAAAACTAGTGAATAAATCAACTTCAATAACAACATTGTCAGCAATAGCAGAAAATTCGCAGCTTCATGAAGCACAACAGGAAGACCACAGTAGACCACAATAGCAGTAGCATCAAATCCGCAACTTCAGTAAGCCATACGACCCACAGCAGACCACAAAAGCTGAATTCAAACACACACCTATTTCTTTAATGGGCAGTTTCTGCTGTCATGGTTAACACCATATTGTAAACAATTCTTGCACTGTCTCGTTTTAGATTGAGAAATTTCAACTCCAGATTTAATCCGCACATCAGTAGATCTAGGTCTACCTTTAGTTTTACAAACACTGGGAATATGGACCTTGACAACAGAAGAAGAAGTTGTATTCGAACCAGTTACACCAACATCATCAACATCTAATTCCAACAGCTCCTTTCACAAAGCAATGAGTTTTTTAAGACACATATCTATAGCGTTGTTCCTACACACTATATTAACAATTGAATTGCAAGAAGATACCAACTGCAGTCTCTTCCCAGTGGATAGCTGCATGATAGACGATTTGCCGAAAATCAAAGGATGATCTCTATATCCTTTAGTCCACCTCTTCAGTATATATGGCTCAGGAAGATTGCAAAAATCACGACTCTTTAGATAAGAAAGTATGTGTCTACATGGAATTCCTTTGAATTCTAACATGAAACAATTGCATGATACCATACCAGTGGATGAGTCTTTCTTCAAAAGACGAGGAGAATAAGAACCACCAAGACGATATACCTCAAACTCAACACCATCAGAAGTTTATTTTACATTATATACCATACTTTGATGAACTTCAGCTTGAAAGATCTTAAAAATTGCCTTGGTGTATATACCTCTCATTTGCTCCTCCAAAGGCCATACTGATCCAAAGGCCATACTGATGACAAAGGAAGATTGCTGTAATCATCATCAAAATCTTTGAAATTTTCAATCTCCCGCACATGAGAGTAGGCAGTCTCTAAGCAACATACAAGTTCAAAAAGTGTTTTCCTACTGTTGACATGACTTCGAATGAAAGCATTCAAGCTCTCACTTCTTTGTGTTGTCCTCATACCAGCAAAGAAAGAATCCTACATAAAACATGGGACCCAATCCCACCACATAGCGTACATATCAGAAATCCAACTAATATGTACTAGGTCATTCTCTTCAACTACAAAATTCCACCTCTCTTCAAATGTGTCTGTATCGTATGTATTCCATACACAATCATTCAAAGAGCTAATAATCCGATCCTTGTTTGGAACACCGCCAAGCTTAGATGGAAGCTTTTGTAGGACGTGCCAGCTGCAGAAACGATGCTTACAGTTTGGAAAAATAGTAATGATAGCAACATTCATAGCCGGGTCTTGGTCAGTTATAATGGAAACCGGCTCTTTGCCAAAACAAAGTAAGTATTGCTTGAAAACCCAAAGAAAAGAGTCATACTTCTCATCAACCAACAGAGCTGAAGCAAACAACACCATCTTGTGATGGTGATCCACACCACCAAACATTCTAAAAACCATGGAATACTTGTTGGTACGGTAAGTGGTGTCAAATACAATAGCATCTCCAAATAATGCACAGTCATCAATAGAAACCGGATCAGACCAAAACAAATGTTTCAAGAAACCATTAGAATCATTTTGATAAGAGTAAAAGAATTTAGAATCTAAAACCTTCAAGCTTGCAAAACGATCCAAAACCATGTCCACATCATATAAAGATGACTCCTTCCTCTTGCTATTGAGATGTCCATGAGCTTGTCTACTTGTAAATGTCAAGTTTTCATAACCACCAGACTCTGTTGCTATCAATGCAAGTTGTCTGGATACATGTATATTTGCTTGACTCATAGAAGAAAGCATCTCTTTTTGAGTTTGGTCAAGAGATGAATTACACTTCAAGTACCGCAAGTGAGAATCATCGACAAGATCATGATTGTGTTCATCAACAAAAGCAGTAACAAACCATACAGATAAAGACTTATCTAATGTAAATCGGATCATTGCTTTACAACCACACCTTTTCACAGAACGCTTGTGCTTCTTAGATAAATTCTCATGCAACTCACCAATATTGTCACACACAGGACCAAGAAGACCTTTGGATCTCTTAGAACAACTACTCTGACCTTGCTTATCACATACCAAATCTTTAGCAAGTAAGATCTTAGTACCTCGTTCATAACGATTATCATCTTTCCTAACATTAAACCCAATCAAACCAGCATACCTATAATAAAACGATATGACATCATCTAAACTTCCAAATTGTAATCCAACTCTAGGGACATCAACTGAGGACACAGTATCAGCAGCAACAGATGAAGAAGAATGAACATTATCATCGTCAATGTCAATAATAGCATTAGCAACATCAGTATCAAGACTAGCATCCATTGCAGAGATCGAAAAGTAACTCTGTAAACAAAATAGTAACTATATAAATATAAAAGTGACTAATACAACACGAAAAATAACTAAGACAAACAGATCATATAAGGGATTATACTTAGCAGATAATCAACTGCTCAACATAGAATTTGGTATTCAGTTTGTAAACAATAACTCAAAAACACACCTACTTCTTCAATGTGGGTTGCGTTGTTGGTCAGCTGCTGGCGGAGCAAGGTAGTTTCCAGCTTCGAATACTTTTACCCCTATCCTGCCAATAATGCATTTCGTGATGGAGCTGACTAGTCGATTGGAGGATACATCCACAAACTTGAGCACCTTGTCACACCAGACCACAGCCACACTACCGGATGTTCAATGAATGCGATTACCTCCAAGGATAGTCATAGATTGGAACGGCGTGGAAGATGGATTTGTGATGAAGACCGTAAGTGACATGTTGGGGTTTAGAACCCTTCTTATTATAGAGATTATTGAGTCGGAGATAGGTGGAGGTCGGAGATAGACGGAGCCAGGACTGCAGATTCCAAAGACAGATTCGGGAGGTACGCTGGTATTATTGAACTCAACCGATGTCTACCAGCTCTTCCGATGCTGTGTTGCTCAGAGACGGCTAGTTAAGACGCGCGTACAAAGTGTTGACGGAGGATGCCGCAGTGGCGGGGTCGATGGCTGATGCTTGATGAGGAGGATGCCGTAATGGCGGGGTCGGCGGCTGATGCATACAGAAATCGACTGTATTTACATAAAATGCCACCGCATCAAAGAGACGGGTAGCCCCGCTACAGTACCCGCGCGGGCAATAAAAAAACAGCCTATATATATACTTAAAATTCACCGAATCATCTTCATAATTTATGCAACTTAATAATTAGAACATATGCATATCTTTAAATAAATGGTAAAATATCATGATTGAGATTATTTTGAAAGAAATAGTAAAAGTTATGATTGAGATTAAAAAGCCCCTAACCTATGTAGTATACAAACAATCCTTAAAGTGATATTGTACTCAATATTATTGCAAACTTATTAAGAAAAAAAAGGTACATGTAACTTAATTTTACCTAGATATAATAGTCTTTTGGTCTTTGGATATAGAGAGTATGTAAGGAGTGGGATCCACTCCCTACTAAAATAAATTGAAAAATAAAACGTACATTCCAAACACACTCAAAGGTATGTTGGAATAGGCATAAATTTTCCAAATTTATTATGATGGTATGCAAAAGACCAAAGTGTAGCAACGGAATAAAAATAATGACTATATTCAATTTTCACAAAAGATTACAAAAGTACATCATAATATCCCATAAGGGTGTACATGTATGATACAACATAAGGATATAAGTAGAGGGACATCTAAACCATAACAACTTTGTCTCCAAGCTTTAACTCCTTAAGCTAGTCCAAAACTTCATGCCTTGTCATCCAAGTCCTTCACCTAGGGTTGGAAGCATACCCTAGCAAGAAGGGAAAATAGATGACATCAGAAAAGGTTGGTATGTGCATCCAAGTGATAAGTATGTTACAGCACACCACCCCTTAAAGGGATTTCATCCTCAAAATCAAAACGTCCACATATAAGAAAATAACTTATTCACCATCCCTTAAAGGATTAATCTTATTAATTCAAAACTATTCTTTAGGTACAAAAGGTTCAACTACACTTCCTTACATCCAACTACATAAGCATCATCCAAAAAAAAGAAACATAACTTTTAAAGACTAACTATGAACTATGGGCTAACTTTTTCTTGTCCATCCTCAAATAAGTCTTTACACCTAGGAGACTAGTTCAATATATTAGGGTCCCTAAAGATAAATTATATAGATGTATAAGGCTACTATTGGCTAAAAGTATGCAATTTTGAACAATTCATATCAGCTCAGTCCAGGCCGGTATCATATGGATTCGGGAGTCCTCATACACTAAGATAGTGGTGCGGAGGAAAATCTTTCCAGCCCCCAAACCCTAATCCTTTCTAGACACCTTTGCTTTCAAGTTTATGTCCTAGTAGTTGCCTAAAGGCCATGCTAAACAACCTCAAGTTACTATGGTTACTTATGCATCTTTTAGTTATAAGTATTTTAGGGATCTACTCGTCATTATTCTAATGCGAAACTATATGATCCTAAATCAACCCTTCATCATCTATTGATCAACTCTAGGGCAAACATGTCACTTAAAGGTAAGGCAAGTATTCTAACTAGGGATACAAAATTGAAATATTCAGACTCTGACTACCATGGGCTCTTATACCATGTTGTAAGGAGTGGGATCCACTCCCTACTAAATGTTTTTGAAAAATAAAATGTCCATTCCAAACACACTCAAAAGTATGTTGGAATAGGTATAAATTTTCCAAATTTATTATGATGGTATGCAAAAGACCAAAGTGTAGCAGTGAAATAAAAATATTGACTATATTAAATTTTCACAAAAGATTACAAAAGTACATCATAATATCCCATAAGGGTGTACATGTATGATACAACATAAGGATCTAAGTAGAGGGACATCTAAACCATAACAACTTTGTCTCAAAGCTTGAACTCCTTAGCTAGTCCAAAAATTCATGCCATATCATCCAAGTCCTTCACCTAGGGTTGGAAGCATACCCCAGTAAGAAGGGAAAATAGATGACATCAACAAAGGTTGGTATATGCATACTAAATAGGAAAATGAGCAATATATGGAATAAAGGACATCAAATATAAAAGGCTTCCCATAGAAAAGATAAGGACCACCCAAATGGATATCAAGAGAAAAGGAATTGAAATCATATGATAACAAAAGAATACTTGCCATTAATAAAACATAAAGATTGTGACACACAAGCACATGTAAAGAATTAGGGCACACACCCCATATCATCAACATGCATGCATGTGAGATAAACATATCCCTAGAACAATATAAACACAAAGGCAACCAAGTCTCATAAACTTGAAACCTGATAGAGAAAGGAATACTGCCAATATCCCAAATATGAACCTATCTCACAGACATATTCAAGTCACATATCAGTGTGATGTTTGCAAGAATGAGGAGGAGACAACTATCCACACACTTATCCAGTGCAAGCATGCAGTAGAAATCTGGAATACAAATGAGAACATGGCCATTATTAGTGGTGCCCCCTCCATGAATTTAAGTCGCTTATCTGCTGGCTAACCACCAAGGGCGATCAAAAGTTGTTTACCACCTTTGCCGCTAATTGTCTTGCAGTGTGGATATGCAGAAACGAGTCCATCTTCAGCCAGAACATAGTGCATCCTACTATCATAGCGCACAGCATAGGCCACTGGGCTCATGGCTTCACGGACTACAGACATTGCAACAAACTACAGGCTACCCCTTTAGAAGAAAGACGAAATTGCAGATGGATACCACCAGCTGAAGGTTACATCAAAATAAATGTCGATATCGCCTACATCAAGAACAGCAAGATGCGTCTTGCTGCAGTTTTCAGAGATAGGCGAGGCTGCACCTTTATGCTGGCAACTAAAACAGTAACCTGTTTGTGGAATCCTTTTACTGCTGAAGCTCAGGGGGTTCTCTTTGGAATCCAAATGGCAAAGGAAAAAAGGCTTAGTTGGATGGAGATCGAAATGGATGCCAAAAGTGTCTATCTAAAGATCACACATCCCATAGAGGGGTTCAGCCCATCAATGCAGATCTGCAGAGATATTCAACATATGTCAAGCATCTTACCTTCAGTCATCTTTATGCATACTCTTCGTGAAGGGAACTGGGAGGCTCACAACCTGGCTAAATGTGGGTTAGATTTCGATGGTGATGGTGTAATCTGTTGTGTCTACCCTGATGATTCAGGAGAGCCTTCTGTATCAACATTTACTTAATACAAAGGCTCGTTAAACCTAAAAAAAAACATGGTCCAAGAATCACACATCTTGCCCTGGGTATGAGGTTCCTTTCCATCCTAAAAGAGTAGGAAATATCACATCTGCTCGACAGGAAATAACACATCTACCATAAAAATCAATGCAATTACACTAATCTAGTGCTAATGAATCACATAGCATGTTAAATGTAGAGGCAAGTAGAAAGTATAGTTAGAATATATAAACTAGTAACCACATAAGTGACCAACATATACATCCACCTCATAAGTGGGAAAAAGACATTACATATCATCTTTTAGAGTTCCATCACGAACAAAGCATAAGATAAGGGTTCAAAAGAATATCCATGATCAAATGATCAATATCAAATAAGGTAGTTCACATGAACCATGATTTTCAAAAGAAAATACATTTTGTATAGGCTAATGCCCATAGGACAAAGAGAATGAATAAGCATACGTGAATTGCTCAACATAGAAGAATACGAGATACATCATACCTCAACCTTAGAGTCTAAATAGTCCAAGTCAGTCCTAGATCCAAGCCTAGGCCTCCAAAGAACCTCTAGGGAAGGTGGAAAGGTCTAATAAGTAAGGTTTCCAAGCTTAGAGAGGTTGGTTTCTCCAACAAAGCTCCTATCTCAAGCAAGAAGAGCCTTCTCCACTTTAGAGGTGAAAAACCCTAACAAAAGAACATGGAGATGGGGTGTTTATGGGTTCTAGGTGGGGTTTCACCATGGAACGCCATGGTTCTGACTTGGAGGAAGGTGGAAGGAAGGCTACAACATAAAAATAGGGAAGGAAAGGAGAAAACTTACTAGTTTTGGTCGAAATAACCAAGGAGGATCTTTAGAAACCCTACATAGAGAAAATTTAGAACCCTAGGAACCTTCTTCACCAAGGTAGGCACCTCCTTTTACCTTGGTACAACACCTTTGTGGAAAAATATAGTAGGAATGATACTCTAATCTAGAGGAAATAAAGGAGGGAAAGAGTTTTTGAATTGGGAGTTGGGAAGGGGTAGATATGGCTATATAAAAAAAGAGGTCAAGTATGAGGTGTCTATGAGACTTTCCATGTGTCATGTATAAGGGTATCCATGGACATGCAAGACTTTATGGATAAGGAATAAGTCAAGAACGAGGTGTCAAGTTACTTTCCATGTGTCCAATGCTAAGGGTGCCTATGGACATGCAAACCTTTATCGATAAGGAAGAAGTCAAGCATGAGGTGTCCATGGAGCTTTCCATGTGTCCTTAGCCTAGGGATTTCATGGCCATGCAAGAGGACAGCTCATAGAGGCTTCTTGAATATCAAATGTAATTTTATGGACACTTATAGGACATCCCAAATGACCTCCAAGCAAAGAAATAACCCCATTGGTTGATAGCTTCTAAAGATAAGCCTATTTATAAAGAGAGTGATCCCTAAAATGCCCTTTGAAAGAAACACCTTCAAACTAAGGTGCAACTAGGTTTCCCATGGTTCAAAAACTTGAGAATGGTAAGGAAATATATAAGGATTATAATGCATGTGACAATTTTCAAAGAAAACCTCCCAATTGGGTAAATTGTAGAAAAGTCCAAAATGTACCTAAAATTGCATAACTTGCACAAACAATATCCAAATTGGACCAAACTCCATCCACAAGTTAACTTTGATGTGTTGAATAGGAATATGCCATTATTTCCATATTTTGAAGTTATATAATCACATTATTTATTACTTATTCCTTTTACTCATTTTCTCTCTCCTAAACTTATCCTAATATTTCAAGGTTGTCCAAATTAGATGAAATTTGACATGTAGGCTAATTTTGATATGTAGATTTCGAATTTGAAGTTTTTTCCACTTTTGAGACTTATTTTTATGAGATATGTCATATGGCCCATTAATGGCCCATCATCTAAATTACTCATCCAATTAAGTTTTTATATTCATATTACCACCAAAATGAGTTATGTTGCATATTTTATGTATTCGTTATAAACCTAAGATTAATGTTAGAACATTAGGTTACATTAAGGTGATCTATACACGAATTAAATCATTGGGGTTATACTAAACATTTATTTAGGTCTAACCTTATACCTTGTTTGGCTAAGTCCAAAATGTCAACTTCCAGGGTAGGGTCCGAGATCTAGTATGTTACACAGTCAAAATTGTATTCGGTAAAAATTTACTTGGAATTTTGTTTGTCTCATTTGACCTTTTAGAAGATGCATATATTTTATTTATAGGTGACAAGATATAAATGTGCATATAATGAATTTGGGTATTTAGGTTTTTGTTTTTGGTTCTATTTTGTTTCGACCCAATATGTAATATCCTTAAACACTGGGTACTACAACCCTTTCAGATTGGAGTAGAGGGATAGTAATAATGAACACCAAAACCGAGATGATAATATGTAACCATATTAATAATACATGATTCATATAGTGATAAACTTTTGATGTATATTTAGGAGAGCCTATCTATGCAAATAGTTAATTAGTTTAGTATTTTTATAGGAAATTGGGTAACTACTTCAATTTAATTAACCATTAAGATTTCCCCCAAAATAAAATTAGCATTAATCTTATCATTGGATTTATTTTAGTGACTATATAGTTTCTACTTGATCTCATTTTTTTGAATAATCTAGATTCACTAACATTGAATCTTTAGTTAAATTTGTGTAGAATTGAGTCTATATCTATGTAGTTTGTAAATTACAAGATTCATACAAAATAATGGAAACTTGTTAGATTCATCCTGAACCCCCTTTTTTGTGATCATAGGATCTGAGTCCATGGGCCAACCCTATGTTCAAGATGTTATTGGGGTGTAACTTCTTAACTTTGAATGTGTGAACATCTATTGGCCTTTGACAGAGATTCTGAGGGTGGTAAGGTCATCATACAAATTCAACCATCATAGAGAAGGTGTAACTAACAAGGTGATGACCTTTGTTAATGTCTAATGCCCAGAATTATAAAATATAGAGGTTTGAAGCATGAGGTTATTTCTAATACATCAAGACCTACTCCCTAATGCCTCAAGCATAGAGTAAAGTGGGATACTGAGAAATATTAAGGAATGGTCACCCTCAAAACTCCACCACCAAGAATATTGGTCTATGATATGAAGAGCTATTCATAGTTTTGACTATTGTATAGGGAAGCATGTGTCATAGTAGATGTAACTAGGGAGATTGTCATACTTGTGAAATTAGGTTTCATAAGTTTCATTTGAGGTCTACTCAATGATGATTCATAGTGGGTTGGGGATCATGTTGGGAATCTCCATCTTCCATGGAAAACATGAGTGAATTTGCATAATGTTGTTAGCCCCTTGATGCCTCCTTCATGTTGGGAAACATGGAGAGGTGTTCCCCCAATCTTCCTTATAGTGGTGGAAATGGATTTGGGGATCTTAATTATCTCAAGATACCCCCATTGTGTCCATATCAACACTAGAAAGAAGTCAAAAGGAACCACCTAGAGTGAATCGATTCTAGTTCTCCTATACTTGGTGGCTTGTTGCATCTGTAGACTTGTTGGATACCTTCCTCATGAAGACATCCGGTCTAGGGTTAATCTAAAGAGGTAATGGGAGGTGTAACTATTATGGTGGAGCATGGACCCGACCACATAAGTCAAGTGAGACCTACCAACTAAACTCTTAGAGGGTCCAAAGAAGCTCAAACTAGTGATGAAGTTAATATCCACTTGTTCTATTTAACTCTTATCAAAGGTTGCTAGAAACAAAATAGATTTTAATTCGGTCATTATATTCTAAATGACATTGTTCATTTTTTTAGTAACTCAGGCTCCTTTATAACTTCTTTTATTTTTGTGATATGTATAATGTCATTGAACCTTGGCAGAGCATACTCTTACCAAGAGAAGATGAGAAAGCTAAATGTATATACAGACCTAAACAAGTCAAGGCCAAGAAACAAGTAGAAATCTCACTAAACAATAAAAAAAGACAAACTTGATTCTGAAGAATAAAAATTGATCTTCAAAGCTAAGCCAAATCTAAAAGAATAGAAAAGTCACACTACACAACAATATATTATTAAAAGTAGCATACTCCTCCTTAATTAGAACCTGAGGTAGAAAAAGAACTGAATCATAAATTTTCCTACAACACCGGTAGTCATGCCTTTGATGATCCTCCAAATAACATTGTAATTGGTGTACTTTGACTCTTAGACTACATAATTATGTTCAAACAATAAGAAATGGATAGTGTTAAGCCCAGTAAAATGGTGACTTCTAGAGTTAAAATTACACATATTATCTTTGTTAACAGGGATGGAAGGAATGAGCATGTCATTTATAGCATAGTTCTAGATGATAAGAGTGTAAGGACAATTTAAAATGATATACTTACCATCCTCATAGTTCAAAACACATAAGAACCACCTAGAAGGGAGATACAAACCCCTTCTTCTTGCACACTCGATGGTAGGAATTTTATCATGACTAAACGTTCCAGAATAATTTGATATCTTCTTGGAACTTTGAAGGAGAAAATGCAAGCAAAGAAACCATCAACAACTAAATTTTTGCTAATGTCGCTCAAGATCAACTTCAAATTAATATATTTCCCCCAAAATAAGATATCATCCTTCCCATTACTGGGTAAAGGAATGTTGTTAATAAAGTCACTGATTTGTTCATGTGATGTTGGTCTAAGGAGGGTGGCCAAAACCTAGGTATCACACATGTACTGGAAGTAGAGCCAAGAGCTAAAGTTTCTCTATGAACTTCAAATTAATATCTTTCCCCCCTTAATAAGAATATAATCTTTGCCATAACTAGGTGAAGGAATGTTGTTAAGAAATTCACTGATGTGTTCATGTAATATTATCACCTTCATATACCAATTACCATTTATGATAACAAAACTAAGCTTATTCCCAATGGGAAAATCAATTTTGACAATTTCCTTCTTATGAATGCAATCACTAAGACATTGACCATGTGGTACCAAATGATCACGATATAAGTAAATATGACCCCATCTTCAACAAAGAAATTAAATAGCTTACTACAACAAATCAGATTCTTGATAACTTTAGTGAAGTACCAGGAATGTTGTGATGAGAGCTCGAGATGCCATATAGAGTTTTTACTAAAATTTCTTTCATAAATCCACTTTACCCAAAATGAATCCTTTTTAGAAAAAAATTTCCAAGTATTAAAGTAAGTGCATCTTTGAAAACATATCTGACCCACTTGATACTCAAACCACCTTTAATCTTAGACTTGGTCACCTTCTCCCCTTGAAAAGATGCAAGTTTTGTTTCCCATCAGTGTGACCCCACTAGAAACTCATGATGATCCTTTCAATTTCCTTACTAATAGAATAGTGAAGAGGGAATATAGAATGCCAATAAATATGAGTAGCTTAAAGAGTAGATTGAATCAATTCCAATCTCCCGCCAATAGAAGTTTTATTAGCCTTCCAAAACTATAAAAATATTTCTTTTTAGTCTGTCAATAAGAGGAAAGCAATGTTTTTGGGATAATTTCCTAATAAAGAGGCAAATACCCAAATATCCCTAATATAGAGAGCAATGTTGAATTCTCAGATATTAATAATGGGTTCCTTACCAGCCCCAATACTGAATAAGATAGAGACTTTTCTTTGCTAATTTTAGGACCAATAATATTATAAGATGATTTAGGGGTTTTGAGTCGCTTTTATAGGCTAGTTTTACACTCATTTTATGCGCTTATTGGTCATATTTGTGGTTAATATCGCATGATTCAACTCCTTTAGCCTATTATCCTTGCCTGCATCAAATTCATCTTGTTTTACATTGTTTTGTATAGAGTATCATATTTCTCGTATTTGATTTGTGTTTTTCACTCATTTTTAGGCAATTCACAATTCTGGACCCGTAGATACCAATGACGGTTTGTCGATAGCATCGACAGAGCAAAAACGACATAGCCAGAGAGGAAGTAGATAGTTCGATACCATCGACACTTTGTCAATGGTCTCGAAAGTCCAGCAGCGAGCCAAATATCACCCCGTCGATACCATCAACGAGAACGATCGATGATATCGAGAAGGCTTTAGGCAGCTTCCAGAAATTGAAGAAAGCATTGGTACCCTAAGGTTTCGATACCATTGACACCTCGTCGATGGTATAGATGCCGTTGGATCAGAGTTTTGTCCAGAACAACTTCAATCAGACGGTTGCATTCTTTTGGCGGCCGTAAGTGGTACCTATACCTAGGAAAAGACAGTCCAAAGTCATGATGCATGTTCTATTCCATTTCACAAGTCCCGAAAGAGGAGAGAGCGAAGAATGGAACCAAGAGCTATGCCCCGGGAGATTCCAGAGATGTGGAAGGAGTTTTCCATCGTCGGAATGTTGCAGAATGCTCATCCCGGGCCGAGGATCACCCAGTTCTTCTCCGTTCATGGGTTACACCATCTCCATCTACATTTTCTCCATGTTTTCTCCTTCCTTCATGGTGTTTTGCATTGAGATGAACATGCGGGGATAATCCCCTTTATCTCTAGGATTGGGAGTAGCCCGGACAATTGTTGTATGACTCTTCTTACAAAGTTTATCATAATTTATCCTTAAAATCTGTGGTATGATATCATTTCCTCCATTGTTATCATTGTGCTTGATCACCATAATTGTAATCTAATACCTTTAATTTCTTTTGAAGAAGAATTAACTGTTGAAAAGAGGCGGTAATCACATTAACTAATAAATCTTTGGAAAAGGTGATGTACGATTAATGGTGGAAACCCAGAGACATGTTTTTCATGCACCTAGTCTAGGGCATAGGTTACTACTAGTGTGGAACCGACTTAGATTAAGGTAGTGAATTGTATCGCGGAAGCGAGTAATTCTGGCTACATGCCACTATCCGGAAAGGGAGACGAGTTATGATAATTGTGAAGGAATTAGTATAACGAGAACCCACGGTGAAACCTCAATCCTAGAGATTTCTTTTGAATTGATTAAACTAACCATTTAATCAATTGCTTTGTTTTCTTTTGTTTTTATTCTTCTTTTTCAAAACAACTTCCAAACTTTTACAATTGGTTTAGCTGATCGTGAATAGTTAGTAGTAGTCTACCAAAAATCACATTTCCATGCGTTCGACTCGGGCCTCACAAGGCCTATATTACATTGACGTGTACACTTGCGTTATACGCACGGTAAAATCGTATCAAGTTTTTGGCACCGTTGCCAGGGATACGACAATTTTTAGCACTACGAGTGCTACAAGTGGCCACTCTAGGCCACTTTTAATAATTTTAATAATTGAGAGTAAATTCTCTATCTTTCAAATTCTTTATTCATCTAGCACTGTACTTAATCAATTTTTCACATTTTAGGTACTAGTGCACGGTGAAGACGCGTAGTACAGACTATGCACAGTTGAAACCAGAGATTCCACCTTCGAGATCGGGTGACAAGGAGGAGCATATCCACAATCAACTTGAGACTTGGACACTGATTCTGAACCCAAAGTAATGGCTGAGGAACAGACAATATGAGAGAAGATCAATGCTTCTTCCTGATCCGTGTCTAAGGGGCTGATCAAAAAGCAGGCGATCAACATTCCTACATACAAGATTGATCCGACACTGATAAACCTGGTCAATTCTAATGCATTTCATAGGCTAAATAATGAAGATCCAGTGGCCCACATTAGCACATCTGTGGAAAATTGTGATATGATAAAGATTGATAGGTTCCCGCAAGAAGCACTCTACTTAAAGCTTTTTCCCAGTTCTTTAGAAGGAAATTCACGTAAATGGCTGCACAATCTCGATGACGAGCACGTCGAGACCTGGGACCAGATGGTAGAGGTCTTCTTTGAGAGATTCTTCCCGCCCGAGAAGACGAATGACCTCATGAGAAAGATCCATAACTTCTGTCAAAAGGTTGGTGAGACTTATTCAGAGACATGGGAGGGCTTTCAGATCATGCTAAGGAAGTGCCCACATCATGGGCTGGACAAGGACAAGCAAGTTAAAATTTTCTAATTTGCTCTCAATGAGCATGACAGAAGCAACATAGATTCAGCGGGCTCGAGCTTCTTCTTGAGCAACACATGTACAAGGTGTTGGGAAATCTTGAAGAACATGGCCAAGAAGCAGCCATGGGGTAATAGAGATGCACCAGAACAAGTTAGAGTTGTAGGGGAATCAAAGGCAATAAAAGAGCTAAATGAGAAGATGGACCTGATAGCAAAGAGATTGCTAGCAAAAGAGGTGAAGGATCTGATGATGAGGTACATGTCAAATTTATGTGCCGACAACAAGGGTACAGGAATAATGATTACTCTAGGAGGAAGGATAAGAAGTTCTCATGGAAGGATCCCAATAACTTTTTGTAGGATCCGGTTGCCAAACCACAACCTACTACAGAGGAGAAGAGTAATGAGTTGCTCAATAAAATTGTGAAACAAAACCAAGAACTCATGAACACTTTCAGCAAGCAGCTGCAAAGTCAAGGGGAATTTATGAATCAGTTTGGAAAGACACTACAAACCCATGGGGCACAAATGAGGACACTTGAGACATCTTTAGCACAGATGGCAGCAGAGATTGTGAGTCTAAAGAAGCCCACAATGCAAGGTTTCCCGGGGAATATTTATGTTCCCGGAAAGAACCATCAAGCTAAGGCCATTCTATTGAGGAGTGGAAAGAAAATTTTAAACTCCAAGTCTGATGAACCGAGCACACCACAACAAGAATATGTAGGTCAGGCCGCAGAGGATGTCATAGTTATAGAGATGGTGGAGGATGATGCAAAGATGGCCATAGAAGAGTCCATTGCAGAGAAAGAGGCTAAGAAGAAGAGGATGCCTTATGTGCCACCACATTAGAGGGCACAGACCGGCCATCCCGGTTCCTTATCCAAATAGTCTGAAGACAAAGAAAGTTGATGCACGGTTCAAAAAGTTCCTGGAAAGTTTTAGGAAACTTTCGGTCAATATTCCCTTGCTAGAGGCTATTGAGCAGATACCCTCCTATGGTAAGTTCTTGAAGGATATAATTACCAAGAAGAGGACGATTCTGGACATTGAGGTGGTATTGCTTAAGGAACATGTCAACACTTTTATTCTGGGAAAATTGCCACCAAAGTGACAAGATTCAGGCTGTTTCAATATTTCATGCTATATTGGGAAGGTGAAATTTGGTGAAGCACTGCGTGATTCCAGGGCCAATATCAACTTGATGCCCCTCTCTACATTCAAAAAGCTTGGTCTTAAAAAATATCAACAAAACAACATGACAATTCAACTTGCAGACAATTCTGTGGTACGACCATATGGTATTTGTGAGAATGTCTTGGTCAAAGTTGATAGGTTCGTGTTTCCAACTGATTTTGTTGTCATGGAGATGCAAGCTGAGCAAGGGAATGAGTTTCTCTCAGGAAGACCTTTCTAATCCACTGCCGATATGATATTGGAGATGGGTAGAGGTCGATTGATAATGGATATAGATGATGATAGATTTGAGATAGTCATGCCGCCAAATTCAAAGTAGTCACAAGCGAATAAGAAAGGTCACAAAGTAAAACACTTTGATCATAACATCTCTCTTTGCTTAGGGAAGCCGTTTCTTGATGTGGCTCATGTCATGACAAAGGTAGATAAGGGAACAATTGCTGTGGACATCATGGAACAAACAAAAGTGGTTTCTCTTGTTAAAGTTGTGGGTCATCCCAATGATGAGGAAGGGGAAGTCTCACCATCTACTGAGGATGAAGCTATAACAGTCTCCATGCTTGACTCATACCCACAATTACCTCTTGAAGCTTGTTTGTTCAACATAATGAATGATTGGATGAGAAGTACGTCATTACAAGAATGTGTTAAGATGCTTCAAGTGCTTCCATGCTACTATGCCAAGCACTATGAAGAGCTAGGACCGCTGCCACCACCGCTTCAATCTTCTTTGTTTAGCCCGCTGGAGTTAGAGCTTAAGCCGCTGCCCCCTCACTTGAAATACACATTCTTAGCACCTGATGCAAAGCTACCAGTGATAATTTTGACATATTTGAGTGTCGCTGAGGAAGAACAGTTGATGATAGTGTTGAAGAACCATCGTGGTGCATTTGGGTGGTTGGTTTCTAACATCAAGGGGATCTCCCCTACTATTTGCCAACACAAGATCTGGCTCACTGAAGGAGCCAAACTTGTGATTCAGCCACAACATCGCATCAACCCCGTCATGATGGAGGTCGTCAAAAAGGAGGTGATCAAGCTTCTCTCTACAGGCATCATCTATGCTATTTCAGACTCTACATGGGTGAGCCCAACACAGGTAGTCCCTAAAAAGGGTGGAATCATAGTAACTCAAAATCTTTTGAATGAACCTGTCACCACCCAATTGGTAACTGGGTGGCATGTTTGCATTGATTACTCTCGGTTGAATTCTGCCATTTTAAAAGATCATTTTCCTCTCCCATTCATTGATCAAATTTTGGAGCGGCTGGCTGGCCACTCTCACTTTTGCTTTTTAGATGGCTATTCTGATTATAATCAGATTTCCATAGATCCTAAGGACCAAGAGAATTCTACTTTCACTTGTCCTTATGGAACTTTTGCATATCACCAGATGTCGTTTGGTTTGTGTAACACATCAACTACTTTTCAGCGTTGCATGCTTGCTATCTTTTCGGATATGATGGAACATTGTCTAGAGGTTTTTATGGATGACTTTTCCATCTATGGTGCGTCTTTTAATGAGTGCTTGTATAATCTAGACAAGGTGCTACAAAGATGTGAGGACACACATTTAGTCCTCGATTGGGAAAAATGCCATATGATGGTTAGAAAAGGCATAGTGCTTGGACACAAGGTGTCTAGCAAGGGACTGGAGGTAGATCTAGTGAAGATTGAGGTTATTTCCAAACTACCTCCACTAAATTCGGTGAAAGGGGTGCGGAGTTTCCTTGGTCATGTGGGGTTTTATTGTCGGTTTATCAAGGATTTTTCTAAAATCACTAAGCCATTATCATAATTTGCTTGAGAGGGATGTTGTTTTTGACTTCAATGATAAATGTATGCATTCCTTCAAGGTTCTCAAGCAAAAGTTGATTTCTGTGCCGATTATTCAAACACCGTATTGGACTAAGCCCTTTGAGATTATGTGTGATGCGACGGATTTCGCCATGGGGGCCATTCTTAGGCAGTGCCTTGAGAACAAACCCATTGTTATTTTCTATGCATCTAAGACTTTGAATGATGCCCAACTCAATTGCACCACCACTGAAAAAGAATTGCTTGCCGTGGTTTTTTTATTCAAAAAATTTAGCCAATATTTGGTGGGATCTAAAGTTGTGGTATGGACAGACCATGCCGCCATAAAATACTTAATGGAAAAGAAAGATGCCAAGCCTAGACTCATTAGGTGGATCTTACTCTTGCAAGAATTTGTCATTGAAATTAAGGACAAGGAGGACATTGAGAATGTGGTTGCAGACCACTTGTCTTGGTTAGAGCGAGAAGACAAGAGAGATACCAACATACCCATTACCGATACCTTTCTGGATGAGCAAATCCTTTCCATTCAATCTAAGGACCCTTGGTTTTCACATATCGTGAATTATACCGCATGTAAAGAAATTCCGGATGATTGGACTTATCAAGAGTGAAAGAAGTTTTTCCATTCTTTGAAATATTATTTTTGGGATGACCCTATTTTGTTGAGACAATGCAGGGATGGAATTTTGTGCAGGTGTGTACCTGAGAGTGAATATGATAGTGTGCTCAGTCACTGTCATACACTGCCCACCAGCGGTCATATCATGCGAGTACGAGGACTGCGATAAAGGTATTAGAGAGTGGCCTTTATTGGCCTACACTTTTTCAGGATTCCTATGATTATGTAAGGAGGTGTGCTTCATGTCAAAGGGCAGGTAACATCTCAAAATGGCAAGAGATGCCCCTCAATGTATTTCAAGAAGTTGAGGTATTTGATTTGGGGGGCATTGATTTCATGGGATCCTTTGTGTCCTCTAATTCCAATTTGTATATTTTTTTCACTGTTGATTATGTGTCGAAGTGGGTAGAGGCAGTACCCACAAGGACTAATGATACTGCGGTAGTGTGGAAGTTTGGGAAGGAGCATATTTTTTGTAGGTTTGGTGTGCCACAGATGATCATTAGCGATGGAGGCACCCACTTCACGAACAGGAAATTCGCCACACTATTGAGAAAATATGGGGTCAAGCATAATGTAGGTACCCCATATCACCCACAGACGCAGGGCCAAGTGGAGGTGTCCAATAGGGAGATTAAGAAGATATTGGAGCGCACTATGGCCTCTTCAAGGAAGAATTGGAGTGCATTACTACCGGACACACTATGGGCATAAAGAACCACATTCAAGACACCTATAGGCACCACACCTTTTAGGCTGGCTTATGGGAGGGCTTCTTACTTGCAGGTGGAATTAGAGCACAAGGAGCACTGGGCGTTAAGGTAGTTGAACTTGAGTATGGATGATGTAGGGAGAAAGAGAATTCTAGATCTCAATGAGTTGGATGAACTAAGAATGAATGCATATGAGAACTCAAGGATCTACAAGGAGCGGAAAAAGCAAATACACAATCACCACATTCAATTATGAGTGTTCAAGAAGTGTGAGAATGTCCTATTGTTCAATTCGAGGTTAAAATTACATCCTGGGAAATTGAAATCCCGATGGAGTGGACCTTTTGTTATAGATGAGGTGCGACCCCATGGTGCCATCATGGTGAGAGATGGTGAAAGAATATTCTTGGTGAATGATCAAAGGTTGAAGCACTATTATGGGGAAGACTACACAATGAACGTGCATGAGCTCAAATTCATGGAACTAAATGAGGAATGAGGAGCATGCATGCATCTGGCCCAAGACGTTAAATGAGGTGCTTGTTGGGAGGAAACCCAACCTTGGTAATGTACATTTTTATTTCTTTAATTTTTCACATTCCTAGGTAGTTTTCATTAATTTAGGACTTAGTCTCTAAAAATTATACCCTGATATGTTTATTGAGTGTGTAGGATGGGGAACGGTCGATACCATCGACATCTGGGTCGATGGTATCAAATTTGGAACAGCGGACAATTCTACAGAAATTTCATTCAGTCGATACCATCGACAGCCTCATCGATGGTATCAAAACTGAAACATGCATAAAAAGGATCGGGCGTTGATTGTATCGACTCATCGTAGATGGTCGTGAGTTTTTTGGAGATTTTCAGACAAATTGTCTCAGTGATTTTGATACCATCGACACACTGGTCGATGGTATTGACATGTCTACAGAGACATTGAATTGGTCAGACCTCGTGAGGATTGAAGGAACAAACAGGTTGTCGATAGTATCGACGACATGTCAGCGATTTGAGGTCTTCATCAAGCGGTCCACAATGCCTATTCGTGGACTGTGTCGATGGTATCGACACACTGTCACTACCATCAACACGAGGCTGTTCTGGTTCCCCACATCGAGCTGTCAACAGCTGTTGATTGCAGCGAGGGCCGGATTTCAGCAGTTGTCAATACCATCGATGGGACTGTCGATGGTATCAACGCACCGAAAGTAGACCTGGCCTTCCCTTATAAAAAGGAGGGCAAATCTTCATTCAAATCACACAATCTCATTACCTACCCTCCACATCTGAGGCTAAGCATCCCTGGGCTCCCAAGAGCAACCAAGATCACCACTGCCGATCATCTCCAAGCATCTTCTTTGTCTTTGCAGATCTCAATCTTCTCCGAGTGCCCCAATCGTCTTCCCCGAGCTCCTTTCTCTTTTCTTTTCCTCACTTGTTGTCGTGCAACCATGTTGCGATCGGGAGCATCATCTAGGGTTGCACCTACCCTACCTGCCCCACAACAAGGACGGGTTCCTTGGCCGAGGCTAGTCCATCCATCACCGGAGGTCAAAAAGGTGTATGAGGAGCTATGGAAGTTCTCCATCGAGCTGACCCAGTATGGAGACCGGAAGTTGACCCAGGATTTGGGTTTTGAGGCCAATATGGCCTATGTGATGTAGGGACAATTGGGTGAGTCCCCTGAGTTTTGTTGTGACCACACCGACAGTCATTCATTCTTCAGTGGGTGGCCCACTTATAAGGAGATCATCATCGAGTTAATGGCCTCTCTAGATATTTGTGTCATTCCCAATGAATTAGTACCAGCATGCACATAGTGGAAAGAGGGGTGTGTTTCTTTCCACCTCTATGAAAAGGACTATACAATGACCCTTCACGAGTTCAATGCAATTTATGGGTGGGCCCATAACGAACTCCGTCAGCCACCACAAAATGCTGATTATGAAGTGATGTATGCAAAGATGGTCACCATACCTGAGGGGTATTCTATCAGCTGGAACCAAACTGTGGTAGATGATTTTAAGCATCCATTTGTCAAGATCTTGCACTGAATTCTCTCCAACACCTTCTTTGCAAGATCTAAGCTGTCTCAAAGAAACTTTTAGGAGACAGACATGTTCTTCCTCTATAGTCTATTAGAGCAGGCACCTATCAATTTTGGAGCTTTCTTCCTCATGCGTGTAATGGCGGTTAAGAGGAATGTTTCTCATAGAGCTCCTATTTATTTTGGGGATCTAATTACACCGATTGAAATGTACTTGGGCCTGGATTTGTCTGGGTTACCCAAGCTAGAGTGCAAGAACACACTCAATTTGAGCCACTTTGTGACTGCATGCCTCCTTGAAGTCTGACATGGCATCACCTATGCCACATGTCATGTGCGAGGTGTGTTCCAAAGGGCACAATTGCCCGACCCTACCTTCAACATCATATCAGGTGGTCGATCATTGATGTTGATGATGAGGAAGAAGAAGCAGCTCAAGAGGCGGTGGCTCAAAAAGGCAACGATGATGAAGAAGGGGAGGAGGAAGCCACTATTCCTCTTTGATGATGAGTTGCACTGAGAAAGCATCCATGAAACTATGGAGCATTCTCTTCTTCCCAGACACAACCACCACATCCCTCCCATGACGGAGATGACCCCTATTCTATGCAGGGGATGTATACCATGCTCCAATCAATCTAGAAGTCCCAGTAGACAATGCTGCAGTCACATCAGACAACTATTGCAGGGATCTAGGATACACATAATAGGCTCTATGAAAATCTACAGGCGATCTTTGAGAACGAGCGCCAACTCTTCACCAACCAGTAGTAGGTCTATGATAGGTTGGGTAGGATCAAGCAGCAACAACATCCTTTCTATTATCATTACTGGAGCAGAGACTACTTTGTGGGATATCCACAACCACTTCCCATGCCATCCTATGATCCCAACGTTCAGGGGCAGTATCCAGAGTGGAACCCCCATACCCACCAATACCCACCACACCCACCACCTCAGCAGTAGTAGGGTATCACTGTTCCACCTTCTGAGTTTATTCTTGACTATGAGGCCATAGTCGAATTCAAGCTTGGGTGGGAGATGGAATAGTTTCTATCTTAGTTTTATTTTATATTCTTCTATTTGAGCATTTTTCTTAGCTTTTTGCAATTTTTCTTCTAGTTTTGTAATTTGTTTTATTTATGGCTTTTTATGACCAACATTCTATCTAGTGTAATCCGTGGGTGTCTAATGTAAGTGTGTCATCTCAATGTTTTTCATATGGGGCTGATGTGTGAATTGTTTGAAATTGAGCACATAACTTATGCAAATAATTGGGTAGGTCAACTTTAAAACATATGATCATAACTATATATCCTTATGGTTCAAGAAATGAGGACGAATATAGATGTTGAGCTTTAACTGACCAAATGGTAACGAGACTTTAATTTGAAGTGAGAAAGAGAAACCTCTTAGTTACCCTATGCACATGTCAGTAAGGAGAGACATATAATCCTTTCCAATGGTTCTGTCATTTAGTCTTATGATCTATCCACCTTACTTCATTCACACTCCACCAAAAAGAATTGGGAGCACACTATAGTTTTTCATCTCTTGATTGCATGTCATTTAGATAGGATTGCATTGTAGATATATTTTGCATAAAAAAAATAAATTTTTTTCTAGATTAGTTATGCATGCACACATTCTAGAGTGCATGCCATTGCAGTTGCATAATTACTTTCATGTAGTTGCACTTTGCATATTTTTGAGCTTATAGGACATTATGTGCCTGATTTCTTCTGAAAAATAAGAAAAGCGGGAAACTTGTTCTATACTCTCTGAAAAGTAGATTGTAATGCATCAATTGTAGCAGTGATGTGAAAATAAGCCCAAAAAAAACTATGTTTTGTAAATATTTCCGTAGTCAATTGAGAAAATTAGGGCTTGAAAAAAAATTGAAAAAAAAGAAGAAGAAAAAGAAAAGAAAAGAAAAGAAAAAAATAAGTAGAGATCAGAGGGAGGAAGGAACTTGTTTCACCTGCATAATAGGAAGACTAAGCACATAATGTTGTTTTGTAGACATTCTATCTCACATTGAGATGGAATAGTAGAGCATGCATCATTCCACCTAAAATGTAGGCATTAGGTCATTTTCATACGCATATGCATCATTTAGGTCATTTTTGTTGTTTTTGCATGTTAAATTGTTTTATGCTTTCTATTCTTTCACAACCGCCCATTCCATCCACTCGCTGCTCAAAATGGTAGGCCACCCATGATTATCTCCTCATTTTTGTATATCAGGAGATCTGCTTCCATTGTAGATGGTAGTTAGGATGTGAGCAACGTAGATAGGAGATCACAAGATGCACCATGCATGAACCGTAGGAATTTATTATATTATCTGCTTTATTTAATTGTGTTCATTGATTACAGGGTGGAAATTGCTCATGGATGATCATTGTCACCTTTAGGGTAGTTATCATTCTATGGTTAGTGAGAGCCGATATGTGCCTTGCAGGTGGGAATCATACTTTTATGTCTTTTATGTGATTATGTTCTTTAGTTGACCCTCACAATTTTATTCTATAGTTTGGTTTCTCGAGGATGAGCAAAGTTCAAGCTTAGGGGAGTTTGATGCAGGGGTTTTGAGTCACTTTTATAGGCTAGTTTTACACTCATTTTATGCGCTTATTGGTCATATTTGTGGTTAATATCACATGATTCAACTCCTTTAGCCTATTATCCTTATCTGCATCAAATTCATCTTGTTTTACATTGTTTTGTATAAAGTATCATATTTCTCAGATTTGATTTGTGTTTTTCTCTCATTTTTAGGAAATTCACAATTGTGGACCCATCGATACCATCAACGATTTGTCTCTAGCATCGAAAGAGCAACAATGACAGAGCCAGAGAGGAAGCAGATAGTTCGATACCACCGACACTTTATCGATGGTCTCGAAAGTCCAACAACGAGCCAAATATCACCCCGTTGATACCATCAATGAGAACGATCAATGGTATCGAGAAGGCTTCAGGCGGCTTCCAGAAATTGAAGAAAGCATCGGTACCCTAAGGTGTCGATACCATCGATACCTCGTCGATGGTATCGACACTTTCGGATTAGCGTTTTGTCCAGCATGAATTCAATCGGATGGATGCATTCTTTTCGAGGCCGTAAGTGGTACCTATACCTAGGAAAAGATGTTCCAAAGCTGTGATGCATGTTCTATTCCATTGCACAAATACCAAAGGAGGAGAGAGCAAAGAACGGAGCCGAGAGCTACACCCCGGGAAATTCCAGAGATGTAGATGGAGTTTTCCACCATTGGAAGGCTGCAGAATGCTCATCCCGTGTCGAGGATCACCCGGTTCTTCTCCATTTAGGGGTTACTCCATCTCCATCCATGTTTTCTCCTTCCTTCATGGTGTTTTCCATTGATATGAACATGCATGGCTAATCTCCTTTGTCTCTAGGACCAGGAGTAGCCCGAGAAATCATTGTATGACTCTTCTTACATAGTTTATCATAATTTATCCCTCAAATCTATGGTATGATATCGTTTCCTCCATTGCTATCATTGTTCTTTATCACCAAATGGTAATCTAATACCTTTAATTTCTTTTGATGAAGAATTAACAGTTGAAAAGAAGTGGTAATCACATTAACTAATAAATCCTTTGGAAAAGGCAATGCATGGTTAATGGTGGGAACCCAAAGATATGTTTTTCATGCACCTAGTCTAGGGCATAGGTTACTATTGGCGTGGAACTGACTTAGATTAAGGTAGTGAATTGTATCGCGGAAGCGAGCAATTCTGTCTACGCGACACTATCCGAAAAGGGAGACAAGTTGTGATAATTGTGAAGGAATTAGTACAACGAGAACCCACGGTGAAACCGCAATCCTAGATATTTCTTTTGAATTGATTAAACCAACCATTTAATTGATTGCTTTGTTTTGTTTTGTTTTTATTCTTCTTTTTCAAAACAACTTCCAAACTTTTATAATCAGTTTAGCTGATCGCGAGTAGTTAGTAGTAGTCTACCGAAAATCACATTTTCCTATGTTCGACTCGGGCCTCACAAGGCCTATATTACATTGACGTGTACACTTGCATTATACGCATGGTAAACTCGTGTCATAAGACATTCCCAAATATGTTTCAACTAATGAGCATTGATTTCGCTAACCTCTATAAATACCATCAAATTATATATAAATATAAAATGTGACAAGTTTATATACCTAAAAGTAATTATTGGTTGAATGGAACTAGATTCATCCTCATTGTCAATCAACTAAGTAAAATTTTGCATGACTAAAAAAAAAGATATGGATCCAAAGGATCTTTGACTGGTTCCATTAGAAGGTTTGAAAAGATGAATTAGATCACCATTGGAAATAATTTCATAGGATATCATATTTAAGATTTCTTTGAACTAAACAATCCAACATTCAAAAACATTTATGTGATCAAGAATAATTAACATAGCTTCCTTGTTAACAATGTCATAGGCCTTTATGAGGTCAATTTTGATGTACACTTTACCTTCTTCTCTTTTCTTGTTTAAGTCATGCATAAGTTCATTTAAAAGAAGAGTGACATCATGAACACATCTCCCCCTAACAAATGCAATCTGATTTGGGCTAACAACAAAAGGAAGAATCCCTTACATCCTACTAGACAAGATATTCACAATAAATCTAAAAATGACATTGCATAGTGCAATAGGCCTCCAATTGTTTTTAATAAAATGAGTATCATCCCCATTTGTAATGAGTGTAATGACGGTCCTATTTGATTCCTTGAGAAGTCTAAATGTTTTATAGAAATCAAGGATAGTAGAATAGCATCCTCCTTGCTATCCCAACCAGTCTTAAAGAATTTACCATTAAGATCTTCTAGTCCTGGCCATTTGTCAACATTAATTTAGAAATGATAACTTGAATCTCTTTCTTGGTCATAAATGTATCTAACACACAATTGTTCTCTGTAGATATTTTAGGGAAAGTTAATAAATCAAGAAGATCAAGTCAAATACTAGTGAAACTTGTTGTCGTGAAAGTGGCTACGATAACTCTAAATCAAGATACATGGTTTATCCTCCTTAAATGTGGTTAGTTAGCATGGTCTACTTATATTGTATTCGTCTTTATTTTCTCATGATATTATTTGGAAATAGTACTGATTTTTATTATAACTATATTCTTTTCCATTTCATACTATAATGTTTTTTGTTTCATGCTTTTGAGAAATTAGAATAAGATTAAAGAGTTGACTATCTTGTACTCATTTTTCATTCATTGTATATGTATAAGGAAAGGACTAGTACCATTCTCAAAGTAATGGGTGTAGATTTATGACCTAGGATTGGTATCACCTAAATAGGGTGGGCTTCCGCATGTATGTAAATTCAAGGTATGATTATATCATCATATCATGGTTAAAGTGATGACATGACAAGTGATATTCTTTTCAAAGACTAAATTATAATGGTGTGATTTTTTCTTTTTGAAAAATTTATATTTTATAGATATTGGTGATGCTTTCAACCATGTACTAAACATATTCATGCTTATTATTCTATGTTTCTCATTAATTTTCATAAAATAGATTGTAATGTATCTCATGAGCAATGGAGTGAGCATAAGTATAGTTGTATCTTGGTCGTAGATCCTTGTAGTCGTGTACATGTTATGTTTTAATATTCATGGTAATTATGTAATGTTGTTCTCTAATATATGTTGTTCTGCATATGTTTAGAGTTGTTATTTTGGTGTCTTTTCTAGTGCATACATACATTTTGATATGTGATATTTGATACGATTATCTCACAATTTTAGGTTTTTTGCTTGATTATCTGGTGTTGGGAAGGCAAGTTTTGGGGTAACTAAATTATACACACACACACACACGAACAGACACACACACACACACACACACACACATATATATATATATATATATATAGATATATATATATATATATATATATATATATATATAGATATATATATATATATATATAGAGAGAGAGAGAGAGAGAGAGAGTCAGGCTAGAATACACTCGAGTGTATAGATTACACAAATACACGCAAGTGTGTTTGCATATCAAGACTACTTTTTGCAAGATGTAAACCATTGATCTTCACCGTCATACTATAACTAGACTACATATAAAGTTTGAGCCCATTTGGATGAGTGTAAGTCACTCATCCAAGGGCAATAAAATCGACGCGCGAAACTAATTTGAAATGCATAATTTTTGCAGTCTTTATAACATGACCTATAAATGTCCAAATGTGTTCAAATTTTGCGTATGAGCTATTCACAACATGTTTAAGAAGATCAACGGATTAGATTTTTGAAAAAAATATTGCATCATGAAAAACTACTCAAGTGTATTCTGCTCCGAATACACTCGAGTGTATTCTAGCCTGACTCTCTCTCTCTCTCTCTATATATATATATATATATATATATATATATATATATATACATGCATATATATATATATGTATATATATATATACACATATATATATATGTATATATATGTGTGTGTATTTATGCATATATATATATATATATATATATATATATATATATATATATATATATATATATATATATATATATATATATATATAGCAGAAAGGATTGTGTACCCAAGTACATGTAGCTTACATGTACCCATCTTCACTTATGATGATTGTAAAGTTCTACTGAAAAATTTAATCGTATGGATGTGATGTATACACCTTAGGTAAGATGTATTTTGAAAATTATCATAATTTGATTTTCATAGAACAACCAATGTGAGCATGTGTGTGTTTTCTAATCAACGCTTAGTCACAAAAATTGTAGAATTTTTTTGATGATATATAACATCATCTAATTATTTATATGAGATATAGTTATGATTTTTTTTAAATATATAATCTATGTAGTGTTGAATCCATGTGTATGGTTGGAATTTATTAACATACTCTATATGTTACATTTAAATGGTTGGTATATATAAGTTACATGTATTGACTGGTACACAATTACTTACCTCTCTCTCTCCCTCTCTTTCTTTATATATATATATATATATATATATATATAATGTGTTTGTGTCTCATAAAAATAGCTTGTCCCACCCACATAAGTTATATAGATTGGATTCAAGTCAGGTTATTTTGTTAGAGATAGGATAGGATATGCATGGTTAGTCTGATGCTCACTGAACATTCCAAACCATGGTTATATTTTCTAATCATACGTTTATTATGCCTTTCTCCTTTAGGATGGGTTATAATCCCCTTTTCATTGGATATATGATAATGAAGTAGTAGAACCTTAAAAATATTGTCCTCAAGTCAAATGTTCACAATTACAAGGTTTTATTGTAGTAACTAACTTAGGCAAGTGAGGGTTAATATAATAATTAATTGCTTAATATGTTTCAATATTAAATTAGTGCTCTACGACTTTCTTAGATGTATGCAATAACCATTTGGGTACCAAATACGAGACAAATAAAGTTTTATTTCCATTATTTAAGTAGATTTATAAGAAAGTGAGTCCATGGATAATCTAAAGGAAAGCATTGTATTCCACATATAGTAAACATATTCTAATATGTCATAGTGAGAAAGTTAAATGATCTTGACTTCTAAATGCACTAACTATATCTAATGCATAGGAATATAAATTTATACATATAAAATAAAATGTAATATACTAAATGACTTCATACATAATCACAAAGTATAATCAAAAAGCCAATCCTCTATTCTTTTTATTGAACTCTTATAAATAACTTAACCACTTTACCGTATCATACCAACAACAATTCCTTTTGCTGAAATCTCATATGATAATAAGAAAGGAAATATTATACCCTCAGATACCTCTAATTAAATAATTACCCAAAATATGAAATAATAACCAATTTTCCATGATGCTTCCCCTAATATATTTACTTAATAACCAATTTTCCATGGTGCTTCCCCTAATATTTTTACTTACTCCTCCTCAACTGTCAGAAAAATACAAAAAGTAAGTAACCCCATTAAAATAGATGAACTAATGATATTTGGAAGTAGATAGAATAAAAGTATTAGTACATATTACCATCTGAAATAAATTATATGACTAATCTAGGAAAATGTAATCGTGACTTACTTTTTCAAATGGCTAACTAAAAAGGTAATCCAACCCTCGACTAATAAAATAGATATTAAAAGGAAACTATGTTTTACATTTTTGAACATTTTGAACTTTGTTAAACTCATTATATAGTTTAGGAAGATACTACAAAAAGATATCCAAAATAACTCAGAAATAAAGAGATCCACTATTTGTAGATTTGAGAACAAGAAGATAATGACTTGAATCTTTCCCCTACTTTCTCATTAGACCAATTCCTTCCAATGATAACTAACTTGTCTTCTACCACCACACAACCTCTTCCCTTTTACTTATCGTAACATGATGACCCAAAATGTCAATATCCCTTCTTCATTCTGTAATATCCCAAAATTTTAACACTAATTTAAGCCTGATAATGTAGTTTTTTTGTAAATAATGATAGTTGAGGGGCTTAATGCAAAAGGATCCTAAATGGGTATTTCTTATATGAAAATGAAGTAGAAAAAATTACAAATGAGACTCAAAATATATTTTCCCTTTCATATGTGCAATATGAGTTCCAATTAATTCCAATTCATTGATATTGGTTTCCCTTCCCTATTTCTCTCTCTCCTATTCTTGAAAATGTTTTAAAAGAAACATAAGATAAAGAGAAAAGACTTGGGATTAAAAAATATACATAAGGAGTAGCCAACTTGTATGGGAAGTTCCTCTTTTACCTTACATAGCTTTTAACATAAAAAGAAAGTATAAATGGTCTCTTTTCCTCTCTCCTCCAAGAAAGTTTCTCAAAAAGGTGAAAAATATGTAGGACATGACCTTTGAGTGGGTAATTAATGTATATCTCATTTTGCACTCAAGAGAGATCAATTAAGGAGCGATGTGTCACTTTCTTTATACTTTAAATGCATGGAAGTTAAGTTAATAACCAAACATGGAAACTATGGACAAAAGGTGTGCAAAACATAAATTTAATTGTCTAGATATGATCTATTCTGCCTAATTAGTGTTTGGTGAAATTTTGGTTATGTTTTTGATAGGGTTCAACCCACCAAACTAATTAGAAAAGTTTTCATAAAGTTTTAGGTTATGGAAAATATCACTAATGTGATGTATACATCAAAGTTCTTCCATTTTTGCATGTCACACACTTCTTTAATTTTCTTTTTCTTTTTTTGTTTCCAATATCAGCCTAAAATTCAGGATCCAACAGCCTTAACACTATCCTTTTCCTCACAACATCTTTGCTGGTCTGAACTAGACTATAGTGCCTCCTTTCTTAGTTCCCCCTCCCTCATTACTGCATTGTTGTGGAAAATTTCTTCACTTTTAACCCCATCTCCTTCCCCCAAATTGGGCAAGTCATAACTCACCCTCTCTCTCCCTCTCTTTGTGTATGAAACTCCCATTTAGGGTTCAACCCCCTATCCACCATGAACACACAAACGCCATATCTGCCACCTTCACACCTATGTAAGTGTCACGAAACCAAAATCCCAGTCCCATGAACCAAACGAATACCAAAGGCGACATGCGGAAGCATAAAGCTTAGTACATATGAACAAGTAACAAGAGAAAGGCACCAACATAGTCTCAAAATTCAACAATTATAAATGATACAAAATGCATTATATTCATGAATTCAATTACATATTTCCATAGTCAAGGTACAAGTCATTCATGTGCACTGAATCTGGATCTTACAACAAGTACACCTAGCATAGCTCACCAAGCCCATCAACCTTCTAGCCATCTCTGAACCTAAAAACAAAATATGAGAAATGGGTCAACACACAAGGTGTTGAGTATGGGGCAGAAAGATACATATATGTATAAGCTTTGCATAATTTTAAAAAGATTTCAAGACTAAATGAACAAGAATAAACATGTTAATTGTTTAACAAATGCAAAACCATATTTTATGTCATTTCACTCCATTATACCAACAATATCAAGCATGTTTAAGGCCTTTGACCATCTTCCCCTCGGAAGGGTCCGTAAGGGTGCTCAAGATTAGCTAACCCTTTTATACGAGAGGGACCTCAAGGCCATAGCCAAGAGCTAACCCTTTATCAAAAATATTATAATGGAGTTCTATCTATATATGTGTTCAAGTTGTAAAACTGACGAGGCAAACGTCGAGTCAGACATAGCAATACTACATGGCAATATTTGAGCAAATAGACAAACAAGCATACAATATATGTCTTTTCAAGCAAGAAAGTGGTAGTCATATAACTAGATAAGGCCCATACCTGATTCAGAGATTTCATAACCTAACATATCCTTCACCATCTAGCCACATGCCAAACCTGATTAAGAACAAGATTGCATATATACATTAGATTCTCATCATTAACCCTAATTATGTGCATTTTAGAGTTCTGGCCAAGTTAGGTTCAATGTTGGTTAATTACATGATTAGTGATCTCTTAATGATTTAGCAGTCATCATAAGAGTGTGGTTCAAGTTTCATATCATTTCGAGGTTTCATGCGGACATTACGAGATTTAGGACACTTATGCTCAAATTATGCCACGAAACTCATAATAGAGTAACCAAGGTCATGATCATCAATATAGGAGAACCCATCATCAAACATGGTTTAGATCAGCAACATTAGGTCATATGAAACATATTCCAAAATAGGTGTATGTCCATTAGAAGCAAGATTAGCAATCTAGGCGAAGTTCAATGTTATAGTCCAAAGTAGGCACATATGTACAATAGGGAGTAATTATTAAGCAATAGGGGTGATAAGGACCCTCCTATAGAGCAAAGATGTATTAAGGATTATGATTTCATGACTAGGCTGATAGATGGTCATCAAAGGTTCAAGTTTTATCACATAGATACATTGAATGTACTCAACATGACTAAAGCTATCATTTTTAGGTTATCAGGAAAACAAACATTAGAATTAGAGTCTAGGACCAATCATAAAGTGTAGATCTTGTCGAGTAGATGAACTTTCATTTATTATATGTGAGATTTGGCCAAATGAAAGTAAACTTATCATCATTATACCACATGTATTGAAACTTAGGAAGAACTAGGATGTCATTCATTCACCTTGCGATTGGGATTGGGCCTTGGTGGCGGCTCACTGGGCCTCACGCCTAAACAACCTTGGCCCGTGTGGCTTGGACCCTACTGGAATCATCATTTTACTCCACACACGTGGACACTCCAGTGCTGGTTCTCTCTCGCGATCCCAGTACAGAACAGGGGGGCGAACAGAGCACCTCTGCCCTCACTACCCGCCGACGATGCACCTGTTGCAACCACAACCATAAGGAGGTGACTTGCCGGCGTGGGCGACATGGGTGGAAGATTCCCTCAGTATTCCCCCGACCTTCGTGGCCTATCAGACCCCTTTCAGTTGTTAGAGGCACCTATTGGCTGCCGCTGGTCTCCTCCCAGCCGGACATGATGCCGTGGAAGAGAGGGGGAGATGAAGGCATGGAGGGATAAGATCGAACGTTTCCTAGATGTAGGGGCAACGCTGCTGGTCTCCTTGGGGAAAGATGATGACCCCACTACCAAAACCATTATCAAAACGGAGATGGGGAAGATATTGGTAGATGACAGAGAATAGAACATGGCAGACGATGGTTCTAGACCATCCTGGCAGATGGGAAGATGGAAAGAAGAAAACAAATAAAAAGGGGGATCTAGTTTTAGATGGGAGGGATTTATAAGAGACTAGAAATATAGGTTTTGTAGTGTTTTTCCATCGTAGGGTGGAACTTGGGGCTATTTATTGCAAGATCTATACAATACAGTGAGGTGGAACTCCCTCTCGTTCCCTGTAAGTCTTCCCAAAGAAGAAAGAACAAAGGTAGTCAGGTGTTTGGGCCGCATGCTGGCTTAGCCCTTGAATGGATCGACCTAAGAGCCTAAACAAGGATAAGAGAGTAAAATAAACATTTAGAACAGGGCAACTTTAAAACTACATAACTTGGGCACCAAAGCACTATTTAAGGAAATTTTTATGACAAGGGAAATGCAACTGCGAGCTCTATCACTTGAATTATCATAGGGTGCAATAATATCATATGGAGTAGGGTAAATATCTATTTCAAGTTGATGATATGTTAAAATGTGTCATTGTGTTCAATCTTTCAAATTAACACTTTGTATGGTGAAATTAACCATTGATGTTACCAACTTGGAGTATGATAACATTTGAACTATGAAACATATATATAATTGAGTAAGAGGGTCACATGATGAGAGAGAGGATTCACAATAGAGGATAGAGGAAAAGTCAGGTCGTTACATCCTTCCCTCCTTAAAAGAATTTTTGTCCTCAAAATTCGTCCAAGGTCATGTTCAAGCCTCAAAGTCAATATCCATGATGTCTAGGTATCTTACCATGTTTTTCAAGGTATTCCACACAATGGGATGCACAATAGGTTGTCATCATCAAGGATGTACTCATCTTGATTATATACATATCACTTAGTGTTCCTTCATAACATGACATCATCATGGCATCAGGGTTTACCCATCCCTAGTATCCCTTAATTAGGGTCTGTATTCATAACTTCATATGGGAACAAGGTGTATCATCAAAATCTAGGTTATCAATTCACAAACAAACATGTCCTCAATCATGATTTCCAAATTTTTCCATCATTGAACGTGTATATTTCATCATTATACTAGATTTCATGCATGTTTATCTTTCTCCCAAAAGTTTTACCAATTTTCCCAAATCATCTTCATCAATTTCACATTTTGGAATTACAATTAAGTAATTTATTTATCTAGTTTGTTCGAGTTATCATCCCGAGAGCATCGTCATATCAAGTTAATCATTTTTTTTCACTGGTTATGAGGTTAGGCATGTTACCCTTGATTAGTCATGCTAAGATCTTATGTCATCATCATATGAAATTCGTCATTTGAAAGCTACATATTTTATGTATAGTATGATTCCATATTAGGTCTAGCTTATGTGAGTGGTTTACCGTGCATATTCAAGATCTGATACCATCTGTCACAAAACTGGAATCCCAGTCCCATGAACCAAACGAATACCAAATGTGACATGCAGAAGCGTAAAGCTTAGCACACATGAACAAGTAACAAGAGAAAGACACCAACATAGTCTCAACATTCAACAAGTATAAATTATACAAAATGCATTATATTCATGAATTCAATTACATATTTCCATAGTCAAGGTACAAGTCAGTCATGTGCACTAAATTTGGATCTTACAACAAGTACACCTAGCATAGCTCACCAAGCCCATCAACCTTCTATCCATCTATGAACCTAAAAACAAAATATGAGAAATGGGTCAACACACAAGGTGTTGAGTATGCGGCAGAAAGATACATATATGTATAAGCTTTGCATAATTTTGAAAATATTTCAAGACTAAATGAACAAGAATAAACATGTTAATTGTTTAACAAATACAAAACCATATTTTATGTCATTTCACTCCATTATACCAACAATATCAAGCATGTTTAAGGCCTTTGACCATCTTCCCATCAGAAGGGTCCATAAGGGTGCTCAAGATTAGCTAACCCTTTTATACGAGAGGGACCTCAAGGCCATAGCCAAGAGCTAACACTTTATCAACAATATTATAATGGAGTTCTATCTATATATGTGCTCAAGTTATAAAAGTAACGAGGCAAACATCGAGTAAGACATAACAATACTACATGGCAATATTTGAGCAAATAGACAAACAAGCATACAATATATGTCTTTTCAAGCAAGAAAGCGGTAGTCATATAACTAGATAAGGCCCATACCTGATTTAAAGATTTCATAACCTAACATATCCTTCACCATCTAGCCACATGCCAAACCTGATTAAGAACAAGATTGCATATATACATTAGACTCTCATCATTAACCCTAATTAGGTGCATTTTAGAGTTCTGGCCAAGTTAGGTTTAATGTTGGTTAATTACATGATTAGTGATCTCTTAATGATTTAGTGGTCATCATAAGAGTGTGGTTCAAGTTTCATATCATTTCGAGGTTTCATGTGGACATTATGAGATTTAGGACACTTATGCTCAAATTATGCCACGAGACTCATAATAGAGTAACCAAGGTCATGATCACCAAGATAGGAGAACCCATCATCAAACATGGTTTAGATCAGCAACATTAGGTCATAAGAAACATATTCCAAAATAGATGTATGTCCATTAGAAGTAAGATTAGTAATCTAGGCGAAGTTCAACGTTATAGTCCAAAGTAGGCACATATGTACAATAGGGAGTAATTCTTAAGCAATAGGGGTGATAAGGACCCTCCTATAGAGAAAAGATGTATTAAGGATTCTAATTTCATGACTAGGCTGATAGATGGTCATCAAAGGTTCAAGTTTTATCACATAGATGCATTGAATGTGCTCAACATGACTAAAGCTATCATTTTTAGGTAATAAGGAAAACAAACATTAGAATTAGAGTCTATGACCAATCATAAAGTGTAGATCTTGTCGAGTAGATGAACTTTCATTTATTATATGTGAGATTTGGCCAAAGGAAAGTAAAGTTATCATCATTATACCACATGTATTGAAACTTAGGAAGAACTAGGATGTCATTCATTCACCTTGCGATTTGGATTGGGCCTTGGCGGCGGCTCACTGGGCCTCATTCCTGAACAGCCTTGGCCCGTGTGGCTTGGGCCCTCCTGGAATCAACTTTCCTTCACACACGTGGACACTCCAGCGTTGGTTCTCTCTCACGATCCCTGTACAGAACAGGGGGCGAATAGAGCACCTCTGCCCTCACTACCCACTGACGATGCACCTGCTGTAGCCATAGCCATAGGGAGGTGACTTGGCGGTGTGGGCAGCAAGGGTGGCAGATTCTCTTAGTATCCCCCCGACCTTCGCAGCCTATTAGACCCCTTTCAGTTTTTAGTGGCACCTATTGGCTGCTATTGGTCTCCTCCCAGCCAGACATGATGCTGCGGAAGAGAGGGGGAGAGGAAGGCATGGAGGGAGAAGATCAAAAGTTTCCTAGATGTAGGGGTAGCGCTGCTGGTCTCCTTTGGGAAAGATGATGACCCCACTACCAAAACCATTATCAAAATGGAGATGGGGAATATATTGGTAGATGACAGAGAGAAGAACATGGCAGACTATGGTTCCAGACCATCTTGGCAGCTGGGAAGTTGGAAAGAAGAAAACAAATAAAAAGGGGGATCTAGGTTTAGATGGGAGGGATTTATAAGAGACTAGAAATCTAGGTTTTGTGATGTTTTTCCATTGTAGGGTGGATCTTGGGGCTATTTATTGCAAGATCTATACAATATAGTGAGGCGGAACTCCCTCCTGTTCCCTGTAAGTCTTCCCAAAGAAGAAAGAACGAATGTAGTTAGGTGTCTGGGCCGCATGCTGGCTTATCCCTTGAATGGATTGGCCCAAGATCCTAAACAAGGATAAAAGAGTAAAATAAACATTCAAAATAGGGCAACTTTAAAACTACATAACTTGGGAACCAAAGCTCTATTTGAGGAAATTTTTATTACAATGGAAACACAACTGCGAGCTCTATCACTTGAATTATAATAGGGTGAAATAATATCATATGGAGTAGGGTCAATATCTATTTCAAGTTGATGATATGTTAAAATGTGTCATTGTGTTCAATCTTTCAAATTAACACTTTGTATGGTGAAATTAACCATTGATGTTACCAACTTGGAGGATGATAACATTTGAATTATGAAACATATATTTAATTGAGTAAGAGGGTCACATGATGAGAGAGAGGATTCACGATAGAGGAGAGAGGAAAAGTCAGGTCGTTACAGTAAGGTAACCCTGACCATCGTCAGCCTTGACTCATCTCTCCTTCAACAACAATTTCATCATCAAGGCCCTGAGACTCCCTGACCTACTCCGGTTCTTTTTTCAGAGACCTCGACATCGCCTCTGCCTCCTGTGCCTCCACCTGAGCAATTGCCACTTTTGTTAGCATCCTCACCACCCCTCATTCACCTTTCCATTGTTAGGTTGTAACGAGGATCTTCACAGCGTCGTGTCTTATAGACAGACTTCTGACCTTCGGTGATGTCTTCCACCATGGCCCTCAAGTGGCTTGTTGGATGCAGAAAAGGTCGATTTCTCTTCGCCTTGACTTCCCATATGTTGTCCGACCATAATGAATTTGTCTCCCATGCTTTTCACCCATTTTTGTCCCTATTTTGTTCCCTGAACTTGTTTGGAGAAGCTTCTATGCCCTTGGCCACCATGAGGCCTGAGCTTTGGGTTCACTGACTTCATCTTGGTGTAAGGAAGTCACAGGAGCTCCTAGCTACTTGTGTGCAGCTATCCATCACGGGCTCTAGCCAGAGTTCCACCACTAGGTGTGCTTCTCGTGCCATGGATCAAAGGGGAACATACCAGGTCATTTAATGACCATGGAGCCCCTATGATTTCAATCACCCAATTTATGTTGCAAGGGAAATGTAGGTATTTCAATTTTTGATTTAATTTCTCATGCACAATTTATAGTTAGGTCTGAATGAAGTTTTTGGCCCCTTGTATGTTATTAATGTGTCATGCACGCCTAAAGTCATTTTTGTTGGTATGTATGCCCAGAGAGCCAATCATGTGATGATTGTAATGGCATAATTTGTAAATTATTTGATTAATAAATAAAAGCAAGCTTCCAATTTGTTCTATTTAATCCAACTATGATATAATGATGTAACACTATAAATGCCTAGAAATTAATATTACTCAATGATGTATGTCTTCAAGTACGTGACTTGGAAGAAATGGGATCATACAGATGTTAAGTGTACATATATATATTCTCATTATGTCCCTAATCAATTGTTATTGTGGAAGGTTGATACACAACAATGAGAGGTAAGATCAGAGTGTGAGTTGGTTGATGACAAAGTCTCATTAGTAATGATATGGGTATATGAAACCAATCACACAAAAACATGTTAGAGAATAGTGTATTGGACAGACCCATGGTGAGAGTGACACACATAAACCATTACCATAGTAGTCATAGTCAGCTATCATAGTGATAGTGGTGGTTGTTTTTCTTAGACCTGAAATCACTACACTCATCACATGTCATTCTGCATGCTTTGACAATCAAACAAAGTCTTGAAACATGGGTTGTTATAACGGTGATATTTGGGTGATTGTGACACATGGGGAATGACTGTGATTGATAGAAATGGGATTTATCCTTCTTACAAGAGTATGATATCCTAGGCCTCTTGATTAGATAGACTGAGAAATGTATGACCATGTACATGTGAGTCAATATGTGATATTAAGCTTACATATATCTCATATAGTCTTCTTTGGTTCAATAGACAAGATTGAATGTTGAAGATGGTGACTACTCCATGCCTCAAGTTCAAATTGGATATTAGTGACAAAGGAACTATACAGGCACTGTAACACCATACATATATTGTAGATTGAAGTTGTTTCCCAACTTTCCAGTTCTTGGGTAGCATTGATGTGCGACTATCCACCATTGATTGCTTGTGATGTCATAATTTGTTATGGACATTCACTGTCAACGTAATATGGGGCCTATAGGGTCACACACATAGGTCTCGTCCTAGAAGAGGAGTTTAATCTTGAATAATGATTGAATTAATTGCTAAAGCATTTAGGTAATTGATTCACATAGCATATCAGCTGGCTACATTGCCAGACGTCCATCTCACAGGGTGAGACATCCACTATGAAGTGACAAATGGTCATCTCATGGGTTGAGATGAGCATTTGGACAACCAGACTGATTTGAATTGAAATTGGCTATGGGATTGAATCGATTGCCTCAACTTGGCTCACTACACGACCATCTGGGTGAGCAAGATGGTCGTCCCACATGGGTAAGACTATCCAATTTATTCGGAGGAAGGTTCTAGATACTTTCTATGATTCGTTTGGATTGCACATTACTTGTTGTGCAAGGAATTAATGTTTGAAATTAATGGGACACAAACTGTCAATTTTATATGTCACTGGGAAACTACAAAATGATCATGTCACAGTACGAGATGACCATCTCATAGTACAAGATGATCGTCGATGATGTCTCGCATGCCAAATGACTGTCTAGTGTGTCAGACAGCCGTTTGGGTGATTGCATGTTGTAAACATTTGAGATCTTCAGGTCCCTTCCGCTCCTGCATCGACTGGGAACCCTGACCCAAACCCTACCTATAAATAGAGGGGTACTGAGGGCCTCCCAGAGAACAACACAGACAATTGAGAATCATTTTCTATGATAATTATTATCCTCTCTAGTTGTGGTAACCAAGATATTCCAAGAAACTCCTACTCAAATAGGGAGGGATAGAAATGGAGAGAGCAATTGAGATCATTGTTGAGGGAGAATAAGTTGGTGACTAGTATGCCAATGAAATGGATGACTCCTTCCTGCCCATTCTAGTAGGACGACAAGAGTTCTAGATAGTCCGTGTGGACTTCTCTAAAGGTAGGAGGCTTTTTTTTGCCTCTAGGAGAACAATGTGTCAACCAACATTCCATTAAGAGAGGAGCTAGTGTAGATGATGACGTTCAAGGGTACAATTTGTGGTGCAAACTAGGAGGCACATTAGTTAGATGAGTCCCAGTACAACTAGAAGATAGTTGTGCATCTACAACAATGTGGAGATGTCGTTGGACTTGCTCCAGGACCAACTATATCCTCAAAAGCATCCTTCCTATCTTATAGTAATCAACGCAATCTGATGGCTTACGTGGAATATGGTCAATATTTTTTTCCACTGTCTATTCTATAGCCATATTTCCCTACAGTGGTATTAGAGCCAACATCAATTTACTATATTATGAGATAATCAATATGATCAGATTTTGATTTTGTTGTTTTATTATTATATGCAATGCAAATAAATCTATCCAATCAAATACCACAATAATCCCATACTAATACATACAAGCACACACACAAACATATATATATATACATATATATATATATATATATATATATGCAATTTACATGTGTTTCACTACAAGAGGTTTTGATGGTGGTGTGTAGAATATTTATGGCCAATAACCCCTATTATCTGTGCATGGTTGTGTGGTTGATTTATCCTTTTATCTTAGTGTATGTACCAATCCTCTATCTTATCTACCCAATGTAAAGTTAATTATTTTCTACCCTATCTCCCTTTGAATGTAACTCGAGGTTTCTCTCTAATTATGTAAAAGTAGGATATTTTACTTTCTTGTTATGACAAAGATGATGACGTCCTAAAGATGAGCCAACGATATGGAGGACCAAGGAGGACCAGGTAGACGATTCGAACCGATCGGCTGGTGGATCCAACTGATCCACTAGAGGAGCCAGCAGAAGGTGGACCGATGTAACCAGACGATCTGTGAGATGACCTAACAAGTGGTCAGGAGGTGAGTCGGTCAGTTCAAGGATTGAATCATTCAACCTAGATTGGTAAGTATGTATCTCCTACAACAATAGGTTTCTACATGTGATGTAGACCTAGGATGACGTAATTCCTTGTGGCTCCAAGAAATTACATTAGGCTGGCCATAACCGTCACTTTCATTTATTGCATGTTTTCATTGTGGGATTTAACATGTATAAGATACATACTATATATGTGGTGATTGAATAAAGTATATGTATTTATACAAAATCCCTCAATTAAAATATTAAGTCTTAGATGCCTTCCATTAGCAACATATAAGAAAAGTTTGAGGGACCAAGTATAGATTTGCACAAAGCATGGTGTGCCGTCAATCTCATGGAATTGTGATGGTGGATATGTAGATTTTCACAAAGCATAGTGCATATTGATCGTGTCGACTATTGAGTTAGTCTGAACTGGTGATTAGGACAGCCCAGCCTAAAGGCACATAGATGATTATGGCAAAGAGTTGCAGATATAATCTATCCAAGAGTTGTATATGATGTAATTAGCATGATGGCCTACCTAAATAGTCAAGTTGTGGGCGATCGGCAAAAGACGACTCATGACTTGATGAAATATGGATCTTGGATTACTAGAATATTGTATGATACAATGTTCCTAATTGATACGTGAGGGATACCAATACGAATAAAATAGTAGGAGTGGTAATAATTAAAAACTTAATTAATATCGTCAATTTTTTCAAATCAAATTGAAAGGTTTTTGACAAATGCAAATTTTCTCTTTTAGAATCAAATGACGAACAAATATGTTTTACGGTCGATCTTGAAGAAGGACAAACTTGACGGGACAAATTTCTACAACTGATTTTGGACTTAGATAAGGGTTCTCGATGAAGAGTATAAGTTCTATGTCCTTGACAAACTAGTGCCAAAAATACCTACTCATGATCCACCAAGGGCACAAGTGGATGCTTACTGGAAGTATACCAATGATGTTGTAGAGATAATGTACCTTATTCTTAGCTGCATGAACTATGAGTTGCATGAGCAGTGCGAGAACATGAGTGTTCTTGAGATGGTAACACATATTAATAAAGTGATACGTGGTCTTGCAAATCAAGAAAGGGACAATATCCTAAAGGTGCTACTTGAGTCTAAGCTGACAGAGGGAACCTCAGTAGAAGAAAATGTGGTCAATATGATTGGACTTCTGTATCATCTTGACTGGGATTCACATTGAGCCGAGGTTGGCCACTGATATGATTCTAGAAACAATGCTAGAATTATATAATCATTTTATTGCATGTTATCATGTGAATAATATGACTGGACAAATGTCAGACTTGCTTGCCATGTTGATTCATGTTGAAGCAAAATTGAAGAAGGACAAGCCCATGGTGGTGATCAGAGGAGCTGAGTGCAAGGATCAAATCAAGACTAAGAAGAGTTCTGAGGTCAAGCCTAAGTCCAAATCTTTAATACTCAAGATAAGGAGAAAGAAATTTACAAGAGGAACTCATCCTTTGTACTTGAAGGCTTTCAAGAAACAGAATATGGAGATGGTAATATCCACTTCAGGTATATATGTTATTGAGATAAATCTATCTACTTCATCATCATGGGTACTAGATATTGGATTTGGATCTCACATATGTTCTCATATGCATGATTTGAAATGAAGTAGGCTTTTAGCAAAAGGTGAGGTACTACTACGAGTTGCTAATGGCACAAGAGTTGCAGTCAACACAGTTGGGACCTATAGTTTATCTTTACCCACATGGCTTGTAATAGAGTTAAAGAACTTCTATTATGTACTTGATATAAATAGAAACATCATTTATGTATCTTGTATAGATAAGGATGCATTTGAATTCCATATTAAAAATGGTCAATGTTCTATTTCAAAAGATGGGATCTTTTATGGAAGTACCTCAATGTCTTATAACCTTTATTTTCTAGATCTAAAGACAAATGTTTATAATGTAAAAACTAAAAGACTAAAACTCAACAACTCAAACAAAACATACCTTTGACATTTTCGTCTAGGGCACATAAATGAGCATCGTATATTTAGACTCCATAAAGATGGTTATCTAGACTCTTTTGATTTCAAATCAATAAAGACATGTGAATTTTGTTTAGTGGGCAAGATGGCTAAGACCCCTTTCATTGGTAATAATGAGAGGGCTAATGATCTATTAGGACTCCTGCATATTGATGTATTTGGACCTTTTATAACATCCATAAGAGGTGGATATCAGTACTTCATTAGTTTTACATATAAATTCAGTAGGTATAGCTATGTTTTGTTTAATTAAACATAAGTCTGAAGCTCTTGAAAAGTTCAATGAGTTTATGAATGAAGTATAGAACCAACATGGTAAAAGTATTAAGGAATTTAGTTCTGATCGAGGTGGAGAATACTTAAATCAAGAGTTAGAACCTTCTTAGAGGCTATGGAATTGTATCCTAGTGGACTCCACCAGGAACACCTCATCATAATAGTGTATCTAAAAGAAGGAATCGTGCAATACCGAATATTGTGTGATCAATGATGAGTTTAGCTGAGCTTCGGACTACCTTCTGGGGTATGTTCTAGAAACCACCATGTTTACACTAAATCGAGTACCATATAAATCGGTTCAAAAGACACCACATGAAATATGGATTGGGAAGCGTCCCAAATGTCTTTTATGAGGATTTGTATGAAGCCTCGGTCCACACAAAGTGAGATTTCTCAAAACATAACCATGCAAGAAAGATTAACAAACAAATTACTGGAAAATACTAAAAATTAAAACTATTTTTATAAAATTGCCAAACAACAAGAACCCTCACATATAAGTCCTTTCATGCCTAAAAGAATATACAAGGCATACTATCAACATGTAACCAAAGAGCTCTTCTAGAACATATATGCATGATTCCACCATATCTGGTATACAAAAGGGCACATAAAGAAAGCATGTTCGTGAAACATCTACAAAACTTTTCCGAAGACTTGAGTGTGTAGGGATGACTCTAGGTCTCTATCAACAAAAGACACCCAACAACACTGTCAACCTCGTTAGCTATTTGTCCTCCTGCTGCTCCTCAACCTCCACTGCACGATCTCTACCTCCTTGTGTTCGTCCACCTAAATAGGGTGTGGAAAACCAACAGGGTGAGATTCCAATCATCAGCGGGGGATATAACTCACCACCAACTCTATTATTATCACAAATAAGATAAACAAAGTAGTAGTATACTTACAACTATATAGGCGGTAATGGTTATTAACATGAAGAGCATTTACTATATGATTTATGGAACATCTTAATAATTTAAAAGGGATATGAAGAACATGTAATTTCCGATCAACAACATTGTACAAGTATCTAACAAGGCCTCAACTAATATTTTCATATTTTGATCCTATACAATTATACTACACGGCTGATTAAGTATTTTATTATGTCTTTCGGTTTTGAGTCATACCACCACTACACCAAGCTGCACGAGTGCGCTTCTTGCGTCAAGAAGCTTAAGGTTCTCAAAGGGTTTCCGTGTAAATGTGGCAATAGCTACAACACCGCCCACCACTACCCCTAGCAGCAGGAGTGCATGTATGACTACAAGGCTGGTGGTCATACCTTGCTGGAGAAGACGAATCTAGTGGTTAAGTCAGACAAGCTGCAGAAGTTATATTGACAAGGAGGGGACTAGTTTCCCATTTGCTTGCTTGATTTTAATGTTGTTCAGCCTATACGCTTCTTTCTTCACTCCGTTTTGGTTACGAGAATGGCTCATTTTCATTGAGAGCATATTGTTGTAATTCATGTCCAGGTTGTAATGTAATGTATCCAATCAAGTTAATAGATTTTGTTTCTTCCTCAACATGTAAAGCGTTCTGTCTTAATTTCCTTGCCATTGATTTTTCACAGTATACTTGTTTCCTTTTAGACGTTAGGTGATCAATTGATAGATTCCAGGTGTCAATTTTAATCGTTGATAATATAAAAAATTAACAATTTATAGAAATATATATCACTATAAATCAGTAAAAGTAACAAAGTATGAAAAGATATAATAAGTACTAAGGAAAAAGAGTTTTTAATCCGCATCAAAATAATTTTCTTTTATCAAGTAATCTAAGTCCAAGTTTATAGATTCTAAAAGGTTGAATGATCCAAAAAAATTGTACTGTTGACCTATTACAATGAACATGCATAGTTGAATTCTTTGATCAATCAACGATCATGCCACCAGTTCCTCCCTAGGTCAATCATTAGTACCGACTGGAAAACATTATTTATTACAAACATATGTTGGAAGAAGAGTTGATGTCAAATATATAAACAAAGAGAAAAGATGCCAAAAAGAGCTTTAGATGACGAATTTGTGAGGCAGATTTATAAAAAGACTAGTCAAATAGTATTCAGGTTCAACATATTAAATAAATATGATACTATACAAAACATACACATTTGAAGAATGTTACTTGAGAGTAGTGGTGGACAACCATTAATCTGACTAAGGCTAACTATCTTTTTCAAGTATCATAAACTACATAAGTGCTCCTGTCATCAACTTGATCAACCAATCTACCACCTACAAGAAAAAGTGGTGAGAAACAAGTTGATAGTAGCCTAGATGTTGGACTCATGCCAAGGGATCCCATCCCCAAGCTAGGATCCATAATTCCAGAAATTGACCAACATTTCTTCATTGACATATACCTTGATGAGTGTAAAGAAGGCCAACGAGTGATATCTATCCCCAAAGATAACAAAAGAACTTACATGGGAAAGGGATCAATGGCTTTGAAGAAATTGTATGTGAATAAGAAGGCCCTCTCTTAACTTTCCGTCATAGCCACTAAAATTTTCCATTAAAGTATACATGGTCAATCCACTGAGATGAAAAAGGAGGAAATCATGACATAAAATAAGAACAAATAAACACAAGTTTTTATCCCCCAAGAAAGCATATTGTATAGATATATTTTTATAACTACAACTATACAAGATAGTAAATGGAAAATGAACAAATAAAAAAAAACATAAATCTATAATATACAATATTTATGCATGAGTTTAAGTAGGAAATGGATGCTTATCAACTTCTATCATCACACCCAATTTATCCTTCAATGGAACCATTATTTTTCTGTAGCAATAGATCAGGGAGAACGAAAAGTGATTTTAGATTAACCTTCATATTAAGAAATTGTAGAAATATAAAATATTTACTGATATATTGATTACCAACTTTTTTTTACAAGAAAAGGCTATATCTAAACAATACAGTGGCATTCATATAAGAAATGAACAATTAGTTCTTCATAGTTGCAAGATAGAAATCTCAAAGAGAGAATAACCTAATTTTTTGATGTAAGAATGCATGAGCAAATAATTTATTATGAAGGACTGTGTGGGGTTATTCATTGACAAATAATGGTCATTAATAGTGATTCTCATGTCCTCAGATTTTGTGATAGAACCCTCCTCCTTGTCATTTTCATTAATCAATATCCCACAAATAGCCTTTGTTTACAACTATATGCCAAAAATTATGCATAAGGTCAAGTGCATTGCAATTTGGTAAATATTTATCTTATACCCCTATATATTTATGATTGACAAACTTTGTCCAAGTATTTATCATTGTTTCCGCACAAAAATTACACATATTGTCTCAATATCTTTAATGATAGAATTATGAAGAGTAATGAGTGACTCTTAAAAACCACACCTACATTATACAGAAATCTAGGGTTGGAGAAATAGCTAACCTTAACTTCTGGCGTGATATGACCAACTTCATGTATTCTTCCCTAAGAATACAAAAAAATGGATGAATGACCAATGTTATGAATTTAGAGTTACAAAAATACACTGGTAGAGTAATAGTAGTGCTTTTGAAAAATTTACAATATCCACTATCAACATCGGAAATCTAAATATACATACCCTATATTATTTTATTTTAAAGTACTACTAACACACAATTTACTTAATAACAATACCCTTATAATTATGAATTAGCAACTTGTAGTTTAACTATCTTATTACTTATTTTTAATATCTCCCCCTCCTTCTTGACTCCTCTCTTTCTCTCTAACTTTTTTATTATCTCCCTTTCTTTGAGACAACAAACAATGCAATCCAAAGTGAGTGGGGCCAAGTAATAGTATGCCAATATGTTTTGACCAAGATAACTCCAACCTCTAGATAAATAGCATATAGCAAATTTCATGATTATAAAAAACAAACTATATAAAAATTGGTTAAAAACCTTATGAGTTATATATTTTACAAAAGTGTAAGAGATAACCTTAGCCATTTGTTTGAAGGTATCTACTAATATCACTTAGTTGGTCTCTCATTGACATGAAAAGATTTTAAAACTTGCAAAAAATGCCAGGGCAGGTTGAATTTTGACATACTTTTTTAGTGACACAGCCTATATGTAGATTATAATATCTCACCTATGAGCTGTGAAGTGTTGTATGTACATGCAAAAACATATAGGGTTCATGTAGGTACAATTACTCTATTTATTCTTAGTGGGATAGTAATCATAAATGAGCTAACATTTATTTATGGAACACAATAAATCTATGCATGAGCATTGGCACAGCCTGCATCATGTTTTGGGAGTTACGTGTGCAAATCCATAGTGTTAAAAGTGGGTTGGATCTATGCTTATATAGTATTCATAAATCAAAATCCATATATAACCTACATTATATATTGATATTTGGTTGGTATTATGCTAGGTTACATATCACATCTACATCACATATATATATATATATATATATATATATATATATATATGTGTGTGTGTGTGTGTGTGTATTATATACACACGAATATATATATATATATATATATATATATATATATATATATATATATATATATATATATATATATATATAATACTAGACAAGTATTTCTTGATTTCATACCCCCGGGCATCCAAGTTCCTCTACAGGTTGTGGTAGAGAGGGGGAGGAATCTTTCTCTTTGAGTCCCATAAATATATACATATATACATAAAAGTCATCCAATCATCTTCATTATTTATGCAACTTAATGATTAGAAAACATACATATTTTACAGTAAATAGTTAAAAATCATGATTGAGGTTATCCTAAAACAAAGGGTAAAAAATCATGATTTAGGTTTTTTTAAACACGCCTAGCCAAAGTAGTATACATACAATCCTTAAGGTTATATTAGATTATTGCAAACTTGTCAAGCATACAATGGGTACATGTAACTTATATTTACATAGATGTAATACTCTTTCGATCTTTGGATATGGCAAGTCAAAATTATATTTGGTAAAGTGTACTTGGAAATTTTTTTATTTTTCTTATTTGATCTTTTAGAAGATGCATATATTTTATTTATAGGTGACAACATATAAATGTGTATATAATGAATCTGGGTATTTAGGTTTTCGGTTTGGGTCTATTTTTCTCAGACCTAACATGTAATATCCTTGAACACTGTGTACTGCAATCTTTTTTGTTAGAATAATATAAATACACTATCATCAAAGATGTAGTTAAATTTGTGTAGGATTGTGGTTATGTCTATATAGTTTAGATATTATAAGATTCATAATCATTAGTGGAAATTTCTTAGATTTATCCTAGAGCCCCTTATCTGTGATCATAGGATCCCAATCCATGGGCCAACCCTAAATATAAGATGTTGTTGGGGTGTAACTTTTTATCTTTGAATGTGTGGATATCTATTAAGTCTTGATGAAGATTCTGAGGGTAGGAAGGTCATCATCCAAATTCAATCACCATAGAGAAGGTACAACTGACAAGGATATGACCTTCGTTAATGTCTGATGCCCAACATCATAGCCTATATAGGTTTGAAGCACGAGGTTATTTATTATACATAAAGACCTACTCCCTAATTCCTCATGCAAAGAGTAAAGTGCAATATCAAGAAAGATTGAGGCACGGTCACTCTCAAAACTCCACCACCAAGAAGATCGGTGTATGATATTAAGAGCTATTCTTAGTTTTGACTATTGCATAGGGAAACATGTGTCAGTAGATGTAAGTGGGGCAATTTTCATCCGTGTGAGATTAGGTTTCTTAAGTTTCATTTGAGGTCTATTTGATGAAGATTCATAATGGGTTGGGGATCATGTTGGGCATCCCCCTCTTCCATGAAATACATGAGTGAATTTTCATAATGTTGTTAACCTCCTTGACACCTCCTTTATGTTGGGAAACATGAAGAGGTGTTCCTCCAATATCCCTTATAGTGGTGGCTATGGATTTGGGAACCCTAATTATCTCAAGATACCCCCATTGTGTTCATATCAACACTAGTGGAAATCCAAAAGGAACCACCTAGGGTGAGTTGTTCCTATTTCTTCTATGCTTGGTGGCCTAGAGAATCTATGCAAACTCATTGGATGCCTTCCTCATGAAGACATCTAGTCTAGGGCTAATCCAAAATAGATCATGGGAGGGGCATAACTATTATGGTGGAGCATTGACCCAACTACATAGGTCAAGTGATACCTACCAACTAAACTATTAGAGGGGCAAAAGAAGCTCAAACTAGTGATGAAGTTAATATCCACTTGTGCTATTGACTCCTTTCCAACCAATGTTAAGGGTTGATAGAAACCAAATACACATAAATTGGGTCATTATATTCTAAATGCCATTTTCACTTTGTTGGTAACTCAAAATCGTCTATAACTTATTTTATTTTTATAATATGTATAATGTTGTTGAACGTTAGTAGAATATACTCATCAAAACCGATCTACAAAGATAAGACAATTGTAAAATAAGACATGGAATTCAAACTATAGAAGTATATATTATCAAAAACAACATACTCCTCCCAATCAAAACTTGAGGTAAATATACCTTCAAAATCAGTAATCATGTCTTTGATGATCCTCCAAAGAACATTGTCATTGGTGTATTCTATAGAATTATATTCAAACTAGATGAAATGGTTAGTGTTGAGCCCAATAACATGGTTACTTCTAGAGTTAAAATTACACATATTATCTTTGTTAACAGGGATGGCTAGAATGAGCATGTGATTTTTAATAGAGTTCTGGATGATAAGAGAATAAGGACAGGTAAAAATGATGTGATTACCATCCTCATAGCTCTGCATGTTGTCATGTATGCCCATATATCCAATCATATGATGATTGTGATGGAATATTATATAAAGAATTTGATTAATAATAATAAAGGCGAGCTTCTGATTGATTCTATTTCATTCAGATATGAAATAACGAGGAAACCTAATGAATGTACAAAGAATAACATTACTCAATGACATATGTCTTCAAGTGTGTGACTTTAACAATGAGATCATATGGATGTTAAGAGATTGTATATTCACATTATTTGATAGTTCTAGTAAGTATTTTATATATATAACTTATTCGAATCAAAGGGGTATATAAGTATATATAAAGGCTCTTATAAATACATTTTGGTTGGATTTTATATGGATATAGTCAACTTTCATCAACACTTAACAATACTCCTTGTTAGATGTATATTTGGGACCTAAATAATATTATTCATGATAATATACTTATCTATGTAATATGTATTATATGGAACCTATTCATAAACATTATAATGATAATTAAATGGGAAAAATATGGAATAGAAACCCTAAATGGATAAAACCAATCCTAAATATGTCAATTTGAACAAACTTGATTCCAAGTCAATTAGTAATAAGTTTGTTCCACTTTGTAGCTTCAATCAATTACCCATTGAGAAGATCATATTCCATCTTGTGCAAACTTGGAAGACCTGCTAAGAAAAAGATACTCAACTCTTTATTCTATTATTAAACTGTTTTATTTTCCTCTTGAATTTCATTTTATAGAGTTTTGGATAAAGTGGTGAATCCAATAGAATTTTTAGAATTGTCCCTATCTTGTAGGTCACCACAAATAGTTTGAATATTAAGTAGTGTGAAATAATTGAATAATATGATTGGATTTGACTTTGGTGCAAAAGTTTGAATATCATCTAAGATCTTTCGCTCTATAGATTCAGGGATCATATACCCTTCAACCTTGTGTAGTAGATAATGGACATAGAGGTCCCCCAATACTACTTTCCTCCATAGGTGGAAGTGCCATTCTCTCATAAAGGGAGAACACTAGGTACCTACCCTTAGAAAAGACAACATATTAAATAGATTATATGTATAAATTATTTCATTTTGAGTAATTTGATTTCATGATATTAGTTTCAAAAACTGTGTATTATTTCTAGTTACCACTTTGAATTGGTGTACCTTTTTTAAACTAGCATGGTAACTAGACCCTCTTTTTTTATTACCATAGTCCACCAACTAACTTTCCTATATTTTTTTACATAAATCTGTATATTTAAATTGCTCAATAATTGGATTTAGTACCAAGATTGCTAACTTATGTTTCCCTTCATGGGGTTTGTGTGGTTTCATTCCCTTTTGGAATTCATGGATACGTAGTACAATGAAGAAGTATAAGAGACATGGAAGAGTTGTCCCATGTTGAAGAGTATATAGGAATCCTTTATATTCTTAAATTTTATAATAATATGTATAAGTTTTGGGACTCTGATGTAAATTATAATTTTAAATAGTTCTATTTATATATTCTAATATAATTTTATAAATATTTGACCAATATCTATTCTTTACAACATAGTATCATAGCTATTAATAGTCAATACTCATACATGTCTCTTGGAAGTTAGGGTTATATTTCTAGTTCCCCAGAACATAGTCAAATAGTCTACAACCAACACTAGTTTTTCAAGCCCTATAAATTTAGGTGGAATTAATTTTCATAGAATTGTCTAACTCACCAATTAGTGAGGATGACCCATCACCATGTTAGTGGAAATGAGCTGAGGCATCTAAGGAAGGATATTTAATGAAGGTTCTGACATAATTACTCTGAATCTACTTAGATGGTGGTGGGGTTTCATCACTTTACTTGCCAACCTGGCCAAAGCCATTTCTACTACTTGGAAATATTATAAGTTCTATAAAAAGTCACCTAAGAAAATCAATATGTGTAGAGAACAACTTAGATTTCCATTTAGTAATTGGTCTGGGATAAGGTAAAGTGAAAAGTTGGATGAACTACTCAAATGTGGACTCCTAAATCCCCTTTGGTAGAAAAAAATATCCTTCTTCCCTATCATTTATGAAGTTACACTAGTGACCCTTTAGGTCCATGTAAATTTTCTATCAACAATTGTGACAAATAGTTATTATGACACATGTTGGTAAGAGGTGATTGTAATTTAGTTCTCGCATTAATTTTAGCTATTTTTATATCAATAAGTGTGCTTCTATCTATTCATGTAAACTATCATGTACAAGTGGGGGAAGCAAAGGCTTCAAATATGACCTATCTATGCAGAGCATTGTAGTCACTATCTATCCTCTTCCATATATAAAATCTGGATGGGGTTACATTATCAAAAATAAATCTATTTCTTCCACTCCACACGTGATAGATTAATAGGATACTCATTAGTCAACTACTGCCCTCTTTAATAGCCAACAGTTCTTCTCTGTTGTTAGGCATGGTACCTAACCATGGTGTAGCTCTGTCCCACAAGTCTTTAACAAAATTACATGACCAAAAAATGTGACTCATGGTTTCACAATAGGAAGCACATAAGAAACATCTCGAAGCCAAGTTGATACCTTTCTTTTGGAGAAAGGTTTCTGTGACTATCGCTTCTTGTAGGATTTTCTAGCAGCTCACATTGAACCTAGGAGGAGTTTTACACTCCAGATCCAGCATGCCCAATCAAGCTTTAGTGTTTGTTGTCTGTAGATCTGCCACACTCCCTTCAAAGAGTAAGTCTCAAGGTTGTGAAAGTATCATTTATCAACATCTTTGAGAATGATAAGTTTGCATAATTCTGCAAGCTCTATACTACCTTTGACTTGAGGGAGAGCCCATTTTTTATCAGAGATGATCTCACTGAGCTTGGCCCTACTGTTGTAGCTTGAACGAAGCTTTAGAGATGTTGAAGTGCACCGTAGGTAGCACTTCATCCCTGATTTTCAATATGTGTTTCCACATCCAACTATTGGTCTGCTTGGGTGAGACGAACCAAATAGTGCCACTACTTAGATACTTATTGTGCATCCACTTAATCTACAGTGTGTTCTTTTTGTTAGCAAGGTCCCATAGAAATGTAAACATGCCCGCCTTACTCCAGTCCTCAAATTTTCATATAGCCAAACCTCCTTCTTTCTTGGGTCTGTAAATGGCATCCCAGGCAATAGTATGAAAGTGTTTGTTGTCATCCTTATATCCCCACAAGAAATTTTGACACAACCTTTAAATCTCCTCTGTAGTATCTTTAGGAAAAGGAAAAACACTTGTCCAAAATAGATAATAAAAGGAAAGAGTTGATATAATCATCTCTAGTCTCCCTGCCATCGAGAGAAATAGAGTTTTCCAATATTTAAGTTTAGTTTTAATCCTATAAATAAGTGGTGAGCACATTGCTTTGGTGATATGACCTGCAAACAAAGGTAGGCTGAGATACCTAATAGGGAACTCAGCCAACTCAACATTGAGTCTTGTGCTGATATCCCTTAGAGCAGTATAACTCAAGAATAACTGGCTCTTGGTTGGGTTCATTTCCAAACTCGAGATATTTTTGAATTGATCCATACAGCTAATAATGCTATCAACATCTTCTTCAGTCACCTTTAAAAATAGTATTAAGTCATCAACAAATATCAAATGTGATAACTTAGTATCACCCACTTTAAGTGGATTGATTTTTCCATATGCAACAACATTAGAGAGAATAGTAGACAGTCATTGCATTGCAATTACAAACAAGTAAGGGATCAAGGGGTCCCCTTATCGAATGCCTCTGGTAGCTTGGATGATCTCATATGGGGTCCCATTGATTAGGATTTGAAATGAAGTCAAATCTAAGAATTATGACACCCATTGTTGCCAGCATAATGGGAAACCCATACCCTTCATCACGTCAAGGATGTAACTTCTATCAATATAATCATATGCCTTGCTACGATCAGCCTTAAGGCATAGTTGTTTCCTAGTATAAGGTTTCTTGAAATTGTGAATAAGTTCATTTGCCAAAAGAATAGCATCAGAGATGCAGCTACCCTTGACAAAAGTGCATTGACTACTGTCAATAAGTTCTGGAAGAACGTCCCTAAGATGATTTGCAAGTATTTTGGAGATAACCTTATATGCAAAGTTGCATAGAGAAATGGGACGCCATTCATTAATCATCTGAGGTTGTTTTGTTTTGGGGATCAAAGCAATATAGGCTTTGTTTACCTCCTTCAGCATTTTCCCTTTAGCAAAGAAATCCTTGCCTACAAGGCAGAAGTCCTCTTTTATGTTATTCCACGAAGCCATGTAGAATTTAGCATTCATCCCATCAGGGCCGCGAGACTTTTCATCATTTGCATTTTTAACGACATCATAAATTTCCTCATAAGTGACCAAAGCTCACATGCTCTGCATATGAAGATCTGTGAGTTTGGGTAGGTTTGTCCAGTTAAAGCCTTCTTTAGAGCCCCTAGCATTGAACAAATCTTTTTAATGTTGGTCGAAAGTTTGTTTTATCTCAGATTTATTCTGATAACAGTATTCTCATGTTCCAAAACCTTAATTTTATTTCTACTTCTTCTGTACTTCAAGGAAGTATAAAAAAAGGGTATTGGAGTCCCCCTTATTTCACAAAAATATCCTAGATTTCTGTCTCACAATGGATTCTTCAGAGTCTCTAACACTGATAGCTTCTTCCATCTTCATTTTACCAATATCCCATAGAAGTTGATCATTAGAAGAATTATCTGAGTTAGCTTGGGAATCCAAGGCTTCTTTTTCTTTATATTTTGCAAAATAAGATAGATCCCTGTTATGCTCCCAGTTCTAGGTTTGCAGGTGTCTTTTAGTAAGTTTTATCTTGCTGATAAATTTGTACATATGATTGCCTTGTATCTCCATCCCCCAAGCCTTAGCAACAGTCTCATCATAACCCTCCAGAGAGGTCCATACATTGAAGAAACATGTAGGATATTTTACCTTGGGTTTCTCCTCATTGAGATGAATAACTTGAGCATAATGATCACTATAGATAGTGGGCATAATCTCAAGCCATAAATGAGGTAGCTCAAGTTGAGTTTGAAGACAGAAGAAAGTTCTATCTATTTTTCTTCTTGTATTGAAAGTTCTATCTATTTTTCTTCTTGTATTGTTACTTCCTAGTTGTTGGTTGTTCCATGTATAGAATGGACCCTTAGCTTCAACTTCCATAAGGTTCGTGGCAAGGATGCATTCATTGAAGTCATTTATTGAACTAGCAGAGTGACCAAATCTGCCTATCCTTTCCCGTGTGAGTGACAACATTAAAATCACTGGTCACCAACCAAGGAGCTTGGAGATTGGATTTAATGTGTTTGAGAGAGCTCCATAGATCTACTCTTTTTTATCATTATTTTCAGCATAGATGGCAGTCACTTCTAGTTTGGTATCTCCTATAATCAATCCAAAGTGGACATATTGTCTAGTCTGGTTGATCAAGGTGACTTTATAGTCTTCACATTCCCATAAAATGAGAATATAGATCTTGCTACAACTGTGAGAATTGTCTAGCCACTTAGCTTGGGGCCAGGTTCTTCTCATAGACTTATCTATCTTGTTTCTCATTATCTTGACTTCAATTAGAATGGAAATATTGAATCTTGTCCTTCTAAGCTCTACTCAAATAACATCTTGTTTATCCCAGTTGGACAAACCCCTGATGTTCCAAGCAGTGATAGTTGGTTTATCAACCATTGGGGGGGGGTTGACTTTCCACCAAACACAGCCTCCAAGTTCTTGTCCAATTTCTCAAGTGACTAGTATATGTTGCTTGACTCCTGTCCATTCTTGCCTTGGCTGTGAGTCTGTATTTTCTTTGGACTTTATGTCCTGTGTGGCTTCTAGAAACCATCCTTGTATGTTGATTGTACTTTGGAACTTCCTATTTTCTCTCCAGCATTCTATCGAGCAACATGCTGGCTTGCTTCAGTATCACACAGAGGCACCACTTCTTCTGGTAGTTTGAAGCACATGGATTTATCATGACCAAAATGTCCACAATGTGGACATTTTTTTGGAATCCATTCACATTCGACTTTAACCAGATAGGGTTTACCTTTATCCATTTTGAGCTTCACCTCTTTTGGGAAAGAAGATGACGCATTCATAAGGGCATTAATTCTTGCATAGTCAACCCTACTTCTCACCTTCATTTGTCTATCCAGACATTAGGACTTGCCAAGGAATGATGCTATACGAGATAGAATCTTATCGCTTCAAAGCTCCAGAGGAAGATTCAAAAGCTGGAGCCAGATCGAGACTGACGAGATCTTTTCCTGCTCCAGAGGTTCACCCTGCTCCCACTTCTTCAGTATCACTAGCTTTCCTTTCACATGCCATGGGCCTCCTTCAATGGCATCATTGAGATCAATTCCCTCCTGGAACTTGATGATGAAACTACCACTAGCACGTCCCATGACTTCCATAGTACCAGTCAGTTTCCAGAGGGGTTGAAGATTCTCTTGCAATGTTTGGATGTGTGGCCTGAACCCAATGATGTAGCCAGCCACAATATTCTTCTACAACACTGCAATCTCATCGATTTATGCCTGTGGGATGATGATGGTGTCTTCCTCAAGGCTAATGTCAAATTCCGGTAGCCTTGTGTCAACGTCCCCAACGGGGTTCTTGCAAACCGCTGGCCATTCCTTTGTCCTCGAAGAGACCTTAACAACCTCTACACATGTTTTGCACCTTGTTTGTGGCCTCTTCTCTCCTTGTCGTGAGGGACGGTGACCACCATCTCCATCGCCCCCTGTGCTGCCTCTAGGGTCGGCCATTCTTGTAAGCTTTGAGAATTCCATAATTTTATCTATTTTTTAGTTTTCCATCAAAAGATTTCCTTCAACAATTACTTTCTTTATAATACTAAATGTAAAAGAAAATTATAAAATGTTACCAATGATTTATTGAGATAATTCAAAATCAAGGAGGTATGAGAAAATCACTAGAGGAGAAATCTAAAGTTGGTGAAGGATACAACATTGGAGTTGACATATCTATTTAAATTTCTAGAAGAACTCTTGTAAGGGGTGGAGAGTATTACCTGACTAGACAATGGTTGTGTCCTTTATAAGGGATGTATAGTCATAAAATACCAGATTTTGGTGCTAAATAAAACTTTGAACTATTATAAAAGATTATTTGGAATTGAAAACCTCTTTTGCTAAACTTCCACTCATATTTGCATTGCATTGAATTATCTGGAAATCAAAACACCAAAATGCAATTTCATCTCATTGATCCATTAACCCCATTTAGGATCTACAATTAAATATTATAACTCAATTATAGACATTGGCATTAGAATCTCAAAAAAATATAGTTAGATAATTATACGTGAATTAATTAGTTTAGTAAATTTGTTAGCCACATGAGAATCATAAATATGGGAGTTAGTAACTTTGAAAATTAGATTCACTTGAATTAAATGTGTAGTAAAATTTCAAATAAAAAGGATTAGTTATTGAGATTTATAAGTCCTTGAAATAAAGGATATTTAGAAAGAAAAATAAAATGAAATTCATATTTTAATGCTAGGTCAAATGGGCATTGATTGGCCTAGAAACTTGCACAACAGATCCTTATCCTCTTTGTAGCCTTCTTCTAGGCCCCAACCCCAGTGATCATGTTGTCATCTTACACTCCTCCTCTCCCCTATATTTTAATTTCATCATTTCTGTTAACCCTTCTTCTCCCTCAATGCCTAGGTGTTGGACCTTAATTATGTCCCTTCTTCCTAAACCATAATGACCTCTGATCTAGCCATTGTAACAACTAGCATCATGCCATCACTGGTGGAATAGAAGATGCCAGAAGAACCTCCACTACACCCTGGAACAATACCCAACCCCATTAATAGTATATAAAACCTCTTGCACCCCATCAGGGAGATCCACCTCCATGTCAATAGTGGATATGGTCCTTTCTACTTAAGACCACATCTTGCCAATGTAACCACTCCAAAAATTTCTATGGGCCTCCTCAAAACTTCCTAACACATGCATAGGCTATGAATTCTATCATAACCCCGAATATGAATGCAACTTCTCCCTTTGACAACATGTACTCCATTAGAGAACACTCATCCTTCTCAAGCCATGCATGGACATTCTACCAACATGAAACCACTCCCTTACATACTAACTTCATCCCCAGGCCTTCAAACCTTACCACTCCTCGACTGTAACCTTAGTGATACCTAAATATTTTCCTAGTATGTGAGAGACCTATGAGGAACAACTGTAGTTTGTGACTATTACACCATCAACAAGGATCAATCTCAACTCTACAAGACACTTGGGAGTATTAAAGGCCCCCTCCCAAGGTCTAGGAAATTGTGGAGGTCCATGATCACCTGATGTTGTCAAATTCTTCATTGTTGCTTTTGGTATGGTGGACAATGACCAAGGACACCTTCATCTTCCACTATCAACATTACCAAAGTATGTGAGATCTTCTCCTGTGATGGAGTGGACTTTTAGAATCCTAAAATGTCCAATGACTTAAGTGAAAGCATAAGGTTGAGTTATATTGAGAGTTACAAGCTTTTGACAAAGTGGGTGTGTTGATGTGAGGTTGACATCATGATTAAGATATCTCTTTTAATTCCTTTTTGAGGAATTTAATTGAATGGTCTAATAGCTGAGTTCATCACCAAATTGGAGTAAAATGAACCTTGAGAGGTAAGTAAGCTATGGTGAAAATTTGGTTGCAATTTGATGTTCCTAGAGGAAGTTATTGAGGCAAAGACCTACATGGATAACATAAAAGGAAAATTTGTTTGAATTTTTTTTCAAATCAGTTCAAGTTATTGAACATGACAAAAATTTCTTTACCAATTATCAAGCTTATTGTTGTAGTTAAAATATACTAAGAGGTTTTGCATGTGAAGATAGAAACTGGATTCCTTAAAAGGAATCAATCAAAGGATGTGTATGTGACACAAACTAAAAGGTTTTACAACTTCATGAATGGAAATAAAGTCTATAAATTACAAGGTTCAATCAGGGATTGAAACAAAGATCTCAGAGAAGGAATCTTATGATTTGACAAGAAATTCAAAGAGTTTGATTTGAATCAAGACAAAAGCTGAAATATGTGATTACAAAAGACTTAGTGGGAGCATATATGAATATTCCATATATGATGAGGAATAACATCTCAATATTGTGAATATTGAAATCTGACAAGAAAATCCCTTTAGCAAAGAAGGTTTAAGTGAAACATCTAATGAGATAAGGATCAAGATCTATGGAGATAGTTCTAAAATGTTGCACAAAGAAATTCTGAGCACATACAATAGCAAAGTGTTGAAGGAGTTCAACACTAATGTAATTCAATGAAAGAGAATCCAAATTGGTCTCTCATGAACCAGATGTTCCAATTCTTATAAAGAATGGAAATGACATGAAGATGCCATAAGTTGTTGCAATGGATCTGTCATTAGTCCTATAAGCGTACTTATCCCATACAATCTTGTATGCATTGGACATGACAAGATGATATTAAATTCCAATAAGGGTTATTGGAATGTCATTAAAGATATCCATTAGTACTTGAGAAGTACCTAAAGATAGATGGATAGTAATTAAAGATAGAAATAAACAAAGAGTTGGATGTAAAGAGTTACATTGATGCAAGCTTCCATAGTGACAAAGTGATCACAATAAAATATATGTTTGAAAAATATTGTTAGTTGGAAGAATTTTGAACTAATAGCCATTAATTATATTTTGCAGTAGAAGTTGGGTATACTTGTGTTGAGAAAATAGAATGATACTATATGGATCCAGAAGTTCATATGATGAACTTATGGATGTTCCAACCATTGATGACTCAGTAGTGATACTGTGACAATAAGGGAACTACTTATTAGGCAAGAAATATCAGATACCATATTATAGTGTTACAAGAAATATCAGATACCATATTACAGTGTTTTCATCTCATAGCAAAGAGATAAGAAACATGCAATACAAGGACTAATATAAAAATATTTCTAACCCACTGGATTAAGCACTTGCATAGCAGAAACATGGTGGAAATGTTTGGGTCACTAAGAATGAGATTCATGGGTGATTGTCTCTAAGTGCAAGTGGGAGTCTGTTGGTAAGGTATGCCCAGAGAGCCAATCATGTGATGATTGACATGGCATATACCATAACATATTTGATTAGTAACTAATAAAGGTAGGCTTCCAATTCATTCTATTTCATTCAATTATGAGATAATGAGGAAACATTATGAATGTCTAGAGAATAATACTACTCAATGACGTATGTCTTCAAGTATAGGACTTGGGGAATGGAGATCATATGGATGTTAAGAGTACATATACATATTATCATTATGTCCCTAGTCGATTGTTACTATGGAAGGTAGATAGATGCCTATAACACATAAGACTAGAGTGTGAGTTGGTTGATGACAAAATCTCAATTGTCATGATATTAAAATATCAAACCAAGCACACAGATACATATTTAGGGAACAATATATCATACAGACCCACCTTGAGAGTGACACATGGAAACCATCATTTGTGGTTATAGTCACCGCTCATAGTGAAGGTGGTGATTGTGATTCTTAGACTTGAAAATCACTACACTCATCACATGTTGTTGGGTACACTTTGACATGATCAAACACAGCCCTAAAATATGAGTTGTCATAAAGGTGATGATTGGGTGACTTTGACACATGAGGATAGACTGTGAGTGATATATATGGTATTTGTCCCTTCTACTGGCGTATGATATCCTAGCCACTTGATAAGAAAGACTAAGAAATGCATGTGCATGCACATGTGAATCAATATATGATATTGAGGTCACATTATCTCAAATAGGCTGCTCTTAGTTCAAGGAACATAAGTTGAATGTTGGGAGGATGATGATTTCATGCATCGAGTTCACTCTAGATATCAGTAAAAAAGGACTTATACAATCACTACAACACCATACACAGATTATACATCGAAGTTATTCTCCATCTTTCCATTCACTTGGGTAGCATTGATGTGCAACTAGGCATTGCTCTCTGCTTGTGGTGTCATAAGCTAGTTATGGGCATTCACTACCAATGTGATATGTGACCTATAGGGTCACACACAAAAGAACTCATCTAGAAGAGGAGTTTAATCTTGAATGATGAATGGATTTATTACTAAAACATTTAGGTATTCAATTCACACAGTAGATTGGCTGACTGAACAACCAAATGACAATCTCAAGTATTGAGATGACTGTTTGATCATGCCAGACTGGCGTCTCAAGTGTTGATATGGTCGTTTGGGCTGTCAGGCTGATGAAAGTTCAAATTGTCTTGGTTTTGCCCAAATTGAGGTCTGAACCGATCCGTTCATTTAGGTGAACCGAGCAGCTCGACTCAACTCACCAGATGACCGTCTGAGTGAATGAGACAGGTGTCTCGCATGTGCGATATGGCTGAGTTGAAGCTGAACAAACATTTTCAAAATTTCCCGAACTTGTTTCGATTGCACAATACTTATAGTGTAAGAAATTAATGTCTAACATTAATAGGAATTGAATTTCCAATTTGTATGTAGTTGGGAAATTGCAATAACACCATTTGGAAGTTGAGATGACCATCTGGGTCACCAAGTGACCATATTGTGGTTAGTAGGTTGCAAAAATTCAAGATCTTCCGGTCCCTTCCTCTCCCACACAAATTCTAAACAGACTGGGAACTCTGGCCCAAAACCCACCTATAAATAGAGGGGTGTTGGGGGCTTCCTAGAAAACAACATCACAACTAAGAATCAGTTGCTCTGACAATTGTTGTCTTCTCTGGTTGTTATAACTGAGAGAGCCCAATCAAGTCCTACCCGACTAGGGAGGGATAGCAACAGGAGAGAACAACTGAGAATCATTGTTGTAAGAGAGCAAGTTGGTGACTAGTACACCAACGGGAGGACAACTCCTTCCTATCTGTTCCAGATGAATGATAGGAGTTCTATTTGGTCTGTGTGGACTACTCAATAGGCAGGAGTCCTTTGGCTGCTGCTAGGAGAGTAAAGTCAGCTTGTAATCCATAGGCAAACTACAAGAGTTGCTACAGAAGATGAAGATGTCTTGTTTATAATTTATGGTGAAGATTGTTGGCTAAATTAGACATTAATATACCCTTTGTTTTGATGATGACAAACAATGGGTATATTAATATACCCTTTGTTTTGACATTAATATACCATTTGTTTTGTGGATCTAACATGTTATTTGAGTATTTTAGGGTTCAAAGGAATAAGGAAATCCTACTAAGTGGAAAGAAGAAGATCAATGCAAATTGAAGATCAAATGAGCTTAATTGTATAAATATTCATGATTGTAATCAAATACAAACACTTATACAAAAATATAAAGTACAAGTACTTATACATCATGCAAATCTAGTGTTAGATCTTCCCTACCCACATATAACCCTTAGATAGGCTTCCCCCCAAAGTTAGAGTCCCCATCACTCATTGAAACACACACTTAGTAGGTGATTCAAAAGTCTAAAATAAAGACACCCTCTGTCGAAAAGCTTGATTTTTTGTCGATTGAGAACTACCTCGGTCGAAATTGTGAGTATTGTTCAATAACTTACATATTTTTTCTCTAAAATAGACTTCGGTCGAAAATATCATCCACTAAGCAAACTTCGGTCTAAAGCTTGTGACTGTTAGACTAAGTGGTTGGTAGTTGGGAGTTGAAAATAGACATTGCAACACTTTTGCCTTAAACCTAGGCTCGGTCGAAGAAATTCTCGGTCGAGACACAGTTCGGTCGACAAACTTGTCGACTGAGTAGGGTTCTAGATTGTTCTTGTTAAGCACAAACAAATTAACAATTACTAGCCAACTAATGTACACCTAATAACTAGTTAAGCACTAAGAACACTTTAGAGACTCCCTAGGACATCCCTAAGTAGTTACAAACCATTCCTATAAATAGGAGAGGCCTTAAGACACCTAAAGCTTCTAAGGTACACATGAGCATTCACTATTGAGAGAAACAAAGCTAAGATTCACTTCCTATCTTCTTCCTTGTGCTCTAGAGTTGTCCTATAGCTACAATATCCTGGCCAGCACATATAGCCACGTCCATCGTAAGTGGATAGAAGATCCAAATGCTTGATATAGGATCAAAGCGCGATACTCAACTATTGTACTTCCTTCTTCCAATCCCCTTTCACAAGTTAAGGCTATTTGCGCTCATTGGCTACTCCAAGATTGTGGAGGCTATCAGAGGGAGCTAGTTTGAAGCTACTTCTTGGTGGAGAAGGCTGCTTCAAGAGATGCTTGAGATTACTTCAAAGAAGGCTGCTTTAAGGGAGGTTGAGGCTACTTCTAAAGGAAGGTGATCTCAAGGTGGTGGAGCAACTTCTAGGGGGAAAAGGCTGCTCCAAGGTCTTGGAGTTATTTTAAAGAATGATGTTTCAAGGAGGTTGAGGCTACTTCTAGGTGAAGGCTACTTTAAAGAAGGTGATTGTATTTTATTATAACATCCTTGCAAGGTAAATAAAATCAATCACGTTCAAAATCCCAATTGGAGACAATTGGGTAGTGGATTGACAACCTTTGAATTCAAAGGTTGGAACCACTCTAAACACAAGAGTCCTCCTTGTTTCCTCCTCCTTCTTTGGTTTAGTGTTTTAATTATATTTAAAGTATCAAAAAGCTCTATTCATACCCCTCTAGATCTTTCAAAGACCAAGAGTTGCACAACCAATGTCCAAGAGCAACTAGTTGATAGTTGCATTGGTGCGAGTTGTTGTCACTAGACTTGTTGCAGGACCAGGTATAATTTGCTAAACCATCCTTCCTATTCCATACTACTTAACACAATCTTGCTGGTATGGGAATATGAATAGATAAAAATTTTATTTCCGCTGTTATACTTTGTGCCCGTATCTCCTAACAACAACTATGTACCACCCCCAATCAAATGGTCAAAGTGAAGTATCAAGTAAGATTCTTAATTGTTATCTCATATGTTATTGTGAAAATGCAAATGTTAATCTAAAGTATATGTGTTTCACTTGATGTTGTTACAACACATCACCCCATTATTTTCCTTATGAGGCAGGTTATGGGAAACCCTCACCTACATTATTGTATTGCATTATTGTCCATTCTAAATTAGATGTGTTGATTTGAGAACAAGGGATGAAGTTTTCAAAGTCTTAAGAGAAAGTTTGAGAAGGGCCCAAGATAGAATGAAAGAAGTTTGTGTTTTGAGAGGGACTGAGAGGGATTTATAATGGGGATAATATATTTAAAACTACCATTTTATTGGTAAGGCCCAGTGGCTTCATGAAGAAAAACTAAATGGATCCCACCACATTATGGATAATGTGAAATATTGCAAAATAATAGTGTTGTATAAGTTGAATCTCCTAGAAACTATAGAGATATACCTAGAATTACATGTGGATGGTTATCCAAGGAATAAACCAGCAGGATGGAATAAATTTCATAAAGAAGAACAGTTTGAAATAGGAGAATGAAGCATACAATGATTGAAGGGTTAATTAAATGGGGTGGACAAGATGTATCTGAAGATACATAGGAAGATTTGTATCATCTATAGAATAAATTTCCAACTACTCAAGTATTTACTTTTAATGATACAATAGTTGTCCACATTTAAGTGAGCATGGAGTGAAACAAAAGTTGACATACTCTAGGGCAAAGCTTAATGATAGAGAATGCATCTACACATGTCAAAGGATGTAAGGGTTTGTTATATCTAGAGAAACTCTCTGTGGATGTTAAGATGACCTTGTGATGAATCAAGTTTCAAGTGGGGGAAGGTATTTGGTATGAGTGATTTATTATGAGGAATAAGTAAGGAACTTAACTACACTTTTGAGTTTAGGGGAGATATCATTAGACTATTAGCTAGTTGTCAGATGTTAGTTGGGAGTGAATAATTTTGTTAGAAGCTACCTTAATGAGAAGATGAGTCATTGTCTAGTTAGGTACAAGCTCAAATGGTTGTTATGGGCTAAGGTTAGATGAAATGTATAAAAATACCAGGTTGATCCCATGGTGAGGTATCCATGTATTGAATGTTCCCATATGAGCATCATAGTCCCTCGTTAGGTAATATTCAAACTATTATCCCTCTCATCTCATCTCATCTCGCTCAATTTCCTATCTAACATTTTAAATATATGTTTCACGTTCATGAATCTATGAAGAAGAAGCATATCAACTATCTTCGTAGTAGCAGAAGCAAGCTTGTAGGATCCAATCTTCACAATCAGCCACCAAATGAGTGACTAATTATTAATCAACTACATATAGAATTTTGAGATCTAAAAGGAGGGGGTTCTTAGTCAAATAGCATGATCATGATGACAAACAAACAAACTATGTTGTACGGAATGCCAAGCTTTAGATAAATGGAGGAAGTTGTGGTCTCATCTTGCAAAATAGTATATGACAATAACAATATTCTATTAATAAAAGGAAAAACTAAAAGTTTGCTATAAATGGGCCCACATGTAGAGGGTACTGGACAATAAGATGTTTTATCCAATGCCTTAACCACAACAATTAACTATGGGATGTTATCTTGTAAAATTTCCTATAAAAAGTGGCAAGAAAGACTAAATATGTTGTAGTATTTCATTCTCTCTCAGCTATTGCTAAAGCATATATAAAGTGTTCTTTAAAGATAAATTTTATGTGTTCATAGTTGATGATATCCATTCATTTCGTATTGAAATTCTTGTATTTCTTGCATATACTTATAGATTTCATTTTTGCTTTCTATGATTGTAGTTTTGTATTCTTATACTCTATCTTGTATATTTTAGTTGTATAAAAACTCTATCTACATAATATTCTTTCTTGGGGAACTAAAAAGTGTGTATGTTTATCTTTTCTTCTAAATTGATGACCTAAATTCCTTTCTTTTCATCTCATTGGCTTGATCATGAATAGATCAATGGACAATTGTAGTGTCCCTAGTAGAAACTTATGGGAGGGCTTTCTTATTCACATAAAAGTTGTTCAAAGCTCTTTGATCCCTTTCTCATGTAAATTTATGTGTTTGATGTATGTCATATGGCCTTCTTTTCACTCTCAAGGTCATTGCTCACAAAGAAATGTTGTCCCACTCTTCAAATTATGGTTCCTAGCATGGATGGGATCCAACGACATGAGTCCAAATATCTAGGCTACTAACGACATGATTCTCACAACCTCGATTTGTCGGTAGTAGATTGCTTGATCAAATGATGACTCTAGTACTTACCTTATGACCTTCTCTAGTCTAGGGTACTTGAAAAAGAAATTCCGTAGTTGGATTGATGGCTCTCCACCATTATTCTCGAGCAAGATTCTTCAAATGTGTGTGTTGTAGTGTCATATTTTTAAATGTTTGGATATGGAAAATCGTTGGACTAGAATTGACACCTCCATACATCTCCACCCTGGTTGCATCACAAGTTTTTCATCTAAGTTTCTTTTGGAATGTTGCCTCTTGATTTTTATAGTTGACATTAACTTCTCTACCATATGTTTGTAGTAGCTAGTCTTTCCCAGTCGAAAGTCGGTAGTCGGCAGAAATGCTTGACCTAGGGAGGAACATGTGGACATGTTCGATGTGGATCTTTATGCATTGTTCATAGTAAAATACCCCTAGAGTACAATTTCGTTGGATTTTTAATTTTCTAGTATCTATGATATACATACTTATAATGTCAAGAATGGGACAATGTACTAAGATTTCTCTATAATAGAAAACTAGTTGACGCCAATACAAAGTTTCCTTTGTACTAATTTACCTTTTTATACTTTAAAAAGTTTATCCCTTCGATAATTTGTTGGTTCTATTGATTCCTAGGTGATGTATATATATCTGTATAACTTATTAGGGGTGTAAACGTTGTGGGTACGGTGTGTGTCTGGCTATGCCCATGCTCATACTCATTTAATTTAGCGGATAACTGTATCAGTTCTTGACCAGTATAATAAAAATCAAAACTTACACCATATTCGTATCCATAACAATAGCGGGTTTGATGTGCGGGTGTGTGAGTAAGCGGTTCTATATAAACATGATATATTTATGTGACAAAATTACGACTATGTTTTAAATATTCTAATACAATGTGATATTGCTATTACATATGATATAAATATGTAATAGTTATATTAAACACTGTAATATTTTGTAGATTGAAGATTTGTTGAATTAATTATTTATATATTAGTCATCGTCATAGTGTTTTAATTATATAGCTGTAAGTATTTTGATTTTAATTTCACATATATTGCTCATGATTGTAATTAGAATAATTAATTTTCAATTAGATGATTAGTCTTAATTTTATTACAATTAGAGTATATGTAACATCAAGTGTTGTATTAATTAGACCAGTAAATTATGAAATAACAATATATTATTTAAGTAGTTATTTATATATGCAGGGTATACGTGTATGCGGGTTTGGGTCCAAACATACTCATTAGTGAATCTGCATATAGATATGCGGGTCTGCAGTTAAGAGGGTCTAAAAGTTTAAACCCATGATGAATTTTTAAAGAATCTGGATATGCGGATCCGCATGTTTACCTATACCTATTTACAGCCCTATAACTTATTAAAAATATTTTACCAACGATTGAAATAGACATCTGATCGGAATCTACCCATTGATCACCTAGCTTCTAGAAGGAAACAGAGTAAAGAACGGAAATCAATGACAAGGCAATTAAGCCAGAGCGCGTTACATGTTGAGGGAGAAACGGAATCTATTCACTTGATTACAAACATCATTACAATCCGAATATGAATTACAATATTGCTCTCGGCAGGCGGAAAAGAGCCGTTCCAATAACCAAAAAGGAACGAACGATCGTAGGCGTATAGGCAAAACAGCCTCCCACAATCAAGCAAGCAAATGGAAACTCGTCCCCTCCAGCGCTCACTATAACTTCTGCAGCTTGTCCGACTTGACCACTGGATTCTTCTTCACCAGAAAGGCACGTCCAGCAGCCTTGTAGTCATACCCGCACTCGTGCTGCTCGGGGTAACGATGGGCGGGGCAGTAGCTGTTGCCGCATTTGCACTGGAACCCTTTGAGAATCCTGAGGTTCTTGTTACAGGAAGCACACCTTCCAACCGCCAACAGGTCGTCACCTCCTCCTTCTCCTGATGAGGCACAAGCACTGGGCACGGAGGCGGACGTAACTACAGAATCTTTGGCGGCGGAAATCGTGGCCTGTTCTAGCGAGAAGGTCCAGACCACGGGGTTCAAGAAAGTGGGGGCACCCGTACTGGATTGGGAAAAAGATGCCTCCGATGTCTTCGATTCGTCCTCTTCCTTGAGTAATTCTGTGTAGCACTTGGAGCATAGGCCTGCGGTTGCGGCGCTGCCGTAGAAGACGTAGCAGTTGCCGCAGAGCCTGGGGCTGCTGGGAGTCTGCTCGGACGCCATGTCAAGATGGAGCGGAGAGAGAAACGTGAACTTTTTGTGACTGGATATATGGAGGGAGGTGATGTCAGCCAAGTGCTTGCAGTGTTATACGCGCTACGGAATGAACACGATCGAGGATATGGTAGAAAACGCAGGGGCCGGAGGAGGGGAGGATTTATAAGAGAACATGCCTGTGATGAGAGGGTTTTTACGAGTCGGAGAAGGGGGGCTCGGTGAACCCATGCGAATCCCAGTAACACACGGATTTGAACGCGCACAGTCATGTTCGCTAGTCTATATCGCGGAGTAAAACGATCCTCACAAAAGACGAAAAAACGTAAAACTAATGTTATTCTAATGTTTTGGTCCATGTTCTTCTAATGTTTTTTTTATTAACCAAGCAACAACATCTGGTGACGTTTATATCTGTGTTATTTTGTTTCCTTCACACGCTATTCCCTGCCTCAAACACTTCATCCACTTTCCCTATATATAAATATAAGAAACATATCACACAGCAGCTACCCATAAACAAACTCGAACCATTTAACAGTTGCTTATTTCACAACAGTCTTTTTCGTGTAAGTTTTAATGTTTATTGTCCTGTATTATGTCCTACGTAATATTGATTCCTCACGACTGTTTTTTCTGTATAGATACGTATATTAAATAATTGTATAAATGGGCATAGCTGTGTCTTATATATATATATTTCCTGGATTTATCTCTTAAAAACAAATATACAAGCCCGTCTCATTTTACAAGACTCCACAAGACAATCTAGTAGGAATACTTCTCCCACTTGGACAAAAAAGAATTCTGCATTCATATACATCACTTCATAACTCGTATATGGGACAATTAATTCTACATATAGCTTGTTCCCGTACAGAAAATTCTCAAAATTGTACGTGCATGGCGTAGTTTTTGGTATCTTGTTCGCATTTTCAATGCTTTGAGGCTCTAACCAATCATGAATGTAGACATTGTGGTCTAGGCTCTCTCTCACTCTTTGATGTATTGAGTAATTCATAAGGTTTTCTATTATATATATATAAAATATTCAGAAATACGGCTGATTTTTAATCCTGACTTCAGTTATTGTTCTAGCTTATAGATGTTATCAATTTTCTAGTCAAAATAGCGTTTTTTTTTCAATCATATTGTGGCCACACTCACCTTGGATTTCATTTTTTTATTGTATTGAAGACGGAAGGATGGAAAGAGGAAGGAAATAAGTTAGGGCAAGGGAGAAATAGAGGAGAACAAGGATGCATGTATGCTGGTCCCCCTTTTTACAAGGAGTATGTCTTCCTATTAGAATGAGTGTATCCTTTCTTTTATATTTGATTGAGGCCAATGTTCATATAAATACTAGAGTTGTAACGTCCCATTTTTGTATTAATAACTCTAGTTTTGTCTACATGATTATCTTGTAGCCTCTTTTTCTATCGTGATCCAAACCCCTAATTTGTGCATAATAGAATGTCTGATTATAACAAGGAAACGAAGCTATTGGCTTCAAAAAAATAAGTATATAAGATATAGAAAGTCTAATTTATATCTTTCTTGTATAAATGGTGATAGGCATGACAATGGAGCAGTAAGAAACAAAATGATTTGATTAATAGAATTTAGTGATAGTTTTATGGAGATATAAATCAATCGAAGTATATTTAACAATTAGTAAGAAAGGAAATCACTTCTTAAATTTTTGAAGAATGGAAAATGGGGACAAGCGGACATGAACTGAGCAACATATTTGAGTTTAAGGTTCATAAGAGGGTGCTTGGAAGTCAAATTTGAATTTTTAGAGGCATGAAAATAGTCATTCGATCATTGGTGGTTGTTTGGACAAGGTAGATTGACTTGAAGCAATGTAGACAAATTATTCAATAACTCAAACCAACGTGTTGGCATCAACCCTATTGTCTCAATGACCAAAAAGTCAAACCGACTAGCAAGAATGTTAATTGACTATTAGTTCTATAAAAAAAATGATGAATCAAACAAGTATAGAGGGTATACATATATCCGTATTCACTGCTTTTGACCCAAGAACAACTACTGCATACACTATTTTCCACTTCTCATCACATCCTCTCACAAAATTGCCCTAGAAGAAGGGTTTATATTTAATTATGTACTAAATGCGGAGGATTCAACAAAACATTTATCCATAGAATTGATTGAACTGATACTTCAACTGTGGAATTAGTTTATTCAACTCTTCTTCTCTTTTCTCTTCTCCTCAATCCTTCAAGTTCCTTTAAAAATAAGGTTGAGAAAAGAAATAACAACCTTTCTTATTATCTTCTTCAGTCTGCTTCTTTCGGTAGAGCTAAAAGACCTAGAGGGAGATTTTACCTCAATTTTGTGGGTTTTGGAACCCTTTCCAATCCTTAAGGGAGGGAGAATGAAATACTTAAAATACTTATTATTAATGTGAGTGTCTAATTATATATAGAAATATTTAAGCATAAATGATCTTCCTTACTCTTATTTATATAGCTTGATAATTTTATCTACAAAAGCGAAAGGAAAACTTTTGGAAATAACCATTCCCAAAATGTGTACGAATGTAAATGAATATATGTAAACATGTTCAATTACTATTTTCATGTGTATATATCATTTTTTAGCAAGTCACATGTCTATTTATCTTCATTACATGCTAATGATGAGTTTTCTATAAGTTGATGGAAAATAATAAAAGTTGACAAAATTGCATGGAAATTGTTTTATAGATGGAAATTATGAATTTAAGTGAATATCCATGTAGTAGTATCACATCATGAAGTAGTCCAAGATTATATTTATAGTTATATTTATGCTTCTTTCATTATTTTACATTATGATAATATTAATTCATGTACCTTGGAATAGTTATGCAAAGTTCTAGGGTTTATACAGATGGTCATTAGTTTGAATGATGCCAAAGTACTAAATATTTTAAATATCATAACGTAAATGATATACTTATTTTAAGAAGATGAAATGTAATTTCAATTAGTTAGGATCTTGAACACTATAGTTTTCATTCCCCTATGATTGTGCATGGAAGGGAAAATGGGTCCATTTTTAATTAACTAGTAAATCCATGAGAAAAGGATGCAGAAGTTGATTATTACCATATTTATAATCTATGGGAGAGTTAGAGGGAACATAGGTAGGAGAAAGGCCCCCAATTTTCATGGCATAATTAACAAATAAATGATCAAGGGATAGAGACCCAATCTATAGAAATGTGAATGAGTACAAAGAACGTTGTGGTATGTGATATTTGATATGAGAAAATAATAAGAATGTGACCCAACCTTATAGCATGGTGTGGGAATGATAAGGTAGAGATGTTACAAGTCCCATCAACACTTGGGCTATTTATCTTAGAGAGACCCGCTATACCCTAAGGCATTGTGGTGAGTCGCGAAGGTGAGTAAAGTGTGGCAACTTCTACATAATTATAGGATGAGTAGTTTCAAACAATAACATAAAATAGAAAGTAAATAGTTATATATGATGTTAATTTAATCAGGTATTTTCTTGTTTTGTGTTGGAATTTATTACTCTCAATTAATATGCTCGAACTAAATAAACATTGAATATAGTAAATAACTTAGATTGTACTTGTCCTAATTAATTGAATGAAGTCAAAATTGCATTTAATCTCTCTTATGTTTTTCATGTTCACATAGAAAATTGCTAAAAATACATTGACAAACTTCATAGGTCCTAATCTCAAATCCTGCATCATAGGCTACTAGACAATCTAAATGAGTTTATAACTATATGTAGTGAATGTTCCAATGTGTATGTTAATATAAGGTTATGTTTAGATGTTTTGAGACACTAGACAACAACTTCTGGGTAGTGTTTTGTTGAAGTTTAAATAATGAAACCTAATTTCATATTTTAAAAGATTTTTGAAGAAATATAATGTGTTGTTAGTTGGAAGGTTGTAGATGATAATCGATGTATTTAATAATTTGGAACATTATGATATTGATTTTAGTCACTTTTATGTTGTTGTGTGTTGATGACTGATGTGCATTTATTACTTCAGATTATAGTTTTGATTAGAACCCTATCACCATCAAGACCGCCCCTAATGATCATGTTTTGCTAACTACTATTAAATGCACATGCAAAATGCATGTGACTTTTATGCAAAGTGAACTAGATAAATTCATAAAATCCTATTTATAATAATTTTATAATTAAGTAATAATATATCAAAATGACGCCATGACAGTACGTGCACATACTTATATACTTATACATATATGTATCCATCTATATATATTATGAAATTATTAAAATGGGAGAAGTACCACGTGGTAAATTTTCAAATATCACTATGCTTTTATGCTTTCTACATGATTTCAATTTGACTTGTATAACTTTAGATAGTCATGATGTGGTTGAATCGGAGTTTATACTATTCTTTTTTCTTTCTATAAGTTAATTTTTGATTTTATCACATAATGTATGGTTGTTGTTTTCTTACATGTCTTAATGATGTGGTATATTTCTTTGATATTTATCCAAATCAATGTATTCATGAAAATTTCCCTTGATGAAACTCTCAGTGACATATGTTTTAGTGCATACAACTACTTCAGAATATTATAATTTGGTTTTCTTATAATATCTGTAGTTATCATCTTAAAATAATTAAATAACTACATAAATTTAAAGAATACAACAACTATTAACTTCCATAAAAATGGTCTAATGCAAGTACATGGCATTTTCATAAAATTTTTACAGCATAGTGTAAATATATCTAAAAAATATAATACATTTACTATATTGTACCCTTTGATGGAAAAATAGATGTAGTGAAATGCATCAATGTTTATTATATTTCACAATTTCATGTTAACAGTAATATAATGTTTTCTTATAATTTTCATCATCATTGGTTACCAATAGGGAAGCCATGTTTCTCATAATTTATATATTACCCGTATAAGGTCACTAGAGAAAAATAAGTAGATGAAGAATGACAAAATATCAAAATCACTACAAAAAAGGGTCTTTAACTATAAAAAAAATTGTAGTGAAAACCCCATATTTTATAGCTAAAGGCTTTAACTACATATTTCTTTACACATACAAGTTGTAGCATATGCTCGTATAGCTAAAGCCTTTAACCATATTTTTTAAAAATGTAGTTAGTTAATCCATTCACTACATATTCATATGTATCCGGAAGTGTAGCTAGATATTGTCCTTACATATTTAAATATAAGTATAATTATAGCTAAATGTATGACTACAATTGTATATATAGTCAGTATGTAGCAAAAACATGAAGTTAATACATTTTATATGTATTTAGTGTGTAGGGAAAGGCAGTAGTTACTATATACATATATATGTAGTTGATTATGCAACTAGCTACATACACTACTACATAAAAGCCTTTTAGCGTCGGCTATTTAAGCTCTTTAGTGTCGGTTTCAAAGCGACACCCAAGTGGGCGCCGCGAAAGGGGGACACCTTCAGCGTCAGATTCCAACTGACGCCAAAATGTTTTCCGCCACCGAAAACACGCCAGCAAAGGGACTATCAGCGTCGGTTGTTTAGTAAAAACCGACACCCAATCTCTTCCCGCCACCGAAAATGTGCCAGCAAAGGGACTATAGGCGTCAGTTGTTTACTCAACAACCGATGCCAAAACTTTTCCCGCCACCAAAAACACGCCAGAAAAGGGATTATAGGCGTCGGTTTTTAACAGTAACCGACGCCACATCATCTGAATCGACGTCAGTTTTGTGATAATAACCGACGCCATATCCCCTGCCTGCCACCACGGTCGTGCTTCCCAGTACGACCGTGGTACTTGGTCACATAGATATCAGTTTTAGGTGAAAAACCGCCACCGTATAACATAGGTGTTGGTTTTGTTCAAATAACCGACGCCTATGTTTTGATTTTTTTTCTGTCAGTCTACAGACCTGCTGTGGCTGGTCGCAGGATGAGAAACCTATAGTTTAGTTATAAACTATAGGTTTTATGACATCCATTGATATCAGCCAACAACAGGCCACAAATTTGCAAAATTAACATGATGGACAACATTATATATATGTGATTCACACTCATGTATAAGAATATTTAATTCATATTATTTTTTCATCACACGCACGTAGAAACCAGTAGCAACCTACATTTCCTTTTATTTCATCTCTTTTCACATTCAGACACATGTAGAAACATTCATGTATTGATGATTTTCACACACATATGACAATTCATAAAAATTCATTCACATTCACACAAAATTAATTATGAGAACAAAGTTATTCTTTATTCATCATTGTCATCATTGTCATCATTGTCAATAACATCATATTGAAAAATACCCACTTTTTGTTGGGATTTTGCCCAATCTTCTCTTACATCATCTAATTCATCTCTCGTATAGGGAGCATGTATGAAGTAAGTGAATACATAAAGTGCAGCACGCACAAGTGTTTCAGATTCATATAACAACATGACAAACTAACACATATATAGTGCATAACAACAACAACGCTGAATTTACATACAACACTAGCTTAGTACATATATAGTGGGACTAAGGTGACAATCCCACCTGCTAAAATAGGTTACCAACAACTACATGTTACGTCTGGGAGGTCATGATTCAGCAACCGTATGCATTAGCAGGAGGAGAAAAAGATTTCACCATGAGTTAACATTGAAGAAGGTCTACTAACCTACATTGAGCTAAACAAGTTTATCAGTACTAGCCTAAGGCACAAGTACCGTTCGTCGGGACAATGACAGTCATGGAAGCTTAGTGGCCACTGGCCAGTTGAACGTGTAGTGGCCACTAAGCTGGTGGCCACTAAGCTTACACGACCGTCATTGTCCCGAAGAACGGTACTTGTGCCTTAGGCTAGTACTAATAAACTTGTTTAGCTCAATGTAGGTTAGTAGACCTTCTTCAATGTTAACTCATGGTGAAATCTATTTGTCCTCATGTTAATGCATACGGTTGTTGAATCACGACCTCCCAGTCGTAACATGTAGTTGTCGGTAATCTATTTTAGCAGGTGGGATCGTCACCTTAGTCCCACTATATATCTATATAACCTTAGTGTGGGATGCTTGCTTTCTCTCTGACTGTTGCGCTTTGGATTTACAAAGCAATGTCGATGGCATGCATAGTTATGTCATGGCCGCCTTGCATAGCCTGAATTGATTTGGTTAGTAACACTAAATGTTAATCTTGAATATGTGAATACATAAAAATATATATTAATTAAATTGGGAGTGACACTTAATACCTTGAATTCATCTGTTTTTCTTTGGGTAACAAACTCCTCCCAGTTTTTGGGTTCCAAGTAGTTCCATTGTTGTGTGGCTTCCTTCTTCCTATATTTATTTTTCAAAGAGAATACAAAAAAAAATTATTAGTGTAGAGTTAATGAAATACTGATCAATGTATAGAATTGGAATCAATCAAGAACCTATTCTCAGCATCGCGTATGTAATCTCAGGTGAGATTGGTCCTACAGTTCCTTAGGACCCTCCCACAATGTTGCATCACACATTTACGATGCATCTTTTTATCCAAATCAAATATGCTCTGCAAATTAAATAGAATTGCTATTAACTAGTATCCTAAAATATTGATAAAAAACATACTTACATAATATAATTATAAATGAACATATAGATAGAAACCTCAGGGGTATATTCTTAAAACTTACATTGTCAGGCGGTGCAAGCACGTCCTCACCCTCACGGTGATCATCAGAACGGTCATCATGGGAACATAATAAAAATATAAACATCCATGCCTCTAATATTGTGATCTTTTATCAATTAACAATCCTTCATTATGATCCCCGCAAACATACAAGTCATTGTGATCCCCAGCTTCAATGTTTGGTGGTGTTGGCAACCCAACTCAGAATGGATTGGAGTCATCATACTTATCATAGTACTCTTCTTCATCTATAGGATCTACAATGAACTGTCTTTTACCATGAAGAACAACCGACCATTTATCATTTGCAGGATCATCGATATAAAATACTTGTTTTGCCTGTGATGCCAATATGAATGGTTCACCCTTCTCGCCAATCTTTTCAAAGTTCACTAACGTGAAACCCAATTCATCCACTATAACTCCTTTGTTGTTGTCAACCCAATTACATTTAAAGAGCGGAATTCTGAAATCTACATAGTCAAACTCCAATATGTCTTCAATGACACTGTAATATGACATTTTAGCTTCACGTTGACTTTTATCCTTTGCACTTGCAAAAAACAATGAAGACGCTTGAAGGGTGACCCTGCTGTTTTGGACGAAACTCTTATGATCTTGATGCTTTGTGTAATATGAGAAACCATTTATGTCAAACGCTTCATAAGACATAACATTCAATTTTGGTTTAAAGGCGAGACATTTGATGGTTTCAGTAAGATTATCTGGTGTTTGAGATAGTTGATGTAAGACTTTATCTTCAAACCACTTAATAAATGTCTTGTTATGCTCTCTAGCAAGCCACATTGAATTGGATCGAGGATATTGTCTCTTGATGAAATTGGTATGTTCCTCAATATAAACACTCACTTCGTCGATGTTGTGTAAAATATACAAGTGACCTTGCTCCAACTGCTCACGACTGATTACTGTCACCCGTGATCCCAAAACTCCTTTGCCAAAATGCTCCTCAATATTCTTGTCATTCACGGGAGCGTCATTACCACTCAGAAAGTCATTGCAAAAATCCATAACCTCTCTTGCCACATAACCCTCAATAATACTCCCTTCAGGCCGATAACGGTTTCGAACATCACCTTTAAAAATGCTCATGTATCGTTCAAAGGGATACATCCAATGCAAGAAAACTAGTCCCAACATTTTCACTTGCCTAGTCAAGTGGACAACAAGATGTACCATGATATCAAAGAACGATGGAGGAAAATACATCTCAAGCTGACATAGGGTAACAACCACTTCTCTTTGGAAATTATTGAGAGTATCAGGGTCAATAACTTTGCTGCACAGACTGTTGAAAAAGAAACATAGTCTGGTGATTGCAATCCTTACATGCTTCGGCAATATAGATCTAATTGCCACAGGAAATATTTGTTGCATTAGAGTGTGACAATCATGAGATTTAAGACCTATCAACTTCAGATCTTTCATTGATACCAATGTACGGATGTTGGATGAGTAACCATGTGGCACCTTAACATTTACCAAGCATTCACAAAATGCTTTCTTATCCTTTCTAGATAACGTGTAACAAGCGGGAGGTAAGTATGTTCTCCGATCGTTACTAACTACTTTTGTTAATTTTGTCCTTATTCCCATTTCACGTAGGTCCATTCTTGATTTTATCTCATCTTTAGTCTTACCTGGTATATTCAACAGAGTATCGATGGCGCTATCACATACATTTTTCTCAACGTGCATGACATCGATACAATGACTGACTGTCAAAGAACTCCAATAAGGAAGATCCCAAAATATCAACTTCTTCTTAAATAAAGACTTGTCACTCCTTGTGGCCATAGTACATTGTGATCTCTTACCAAATTCATTGGCGATGTCTTTCACTCTTTCATAAACATCCTCCCCTGATATAGGTTTAGGTGCACCACGTTCCTCATTCTGTCCATTGAATGCTTTGTGCAACCTACGATACAGATGAAATTTTGGAAAAAACCTTCGATGAGAAAGATATACAGTCTTGCCACCGTGTTTTAGTCATATTGAATCAGTGTTCTCCTCACATATAGGACATACTTTAGATCCTTTGACACTCTATCCAGACAAATTCCCATATGCTAGAAAGTCATTCACAGTGCAAAACAACATAGCGTGCAAACAAAATGTCTCTCTTCGTGAAGCATCATAGGTCATCACACCTTCACCCCAGAGCTTCTTCAAGTCATCAATCATAGGTTCAAGATAAACGTCGATATCATTTCTAGGTTGTTTAGGGCCCGATATAAAAGACGACATCATAACATACTTATTTTTCATACACAACCAGGGAGGAAGATTGTATATAACAAGCATAACTGGCCAAGTGCTATGTTGGCTGCTCAATGTCCCGTACGGATTCATTCCATATGTACAAAGCCCAAGTCTTAGATTCCTATCCTCTTCACCGAATTTAGGGTACAATAAATCAATCTTCTTCCACTGTGGGGAATCAGACGCATGTCGTAGGATCCCATCATTATTTTTCTTAACATCTGCATGCCACCTCAAATTCTTCCCATCTATAGGATTGGCAAACAAGTGTTGAAACTGTGGTATTATAGGTAGATACCACATCAGCTTGGCGGGAGAACCAGTTTTGGACTCCCCCAAAGTCGTCAATTTATACCTTGACACACCACATTTCGGACAATCTTTCAAATCCACATAGTCCTTTTGAAATAATACACATCATTCTTGCATGCGTGTATCTTCTTGGCCTCCATTCCCATTGGGCACAACAATTTCTTTAACCGGTATGTTGAGATCGGCAGCTCGTTTCCTTCCGGAAGAATTTCTTTCAACAAAGACAACAATGACGTGAAGCTTTTATCGCTCCATCGATTGTTAGCTTTCAGTTTATACAATCTCAACACAGCGCTAAGCTTCGTAAACTTACAACCCGTGTATAACGGTATCTCAGCATCATGTACAATGTTTCTAAACATGGGAGGTGGATCGGTGTGCTCTACCCCACAACTATCCAGCATCGCATCAACGATGTCTACTGGAACTGGTTCATTCACATCTACGTCATCCGAGGCAATTTCTTCTTCCACAAAAGCACTGCTATCGACATCCACTGGTTTCAGGTTTGAAATCTCTCCATGCCAGTGCCATTCTGTATAACATTGTACAATCCTGTTGCACATGACATGTCTTCTAATTTCGTCACCAGTACTGACTTTTAAGTTGTTACCGCAATGCCTACATGGACAGTAGAACCTATCTCCAGGTTGTTTCCTATGTTCCTCAGCAAATCTAATAAACTGATCTAGACCAGAATTAAACTCTGGGGTGCAGCGATTGCGAATGGACATCCATAATCTATCCATTCTATGATCAAAGAGAAAACTTTAGGTTTTTATATACATGTGATGTCATTCTTATATATACATGTGATGTCATTCTTATGAAGCAGATTAGATTTTATGGTTAAAACTTTAGGTTTTTATATACATGTGATGTCATTCTTATATATAATAAATGTGTACCACCTATCCCATTCTTGAACACCTAATCTCACTAGTAAGTGTATAATGTGTATTCGGTTTTCAAGAAAATTTAGGTAGCATTTCCCCACTGTTCTCCAAGTACATATGTACTTAGAGAACAAACGAGTAAATGTTGACAAAATTTTCTTGAAAACCCAATACACATTATACACTTACATCCTAAGTGAGATTAGGTTTTCAAGAACAGTCCCAAACTGGGGACTATCCAAGATTTACTCCTAATGAGTAAATCTTGGACGGGTTTCTAGGCCAACAAATACAACACCATTTCCTTGTTCACAACCCCATTGAACACACAATTTTCTTATAAAAACACTTGTGGACAGCCATAACAACATATCAATGCTTCCTAAATTAATCAATGTATTAGGAAGAGATACCATGACACATTAATAGCTTATGAATGTTTAGATGCATTTATACTATCAATTCCTAGGGTTTATTGAATTAGGTCAAGCATGAGGATTAGAAGCACAAATATATGCAAGCACAAGATTTATTCATATCCTAGGTTGATTTGCAATAGCAACATCTAAATAAGTAAACTCAAAACATTAGATAAATAAATATAATCAGTAGATAAACAAATACAAAGCAATAGATAGAAAAGTACATCTCAGTTGATAAACAAATATAAATCAAGAGATGATTAAATAATTTTAAAAAGTAGATGAATAAATATAAAGCCCTAAATTTAAATAATGTGATGAATAAAAAATTATTATATGAACGAATGAGTACATAAGTAAATACAAATCAGTATTTAAGTAAATACAAATCAGAGCGTCTTGCTCTGGAGCTGGGAGAGGGGGCGAGACAGAGGGTTTTTGGGGATGTTTACCTCTTTTTGAGCCCAGTCGGGCATCTTGCTCTGGAGTAGGGAGAGAGGGCGAGACGGATGGGTGCACGTGGAAGCCGAATGGTGGGCAGGACAAGCGGGCAGGTGAGCGTGGAAGAGCGGTGAGCAGGCAGCCAACCAGCGAGCAAGGAGGAGGGAGAAGGGTGGCGGTCAGCTGGTAGTAGGCGGTGAGCTCTGGAGCAGGAAGCCAATGAGTGGTGATCTCTGGAGAAGGTAGAAGGCCAGTGAGCTCTGGAGTAGGCGGTGATCGAGCTCTGGAGTAACAGTCACTAGAAGGCCGGCAAGCTCCTGAACTGGTGGTGGCGGTAGGGAGAACGGTGGCCGACGGCGGCGAGTAGGGAGAACGGCAGCGGCGGCACACAAGGAGGAGGGAGCAGGCTGGATGACCATCGGCGTCGGGAGCGGCGGAAGGGTCTCTCATGATGAAACAAAGACGTGAATGGGGAAGAGTCTATTTCTCGCGAGGCCTATTAAGTTGACAAAGGCGTCGGTTATCTACTAAAGCGACACCTGATATACATCAGTGTCGCTTGCCAGCAAAAACCGACTTCCATTGGACAATCTTAACCCTAAAAATTTTCACGGGGATGGCGTGCTAAACCTTATTAGTGTTGGTTTTTCAAAAAATTGACAACCCTTTGGAGGTAATTTTTTCTCGTCTTTAGGCATCGGTTCTTAGGTACAAAACCGACGCCGTATGTGAAACTTTGAGGGTATTTTTTTTTTGCTCGAAAATTTGGATTTGGTGGGCTATTTTAGGCGTCGGTTCGTCTTAGGGAGCCGAAACTTAATAAAAGGTGATACCCGTGTCGGGCCGGTCTTCAAATATAGATGTCGGTCTCTGTAATTAGCCGACGTTGTAGGGTTTAGGCATCAGTTTTAGGTAATAATCGACGTCTCTAAATGTGACGTTATAAGCTATTTCTGTAGTAGTGATATGTAGTGCCATTTAGTACACATACATATATATTCTTAGCTCGACTATATATATATATATATATATATATATATATATATATATATATATACAAGCTATTTTAGTAACATAATTGTAGTATTTAGAACAAGTTATGCTCATTATGCCAATAATCTTACTTTCATTTATAATGAAACGTCGAATGTACATGGGGAGGACGTATACCTTGCCCCTATTACATAATGTGTACAAAGAAAAATATATACATTTATCAATGATTCAGTGGTCTACTAACATCTTTGTGAAAGAGTTGTATTTTTTGACCAGTTTTAACATCCTTATTGTCTTCTTCTTTTGTTCGAGTTGTTGTTGTTTGGCCAGCATTGTCCAAAAGTACCTGAGATAAAAATTTGAAAAGAACCTTCAAAGCAGAGATAGAAGGAATATCGTCCCTATGAAGTTGGTCGCTATGTTTGTACAGTGGTTGTACACATCCAAAAGAAAATCTGAGTTTCTTATTTGTTAACATATCAGAATGAAAGGCCTCAAATTCTACAAATATATCCCACAATTTCATGTTAATAAGATGGCCGCTGTTAGAAATAAAGAATATGTGATAATGCATAGTAGATTATTTGAAATATGAGACATTGAAATGTGCCACAATTTTGAAAACATAAATATGTGGTTTGCAAAACATAATAGAATACCTTTTTTCCATGTTTTCTAATGGTGCGAGTACAACAACCAGTACTGTTAAGTCAAATTCAATATATAACTGGAAGAATAACAACTCATCCCATAGACACCATCGAGGTCATATAAAGGTCATATACATAAAAACTAAGAGGTTCCAAACTCACGACAAAACTCACATGGAAAAGATATTTCTTCATTGAATTGCTCAATATCCATCACTTTCTCAACCTCTCCCCCAAACTTCATATTGGAAACTTCTTCTCCTCGAGAAGCCTTCCATGCTACTTAGGCATGAAAAAGAGATTCAACTATCTCAGTGTCTTCTGGAAGTTCCTTCCTTAAGATCTCATAGTCGTGAACAGACTCAGCCCACCTTTCAAGCTATTCCAAATTAAATTTAGCTAGAATCAAGTTTTGCATCTAGACACATATAGAGCATAGAATTACTGATGAAAAGGTGGAAGGAAAGAAGATCAGCTTAAAGAATTTGTTGTCATAAGAAGCAAAAATAACAACAGTTAGCATGAATCAGCACTACATTAGTAAGTGACACACTCGGGTATGGAAATTTACCTTTCCATATGAAGCATCTCTTCGGCGGAGAGCCTTGGTGTAATTTGGTTGGATCCTAAGAGCTTCATTCAATCATCCACCGATCTCTGCCCTTGTTCCATTTTGGAATAAAAAGAAATTAAGTGTAAATTATGACCACTCCTCCACTAAAGAACTATTAGATAGTAGCTATAGAAAGAGAAAGAGAAATAGTGGTGGTGATTGGGGTGACAATATCACACCATATAAGACATCACAACCATTATGATCAAGGCAGGAAGAGAGTCAAGAAGAACAAATCCATATAGGGGTTAATGAAATCCATACAATTGAATGGAATTTCTCAAATACTTCAAGCAAGTGAAGATCAACTGCATTTCAGAATACCAAGTTCTTAGAAAATTTATGAAATGTAACATTTTAGCATCATCAAATACCTCACATCTCAACTCTTTGACCGTGATTACCTAAACAAGACAAAAATATATCATACTTTCCACATTTCTAACCAAGAAATTAAGAGAAGATGGATATTATATAGATAGGCCTTTTTACTAGGTGCACAAACAACTTGACAAAATATTGAATCTGCAAATGAGAAGGGGAGGCAACCAAACAAATATGAATTCATAGAGCATCCTCAACTTAGAAAAGAATGATCCAAGCTACAAAAAACATCTATGTTCACACCAAAAGATTCGACTTGGACTACCACCATAAAAGAACGAGCCATAAAGCAAAGAAAGCATATAAACATTAACTTATGATTCTGAAAAGATTACCCAACAATAGTTGGATCAGAAATAGCAACTGAAAATCTTTTCTAATATCCAATAGACCATCAGCAAATTCTAATAGACAATGTTGTAAACAAGGCTAGAAACAAGAAAGCTTAGACAGGACATCAAGAAAAGGATGTAAACTAAGGAAAGTACTCTTGTAACTTGCTATTCAAGAAAGTTTGATAAAGAAAATTGCCGCTCATCTTTAGAGCTTGATGATTCTGGATTTGATTCAGCCTGATTTCAGGAACCCAGATTAAATCTTTTACTCAGCTATAAAAGTTTGAGAACAAGTTGTTGAAGCCTGATTTCAGGAACCCAGATTAAATCCTTTACTCATCTATAAAAGTTGAGCACTATTAGAGATACTCACCATCTCTAGTATCATAGTTGGACTACTTTTCAACTCAAACTATTTCAACTTCACGTGGATATAAACAAATCAGACGTAGCTTATGACATGAGATACAAATACAAGTCAATTTTCAGAAACTCTTTTACTCTAATCAGCATGGTTCCCCAATACCCAAGCACTACTTCCTCTTACTATCATCCAATTGGGTAGTAATATGTTTTATTACCTCTTATAGTCAATGTTTTGCAACCTAGCCTTGTTATGGCTCAAGTATTTGCTAGATCCTAGAATAGTTGGCTTTTGCATACGATGACCCCATGGAGTTAAAACGTAACTGCCAAGCCATCAAATCCTATTTTTAAAGAGTGGAAAAAAACATAGAGACCCACTACCATTTCCTTATATATAGATTCAAGATAGGCTGAATTAGTAATCATTAGTCAGATTTGAAGATCAACTAGCCAATTTATTCATATAGTATTTAACTAGTTGTTAATTTTAGTTCTTACGTAACTAGTTGGGCCCATATGAATAAAATCCAGCTTTCGGTGGAGTTATATGAATATAAAAAGGGATTACTATGGTTAATGACTTAATAAAATGAAAAAAAAATCATATCAAATAAGTCACATGATGCATCATCATCCATCTCTGTAGTAACCTTAATCAAATTGAGTTAATTAGCCACCTGTATTCTGAACAGAACTGCAAAACTATGTTCCATGGAAGTGTTACTGGCCCCTAACTATTGTGATTGTAGTTATAAATGTTTGGACATTGTGATATCTGAAAATGGCAGCTACACCAGTCCTTTGGTTTGGTAGGCACACAACTTATGTATTAATTTTGATAAACCATCGGCAGGTGGCTTCGATAGTTCAAATATGTTATTAAATTGTTATATTATGCTATTTTATTAAGACAATTGTTTATGAGAAAAACCATTACAAGCAAATAGGTTAAAGACGTGCTTCAAATTCCTTGGAGTGAGCTACTGGTTTGACAACTCAGTTTATGAAGTTATTTGTGAGAGGGGGTGGACAACAAGAAGACATACTTGCCTCATCTTGACCAAACAATTTGGACTCTTGGAAGTACCGTGAGGAGATGGTTGAGGCAGAGGATAGGCCAAACGAGATGAGGTGGTGACTGGATTACTAGTTGATCTAGTACGTTGGCCAAAATGAGAAAAGGAAGACCCACGAGAAGCAGGTTGTAGGTAACTCTCGACCTTTTGGGCGTGGTGAAAAGTATCATCTAAGGAGTCATATTGTTGTAATTGCTTGTCTCGCTTAATATTGGGGTGTATACAGTGCACAAAGCGAGCGGCTAATTGCCAATCTGAGTCATTGTGAGCACAACGGTTTTTATCCTCTTCAAACTATTCAATGTACTCCTGAACAGAAGATGACCCTTGGCTAAGGGCCATCCATTCGGAAAGAAGTTGTCTTTGGTATTGGGAGGGTATATAGCGTTCATGTAGCTTGATTTTCATCTCATCCCAAAACAGAATAGGAGGTTGACCACTACGCTCCATGTCACGTTGGACACCTTGCCAATACCTCTTGGTAGACCCTTCGAGTTTCATTTTCAAAAACCTAATCTGTTGGGCATCTGTCATGTTATACCAGTCAAAATAATCTTCCAAGCTGGCAATCCAATTGAGAAAAGCCTTAGGGTCAAGTTTTCCATCAAAAGTAAGGGCATCTACCTTAACTCATTAGGTGATATCATCCTGACGTGGGTGTCTTGGGTGGTATTGACCATAAGGATTTTGGTGAAAGCATGGGCCATGTGGGGGTGTGTGAAAAGCATCATGTCCAGGGGGATGAGGACGTGGTGCAGGAGGTTGGATGGGATGATATGACAAAGCCATTGGTAGTTGAGGATGTGGATAATGAGTTGTAGGAATGAATTGGGGGTCAGGGGCATTGCGTTATGGGGGGTATCACCGTGTAAGGTTTGTGTGTGGAGCAGTGGGTTGAGGCGTATAATTGGGAGGTTGATAATATGGTGGTTAGTAGTGGTGGTTTTCCTCATAGGCCTGTAGGGATTAAGGGTCATGTTCAGCGAAAGGGTCAGTGGCCCCTAAGTTTTGGTAGTCAGGGATCTCTTGAGGTTGTGGTGAACAGATTTGCAAGGGAGTAAGAGCTAATGGGGATCGAGGTGCATTCCTAATATTTGGTAGCATGCCATATCCCAAATAAGGTGTAAAATTTTGACCGACCATGAGAGTATGTGTTTGGAAGATTGTGCAAAGCTCAGTCGTTATGGAATTGAGTGTTTGACCAAGAGTATCCAGGTTAAGGGGGTTTTAGGAAGATGCAGAGGATTCTTCCAGAGTGGGTTCCAACATAGGGCTATTAGACCTATGATCCGACATAATGAATTGTAGCGAAACAACCAAAAATTATTGTGCCAAAGGGACACTTAGTTTCTGAGATGGATAACATGAAAAACTTCAAGAAAAAAAAATACAGACAGATATATGAAAGTAAATAGTGCGCCAAACAAAGAAAAACCTCTCACAAAAATAGGACTTGGCATTTTTGCAGTGGGGGAATCAAAACTCCCTATGGACCCTTTTGGGAATGTACTAGAAATGCAGAAGAAGAACAAGGTACAGTAACAATGGAAAGACCTTACCTGAAGTGTAGATATCGAATACCCTTTACTATCTGTAAAAGATGTTGAAGAAAGGTTCCTTAAAGTTGATGTAGAAGGAAGTGCCTCAGAAGGAAGTATGATCCGGTATGCCCTGACCCTACGCCGATCCAACTTGACGGTGAGTTGTAGGGGGTAGCGGCCCCTTGCTCAGGGGTTTGGGGGCCGGAGCCCCTGAAAAAAAAATTGGGGGGTTTCTTACTAGAGGCTAGTGATAGAAGCAGCAGGGGCGGCGGCAACAGCAGCGGAAGATAGTGGCGGTGGGAGAGGACAGTGGTGGCAACAGCGACAGGGGCCGACAGCTATAGCAGTGGTGGACGGTGGCGGCGGCAGCAGCATGGGGTGGCAGATGTAGCAACATCACACAGCGACGACGGCAATTGCGGCAGCAGTCGGCGGCCGTAGCAGCAACTGACAGCAGCAACAGACAGAAAGGGACGACGGCAGCGGGGGGCGGCAACAACAGGAAGAGAGGGTAGTGGGCAGGGTTTGGTAGCAGCGGCGGTGGTGGTGGGTTTGGTGAAGGTGGAGGATGACTGATGGAGGATGGAGGGTGATGGCTGGGCAGGACCTAACCCTAATGCTTTTAGGGTTAGGCTCTGATACTACTTAATGTAAAACTATGGCTATTTAAAAACAAAGTAGGCAATGACTAAAAGAATAAAATTATGATGAATAGTATTAAGAATATTAAAGAATAAAATTCCTCTTTCTATATATTACCGAGTAGGAAGCCATATTTGACTAACATGGAAGGTCTTACGTGTGCCTTTCTACCCAATGGAGGTCTCAGTAACATTTAAACTGCAAATTATTACATTTTTAATGGTGGGTACTCTACTACTCTTATAGTTAAATTATTGGATCCAACTTTTTGATGAGTGATGGTGTTTAGATAACTTAATTGGCTTTCTGCTTTCCCTCCTAGCTCACCTACTGAACTGACTGAGTTATTTGTGCAACACAACTTTGGTAATGAGTTGAATTTTCAATGTTAAAATGTAGGCCTACCAACTATTATGAGAGGAAATAAGGTAATTTCAGCTACTGCCAGCCAATATCATTGAAAAAGCAAAAGACAAAATATAGATTTATGTGTGTTAACTTGTTCCAAAGTTAACTTTGCTTACAAAAATGCTATGAATATATACAAGAAATAGAAGAATAATACCTGAGCAAAGATGATGCTATTATTTCATCATGCTTTTCCAGAATGGAAGTAAATATCCACTATAGTTAATCGCATTGAGGTTAGAACTGTAACAACAAAAAAATTCTAGTTAAGGAAACACTATCTAAAAGGTGCTCAAAAACATCATTAGTATAGAATTCATTTTGCTTTTTCTACTCTACAATCAAGAAGGTATTGTTCATAAGAATCATAGGTAGGTGAATCTTCACACATTGTTAACAAGATATTTAATGATCTAAAGACTCACAACTTCCCTCTTCTCTTCCAAAAGGCAAATAACAAATTAGAAAATTTAATCGCAAGTTAAATGTGTTCATTTAAGAAATAATTCTACCAAAGTATCATAGTAGATGATTGTCTCCTACTAATAACCAACAGTCAAAACAAAAGCAATCAATAAATAGTTAAACTACTAGCTTACCCATAGTTGTATATAACACTAGGAATTAGGTTGACTTGACTATGTTGGTCAATTATATGTAAAAAACACTCATCTAGAACAACAACAACAATAGGAATCTTAGAGTTATATTCTAGCTTTTGAACCACCCCTAAAGAAGGCGGAGGAGCATTGAGATGTAAACACTAAACAAAAATTCAAAAAAAACCAGTCTCCAGATCATTTTTTACCCTAAGAAGCTTATGTTGTTTCTCAAAAAGTTGCAAGTTAACCCTCCAAACACTACCTACAACAACAAGTTTGTAGGATTGGAGAATGAGGCGTAAGAGGAAATGTGTGAGATAGAAAGGGCCACAATCTTTGATGTAGAAACTCAGGAACATCATACACAACCTGCTAAGGTATGGAAGAAAAAGAAGAGTGCTGAAAATAGGAAAGGGTGTGAGACCACAAGGAAAGAGTCACATACAGTCGTCTATCCATATGTTGATGAGGTGATCGAATTCTCAAAAGAAACTATATATACGGATATGATTTTAATTGAGATTGAATTGGAAGAGACAGTGGACAGGGAACCCTTTTCATCTAGAGTAAAACATAATAGACATAAAGTAGATGATACTCCTACACTAGCAGGGAAGAAGATCAAGGGAAGCAGCACCAAAATGAAGCGAAAAGGTAAAATAAAAAAATTGTCTCCCTCAGAAGACAGGAGAAGAAGCATTAGGCTTCTTGTTAAAGAATCCATTACTAAAGAGGCAGTGGAGGGAGAGGCTAGGGGTATACCACTAGAAGGCCAAGAGGAGCAAGGGGTTGAGGAAATATGTGCGAGTAAAGAAGGTTCGCTTTAGGTATAACCCAGATGACAATGTGCATGATTGATAATTGTACATAAGAGCAAAGAAAAGGGAAGGATCAGAGAGATCATGGCTCAACATATGAGAATTAGAAGAGCTAGCAACTTAGTAGAATAGCTGAAACAAGTCACAAGTTAGCATCACAAATACTAATTAATACAAAGCTTCTACTCCAAGATGAAGTCATTCTCTATAGAAATCAAGACATTGTGCATAAAATTGCTCTACACGTACAAATTCGATCAAAACCTTGTTCAACCAAATCAAGAGAGGTCTGCAACTCCATTAGAAAATTGGATGAAGATAAAAAAGAATTATATGTCATCATCGACATATTCTAAATACATTAATCAACCAATGATTAGATAAGAATAAGATCATCTTCAAGACTACAGATGGATCCTCCATTTTTGTGTAGACTATAGAAACACTCCATTTTTTATGTAGACTACAGAAACATTAAGGGATCAAAGTGATTTTTAACCAACATAACAAAAATTTAATACATGCAAATCCTCCCTTTTTTGCATGAAGTGCAGAAAAATTGAGGTTCAAATGGTGTCAAATACAACAAAAAACATAGAAGGTCAGCTACTTGATTCTAAACAGTAGCTGGAACATCCCCCCTAAATGTACCCCTGACCCTCTCAAGAAAGTGTGTGAGGTAATCAAAATCACAAAGGGATATTGTTGTCATCTAACTAGACCGATAGAGTTTACTCTTGTGCATTCTTGGGAGTTCAGCCGCCTGGCTAAACCAAGTCTAACCTTGTAAGGTATTTGTGGCATAATAATCTGCCTAGATGCATCCGTATTTACTATTGGAAGGCATTCCACTTGATGCTGATAATAGAAGACCTGCTGCAACAACTTTGCTTCCAACTGGCGTCAAGATGTGGCTTATGTCAATGTGCTATTAAAACAAATCACTTACTGTGGAGGAGTGAGTTTGCTAATGCAAAGAAACTAGAACAAGACAAACAACTTAATGATGAAAAGAAGAATTAGTGGCTCATAACATTAGTGCTAAGGGATGTGGTGATATTCAATAAGAGGCATCAGAATGATGATATCGATGAGACTTTCAAAAGGAACGAGCCACAAAAAAAATGGAAAAAAATAAGAGGTTAAGTGTCAATAGTGTAAAGCTTGAATGGGCTGGATGACCCTATAGAACTTAGCAAACGCTTACATCACGAGAAGAATTAATGGCATCTATCTAAAGGAAGACAAATACAATTGAAAAAAAAATCTATAAAAGGACTGACATTGTGAGGATGCATGTGTTGATCGCTTATTTTTCAAGATTTCCCAAATTAGTAGACTTGATGAGTGATAAAGGTCATTTGCATGAGGTTTAGACCATTCTCATCTTATGAAAATGCAGAAGAATTGGTGTATTTTATAGGCTGCTTCAAAATATCTTATTGCATTGCAAGGTCTTGTTGTGAACTAGTTGCACCAAAAGAACTGAAGTGACAAGGCACGAGCAATACAAAAAACCATAATCACCATTTGCAAGATCATTCTGTATACCCCATACCTGTAAGATTTGTAAATGAAGATTCCAACTTTTCAAATATCCTATGAAAGACCCTTGCATGCCCACCTAGACAAAAGTGTGACAAGTGTTGAATAAGAAGATAAAGCTTCCAACTAAATGTTCTAAATAAAGGACGTCATATTATCAGGAATTAAATATTCTATCAACCAAAATGAAAAAAGTTCTAACAAATTGAGTGGCATCACATACATGCTTTTTTTTAGAAGTTACCTTTGTTTTTGGGGAGTGAAATGCAACCTAAGAATAGAAAGAATTTTTATTTACTCAATGTGTGCGTGCTTTTGCAAGGTTCCAATAACTTGATATGCATGGGAGCAAACATCTGCATGAAATTCTATGGAAGTGGCATAAGTACTAGTAGTCTACATGCTCTCTATTAAACTCCAAAATTTATTAAATTGCCATTTCTCTTTAGCATGATCCTGAATGACGCATACATCTCCATCAACCATAGGAAAGATGTCTTGATCCTCATAAATACTATGATAAAATGCAAACAAGAGAAATGAAATATAATCTTGTACTAAAAATAGACAAGAAGGAAAAGTCACCCAAACACTAAATTTTTATTACCTCTTCAGCTATGATGATTACTCTCTGCCAATGTAAAAGAATAAATCCGCATTCCCCTGTCAATGATCTCTTCAACTTGGTTTCAGATATTTCTCAAAGAATTCATAGCATGATCCATCTTGGTTTTCCTGCTACAAGGCAAAAGCATAAATCTGCAGGGTCATTGCACAATCTCAAGCTCAAGCTATTTTCATTACCTCTCACTATTCATTAACAATTAAGTGAATTGAAAATTGCAAATCTGAAGTTGTTTTTGTTACCTCTCAATGTTCATTAAAAAGTATAAACCTCAAACTTTTATTACATGGCGAGAAGCACTAAACACGCTGAAAGGAATGAACTGGACATGAAACCTAAATTACATCCATCGTAAGGCTTTCTCTAAGGCATTGAGTAGATAAGGACCAAATTCTTTGGTTTTCTCCGATCAAAATATTTTATATGCTCTATTGTCTCTTTACTCGAGGCATATTTCAATAAATCTATTATCAAGACTATGAAAAGAAAAGCAACTATCACGATACATGAAAATTCCAGTTCTAGTCTAGGCCGAAAATGATCAACCATTAGCACAACACATTTAGCAAGACCCATCATCCTTGGGGAGCCGATAGCCTCATCCTGATAGGATATGTTTTCTGATTATTGTGACAACTACATGTGATGAGATTAGAATAATCCAACATATTGATCTACATTGATATAACCAATATTATGTGAGAAACTATAATTTGTAAAGTATGCATAAAATTATGAGATGCATATAGTCAAAAGATCTGTAAAGATCTTCCACACATTTGTATATCCATACCTACAAGGAAAGCAAAACAAAAATGAGAGGTTTCAATCAAGTTATGAGATGTATATTTGCATTACATAATATAATGTATACACATCTTTGTAATTGTAATTGTATATGTTGATAACTCATGTGTATATGTGTTCTGTAATTATAAAGAAAATCTAGAAAGGATGCTAACTTCAGTGAGTTAAGAATATTTAGATGTTGTATACAAATATTCGTCATATGTGTATTCATGCAAACTCACATTTAAGGTATCGTGTGATTCATGAATGAAGTGTTTTTGAATTGTCCTTCCTCTACATTTTGTTTCACCTTGATCCGATCATAGTATCAATTTCTTAAGTGTCATGTATGACATGTATTAGTGCATCTTCTAGTGAGCTTAGTTCATTGAATGAGTTAGTTATGTTAGTTTAGCCTCTACATGTTGTTTGAGTCGTTTTTGCATCCTATCTTCGGTAAGATCTTTACAACTGATAAAATGCTTCTCATGTTAGATCTTAGGTGCTTGCATGGATTTTCATAGAAGTGTTGATATGGTAATTGCATAAAAAAATATTGTAGATCCAACAAAAGTTTGTTCTGAGCGTTGAATTCCATTTTTTATATGCTAGATAATCTAGTTCAACATTTTCCATATTTTGTATTCACATTCTGGTTGATATAAGGATTTTCATTATAATCATGATGCTTCTTCATTAAAGTTTCTTTTACACTACTTCATTCTCATTTTTTCACATTATGAGCCTTAAATGCTGATTTTCCTTCTTAATTTTGTTGGCATCAACACAGTTCTCAATTATGATTAACAACTGGTGTGAGTCCTAGCTTTTCATTTCTTCTTCGTTCTGTATTTGTACTTTATAAAATATTTATGATTTTAATAATATCAAAATGAATACCATGTGTTGTTCATGCCCCTGTTTCCCATTATTTCGATATGTTATTATATACTAAATGCACGTATATCATGCTATATAATCATATTGGCATCCTAACTGATATGAACTTCCTTATGTAATAATATAGTTTTGTTAACACACTCATGGTTAACACATTATTACTGCATGTTGATGTATTTCTATCATGGTATATACATATAAAATGGATATTCCAAATATGAATAGACGAGTTGTCACATGTAACGCATGTGTCTGTCTCCTTGCATGTGGTCAGTGCATTTGTGTTTTCCATGTAAGTGGAAAATCGCGTGTGTCCTACCTGTTCCAGTGTAGATATGAAAATCTTAGCGATGAAAATATGAAGCATAGTGTATATCACATAAGAAACCATTAAATCAGGAACCACGTCTTCTAAAACTGGCCTAAAAGAATTAGGGACTTGTTTATACAATTTTTTTATTGCAATGAGATTGTATATATGATAAAAGGGTATTCTTGAAGAGAATGAATTAGGTTGATCTATACTGATTTACATAACAAGGAGTTATGAAGTAATTTATGTGATGTACCATCTTTTCTTTATACAATAACTATTTTCTTAAAAATCTATTCACATGATCTACAGAAAATGTCATCTAGTGCACTTCTATTTTCAGTTAGATGAAGACGATGCTTATTTATTTCTCTGCTTAAAACTTGCTTTCAGGTTCACAGGACTATTTAGACAAATCACATGTCCCACAAATGGTCAAAATTGTGAGAAAGGTAGCAAACCTCCGCTCGAAGGGCCATCCTTCAGAAGAGTTGATGGTTGTAACCAAACCTGGTCTCCAACATAACAATGCAAGTGCAAGGAAAAACAACTGATCTAACCTGCATGCCAGGAAAAGTGGTACATAAACACATGATTCCTAGTTCAATACAATATCTCTTAGCATCCAATATATTAATAAGTCCCAAGATTATAGGTTCCTATATAGCCCGAGGACCAGATGCCAACTCAAGAGTACGCAAAAACAACATGGGATTCACTTTAATTTCTGTTCAGGGAGCATACTAATGAAGAAAGGGTAGGTTGGGATATGAAGATTTTCAATGATGCATGATTATTTGCCAAGCTCTGTGGTAATTTCCCGCAAGGAATGTTTGCGGTTCTTACTAGACTAATGAAGAATTGTACCGTCAAGATGACCACCATGAGATCTACATTGAAAGCCACCATAGTATGCTACTTGATGGGCACTTCTGCTTTGAGTTTCTTGTTGGCAGTAATCATTGGGATTAGAAACACCAGATGAATTGTGTGCAACATACTAGAATCTTCCTTATCCGATCTTATTCTTCTAGGCACTTCATAGAGTACAAATAGCCTATACAGGTCAGCAAATCAGTTGAGCTAGAACCAAAAAAAGTACCTATGAATATACTCTAGCAAGCCACTGAGGTTAAAAACGTGCTATAGAAAATCAAAGAAGCTAATTTTCTGTAACATGGTAATTGCCAATAAAGCTAATTACTAGACTATCAAAAGTCAGATCCAAAAAAATATTGCCACCAAGACACCCAAGCAAAGGATGAGTACTCATCATTGGCAACAAAATTAGTCATTTGAAGACAAAGCAGAGATGCAAAAAGCATGATACCACAATGCAGTTGCAACTGAAGTGGATAGTGGAGGGACATACCTTGATAACAACCATCGCACTTCCTCTCCACTAAGATCCAAACGTACATCTAAATCAAAGAGAAAATGGATTATACTAAGGTCATGAAGCTTAATGGTCTTCCCTACTCTGTCATGAAAAGTGAAATCATAAGAGTCTAATAAATTAGACCTGAGTGAGGAGAATGTGCATATTGCTTACAGACCTGATGGCAAGGGTACAGATGAAGCATAGTGGAGTTTGAATCATATATGGAAATTATCCGTTCACCCTAAGGAAGCAAGGAAAGCTACAGTAAGATCTAGGCAATGATTATGACACTTTTTTCCTATCTAAGATTCTTCATATTTTTCATTCAAGCCACTTTCTATATAGTCTTGATGATCTAGTATTACCCACACTAGATTGGGCTAATCTTACCAAATAGATACTTGTCTATTTATGGAATCCTAAAGGAATAAGAGCATCCTACCCCCAATATGACCTGGTAATGTTACGAAGGCCTGTCAAGCGTGGTGTAGGTAATCAAAGGCTAGTGCAATGCATTAGGAATTAAACTGAAGTAGAATCACCTTCAATGGTAATGTTAAGGAGGCAAATGTTAGCTACAACTCATAAGCAAATCCAACACTAAGATGTTCAAGTTAGTGACAACAAAAGGAAGATAAGTGAGAAAACAAATAGAGATTAAAAGCATGCACAAATTACATTAAAAAAGTTGGAAATAAGTGACCTATAAGGTTAGATATAGTTTAAGATATGACCTATAAGGTTCTATATCTCACCATGGCTTTCCCTAATCAATTTATATTGTGATGACTACTTCAAATTTAAAAGTATGCATTCTGAAATTCAATAGGTTGCACATCACAATCACTAAATTACTAGATGATATGATTAGTTTAGATAATAGAACTATATGAGTACTCAACCCAATATTAGTATATAAGTTAGTGGGCATACGAATCAAATTGTTATATAAACTGAATCCAAGTTTAGGTTAGCATTTAAGAACACCTTAGTTTAAATATTAAAACTGACCCTATCATCAGTTACAAATTTTAAGTTTTTTAATTATATTCAAGTATAATTAATTATGTAAAAAACATCTAATCAAAATTATTATTTAAAAAAACTTAGTTCGGGTTATTTCCCATACATAGAATCTGCAAAAGTCGATATATGATACCTAATGCCATCACAAATGTTCCGTATAAGAAAAACAACATCAGATAATTGGTTATGCAGCAAAAGCTACCTGTTTATATTGACTCCTTCACTTTGACAAAAGAACAATCCATTCATTCAAAGTCTTCCATGCACGATCTTCATAACAAACCTTAATTGTTGAGATAACAACATCCTGGTTCTAGTAAGATCTCCAGGAAGCCTCATCTCCTTCTCTTGGTTCAAATACGACCCATTTGTGGCCTCCAATTTCATTTCTCAAAAGGCCAGATTGCGTCACAGTAACAAGAAGCATGTTAACAAATACATCCAAATAAAACTCAAGTTTACTACTACAAGTCTACAACATTTGTACCAATTGAACCTACAGAGGTTTGGCATGAACCTAGGTTTGAAGTTGTAGTTGTTGGCAGGTAGCATACATTGTAAGACTAGTTGCCATTAGAAAGAAAATAGCCACACTTAAAGCAAGACAATGAAATAGAGTGAATCAAAAGAACCCTTGTTGCACCAATAAAAATCACTGCACCAAGCTCAAGTTGTGGAGCATGCACACGAGTAGCAAAATAGAGAATGAAACTAACTATTAGGGGACATTAATTATTAAAATCATTGATATACATGTGATTTGATCATGTCAAACAGATTTTGTACTGAATTTTAACTAACAATCAGTAATGGGAAGGTTTTAATGACTTATAGTTTGATATCCATACAGTTTGCAAGGATGCATATTCATTTTTCTCATATACATAAACTTATATGACCATCTAGGAAAAGATCCTTGATTTACCTTCATGTCAAACATTATTTTGGGGTTCTTGCATTTATTTGGGAGTGGGGTCACTCACCACCCTACTATTTTTCAAAAATAATATAGACTTGATAGTGCTATCTGATATAGACTTGATAATAGAAATAGTTTTAGATATGGAGTTGGAAACAATATACATATATTGAATAGAGTTCTCTAGACTTAATTTCCATCCACACAAGAATAATCTGGGTGCTACAGGACAGAAATAATCAACAAATTATATAGGCTATACAATGAAGAGAAAGAAAATATTATGGAATTATATGGAAACCATAGTGCTATTAGATCACAAAATAAAAATACCTTAGAATAGTACATTTTAAAGAATAAGAGAAATGCAGATTTTTCTAGATCTTATAAAAGTGCTGAAACAATATTATAGATCTTTTAAGTGTGCAGAAACAATCTATAGATCTTTTAAGTTTGCAGAAAAAAATCCTAACATGCACATGAGAGTTAAGATCAGATAATGCTTTCAGTGTTCCTCATTGCTACAACTCATAAAATACTTACTATTGATTGGTATAGTACTAATAACATGGTACTAAAGAAGAAAAATACAATATGTATAACAAGCTAAGTTGACAACAAAACATAGATAATTTTCAACATATATATACCTGACCTACTAGCTTGGGTAGCTCAAGAGAAGGAAATACTTCATATTCGACCAGTTGGTCAATCACTAGGGGACGTTGACCCTTGGAACGGAGAACATACTAAATCTATTGTGCATTTTAACATGATCAATCCCCACGACATCTACTGAATGAGGAATCAGAAAAACACACCTTTGCAATGCTAAGAAGCTTAGAAACCCAATGAACTGATAAACAAAGTCATTTACGAACATATAAAAAGCTTCTTTGCTACAAAGAGTAAAAGTTTATTGGGTGCATGCAAAGCCGCAAATGAAGGTATGAGGACAATAACAACACAAATTTGACACTCCAAGGGAGTCTGTTTAGCAGGATTTTCACCATATGATGTGGACATGCCCGATGATGAAGAGGCTTGAGTTTTTCTTTTTAGCTGATGATAACAAGGAAGTTTTACCTCATTTTCAGAACATGTAGAATGAGAAAAGGGAGTGGGGAAGTCCTAAGAAGCCCTTGAAGGGTTCCATAGCCTTGTCCTCCCTGAATGTCTTTGTTGTTGCAATCATCTTCATTGATTTACTTTTGGATCAATGGCCTATTCCAACCATTCCACTCATCCATAAGTCCAATGAAGATAATAAAAGTTCATGCACGAGATGGTGCATTCAAGATCCAGCTGTAGCCAGATCTCTTCCTGACCTTGGTCTTCTCTATCAAGTGCACTTGTGGTCATCTAGGTGTCTGGCCTATGAAACAATAGATTCTTGGTCAGTGAGACCTTGAACAAGGGCAACTAATAAGGCTAAGTAAATGGGTATGCAGCATATAAAAAAGGTGGATGTCACTACAAAAAATCGTTCATGTGAAGTGTAAACACATTAAGTCTAATCTAAAGAAGATATAGAAGCTACAGATTGCACTAGCATACTAAATAATCACTCTCATGACATAATTTATTAGTAAGATAAATAGCATATACTTCATCAATGCCATGCAAAGACCACAATCCACATATAATCAAAAACATGTATAACATGAAATCACTATAGAATTTCCATCTGACTTAGCTCTAGTCAGCTGTCCATATTTTTAGCTTGACTTAGCTCTGGCTCACTGCATAATTCCACCTACTTTAGATCTAACTCAGATGCTTCCAGCTGACTTAGCTCCAGCTCACTTCACAAACTTATCAGTTATAACCTCTAAGGAGGGGGAAGCTAGCACATGCTAACATATAACATGCTAGACACTCAATAGGAGTTCGGTATTGATTTTTTTTTATATTCAGGCTGGTTACTATTACATTTTACATGGTTGTCAAAGACTTTAAGTGAAGGTTGTACACTTTGTAGGTTGCATTTCTTTGCACTTCTATGGAAGAAGTAGCTGGTGTTTAGCTGAGTTTGAACTCAAGTCTATTGCAATCGTCATAGCCCTACTTGCAATCATAAATTGTAGGGTACAAATAGAGAACAAACAACTAATAATCATATTTTGCACTTCCAAAAATATGGCATTCAGATTCACCCTTTACTGATGAAGTAGAAGACAATTCTATGTTGTAGATTTGTTTTCCACTTGTATAAGACCGAAAATAGAATACCTAAAAAATAGTCCATGATTTACCAAAAGAAAAACACCATTTTGATCAACATGAGAAGTAGCAAGGATATCCATGTTAGAGGATGGAGATAATGAAGTTGGACATATAAACATGCATCACATCAATTCTTCTAGCCAATATGACATCCCATATCTGAAAAGTCCTACCTATACTGGATGATAGAAGCCATTTTCCATCCTCACTGAAACATAAATCAGTCACATGATTATGATGCCCTTCAAACTTCATAACCATTCTTAGGGCAATGATATCAAACACAAGAATAGTCATATCATTAGCCAGAGTTGCAAGGAGATCATTTTCACAATGATAGGGTAACCTTCGTAACATGGTGGTCTACTTTCGGTCCAAATTGCAGTTCCCATTTATTAAAATCCCAGATCTTAACATCAATGGAGTACCCAACATTGATTAGTATCAAACAACAGATAGTGTACCAGTCTATGGAAATAAATCATACATCTTAATAAATAATGTTGTGGTCTAGTTAGATCCTACTCAGTAAAACGTTTTCTGCTTAAGAGGACTCTACATGTGGAGCAAACTCAGAAGCTATGGTGTCATCATTCCCTCGTGAGTTGGAACATTTCCATTTTGCCAAAAGGAAAGCTTTGTCATGAACAATCCATCAGAGGACATGTTAGGAAGTATGGAATTGAGTTCAAACTAGAGAAGTTGGTAAGAGAATTAACTATAGCGTTATAGTCTTACAAATAATAAATAAAAAATAAACTTTGATATAGTAACATCAAAAAGTTAGGAAGTATGGTATTGAGTTGATATTAGAGGAGATGCTAAGAGGTCAATTATATCTTAGAGATCACCATTCTACAACTCTTCGGTGACCTTTCTTATACCTTGAGAGAGGGCAATACAACTACTCAGAGATTTTCTAAGATGGGCATGTGCTGATTCTGAAGTCATAGTTTCACCCTATTGAAGAATCCTATACCATCAGGAGGTTGTAAGTTTCAGTCAGATGTGCCAGCAACCATCAAAGGATGCACAACCATAAGTGCATAGCAACACTTAGGTAAATGTTGGGCATGAATAGGATTGGACAACCTAGTATCCCTACACCTAAAGAGAAAACATGCAAAGAAATATTAATTTGTATACTACATGTTCAATTCAGATATGCATTCAAGTCCACATTATCAAAAATATAGTTGAAGGTATATATTGATGAACTTAAGTATAGTTACAAGTACAAAAAATATTAATTTGTATTATGCCTTACATATCCACATCTGAAACATAATATGGAGACAAACTTCAGAACCAGAAAATTAAGGGGACTAAATCATGTGTAGGTATTAACAATGATGGAGATAGAGCGGACATTTGTTAAGTTTATAGAATGATAAGTATAGCAAGAACAATAGATGTTCAGACACTATGGTTCTCAGATAAAAATCAAGTGTAAGTATTCACAATGATATTTACTTACAAGTACGAAACATGAACACATCAATTCCTTTCAAGTCATATGCATATAAGTCCATGGCCAACACCTACCATAGAAGTAAGTTTTCATATGACCAATCGAGAAGGATTGCAGAAAAGACAAGGTTCCTGATATTAGATCTAGTTAATAGTGGAAGAATTCAATCATGTCACAGAACTTACTAAGAGAGTTTGATTAATTAGCATGAACATGATGGTAAGTTTCTCTTCATAAGTATAGTTCATTGTCAGCACCCAGAACCAGACCTAAAAATACATTAAATCAGTAGCCAACTAAAAGAGATTCTTCTACAGCTGGGCCATCTTCAGAGTTCATTGTTTGCACCAAGAACCAAGCAAGTGACCACATAAAAAGTGCATGCATAAGTGTACATTACAGTGCTACCTTTAGGCATGGTCTAGGGGAAAGAATCTTAGATAAATATGTAAGGAATCACTCACATGTAGGCTTCGCTAGTTACTACACCTTGCCAGTTGTGATATGATGCTTGTGATATCCACATAATAGCAAGAACAATAGGAGGGAAGCTTGTTCTTACAAGTTACAAGGCATTTGCTGAAATGCCTTATCCATACCAGGTCAGAAGCAACCAAAAAATGTATGAAGATTAGTCAACTAATATCAAGCATGCGTTCACATTTTTCAATGGGTGTACCTTGCCAATTAATGTAAGTTATGCCATGGAAGCAAATTAATGACTGGAGAATGGGTTCAGGTTGCATACAATCCTTTGTTGTATCACAATTATATTGTAGTATGCATTTATGGAGTATGAAAGGTATGAAACTCTCATCCTCTCTCAACCCCACTACCCAGCACTATCGTGTTGGTGTACCCTTCAGCATAAGTGTTAAAATCCTAGAGTACATAAAATATATGAACTAATTTATGAGCAATAGATAGTAGAAACTATTGAATCATTAATCATTGTAATAAAAACCATTGAGATAATGTGTTGGTTTAGCTGGACTCCATGGATAAAACCACTGAATGTGAACTTCTCAAATAACTTTTGAGATCTTCCAAGATGGAATCGCCACTATGTTGTAGAGGTTCATTCTAGAAATGTTAGCCAACATGGAAGCATGTCGATATGATTGGCCTGCAGAATGAACAAGAGTTACCTGGTCAATAAATAATGGTGGGGATGGTAGAATCTTGTAGGGGAAACTCCCATTATGGTGAAAAGGAGCTGAGAGACATTAAGTCCATCGAGAAGTTTCCTGGTCTTTGGCAAAACTAAAACAAACAAATGGTTGGTTAGAAGATGAAAAAAAGAGCAGAAAAATTAGCATTTATGTCCACCATTTGTCACATCAATTGTAGTCAGACCAATTCTAAACTATGAGCCTACTTACAACAACAAAGTTTCAAAAGGTTATATTAGATGGAAGACCAGTAATAAGAACCTTCAAATTTAGTTCAAGTAAGCATCTTTACAAGGTGGCAAGAAGGTTGTGGGAAATAAAATACAGACAAAAGTCAGATATTCATAAGCTCGTACCTCCTCAAATTTATGTTTTGTGTTGATATATTTGTCTAGACATAGGTTTTTCCTTCTTTCACTAAAATCCAAAAAACCTCCACAAATTAAAAAGAAAGAACTCCAGTTTAACCAAAACCCTAGCTAAACAAAAATTCATATAAGAAAATAACTCCAACATTAGGAACTAGGATTTTGAAAAGCTATCTAGATCCTTATGAATTTCTCTAGGATGATCAGACTTACAGAACCACTTTAACAAGAAAACTCTGTTAAAGTAAAAACAGAATAGGAAAACCTTTGATGGCCTTCTCCTGAATAGATTTATCACACTAAATATTAACATGGTTAGATAAACGTACAAAACAAAACATGGTTAGATACACATATTAGAAGGCACCATCTAGCCTCAAACCAGCATAGCACAAGGGTTCGAGAGGTTATCAAGACCAACTAACTTATAATGAAGCCAACCAAATTTAGGACTGAAAGAAACTAATACTAATATTGGATTCAATCAGAAAACTAGAAGACTAAATGTCTCTAAGAAAATGATCTTGCAAAAATTGGAAAGTAGATCATTTAATTACATACAAGAATGCTTGATGGTTCTTGCAAAAATAGTAATGTTGGATTACAAGAAGCATTGACCTAGTCTAATGTGGGTGAATTTTAACAGATCCTTTTTTAATATATGGATGGTTTATGTAATAGGAGTCAACAATAAGATCTTGCTCATGTGAGAATGAGAGGCTTGGAGTTCAAAGTTGATGATGTAATTGGTAGTGTAGCACGGTAGGAAGTGAAAATATTGAGTATTTTCATATCTCTACTCTCCCTCCTTGTTCAAAATTCCAGTTCCCATCACCAAACTGCCACAAGCAATACACTAGATAAGTATAGAAACCCCACACATTGGCAAGTCAGTTCATGGCACTGTAGAGAATGAGGTGGATAGAAATATGAAGTAGACATCGACAACCCATACATTTTTCATCACATTTATCCACACACCAGGGATGGGAGAAAGAAGCCCAAATTTCGTTTTTGGTGCCAATATCATAGAGTCAAGGGAAGGAGAGAAGGCCATGTCATTTCAACAACTGTATTGGTGAGACAATGAAAGAAATTCACCTTTCACGCCATTACAGAACACCCACAAAGAAGTAGGCTCCAATATTTCATAAATGCTGGAAGAAAGGGAAATGGACATTGAGGTTAAGACACAAGCTGCTAAAGATGCCTAAGACCCACAAACTAAATTGTTGGAGGCTTCTCTCCCATATGTAGGGCCCTATACCACTGCCTCCCTATCCAGGCCACATATATTGTCTCTAAGCTGCTAGAAGTCATACAGCAGGAACCAGTGGCTTGGTGTGGGCTATTGAAGCCTTCATAAGTATATGCCATTTGAATAGATCCACCCTAAGGTCAACAACTCCAAGAGTATCATATTATCTTTTCCCTAGATTCCCCAACAAATAATGTATGGTACCTATGCACTCTAGGTCAACTCACATATCGGAAAAATATGAAATGGTATAATAGATAGAGTAAAAGCAAAACATAGCTTGAAACAAAATAGTTAAAAGTAGGAGACCTGACACAATCTGGAAAGTTGAAAATAACTATGTTGCTATATTTTCCTTATGCAAAATGTAACATACATTCTTAGAAGGATAAGAAACATACCCACTGAAAGGAGCTTTCTTGTGCACCATCTAATACAGTCACCCAATCTGACCTAAATTTCACAGAGCTTTGATTTTCCAAAAATTTACACACCTGTATAGACATAATAAAAACATCATTAGCCTATATAATTTCTTGTACGCCATTTCATGTTGGGTAAAATGTTGTATGTCTGTTTAGAGATTGCACCAACACTTTGCTATTCCTACTAAAAAGCAAATAATGTCACAAAATAGACACCTCTTACAGTATACTCTTGGATGTATCCATTCCCAAAAGTTTGGTCAACATTCTGAACCTGATCTATGACCTTACAATATCTACTTTGGTCCTCTGATCAGCACTCAAAAGGCCAACTCCTATGCCTGTCTTCCCTCCATTTGTGATAACGAAGTGTCTCCTTTACATTGAACTTACAGCTCAACATCTTGTACCTTTTATTTGCATGTCTATCTTCCTGGTAATGGTGGTGTGGACTTTTCTTCCCAGGGTTATGTAGTAACCTCTTTGGTAATGGTGGTTTGGCAACAAATGTCCCCTGTGAATATTTCTTGATTTTTATGAAGCTATCAACAATATCGATTGCATGATGAAATTCAAATATATGAATAAATAAAACTATCATGCATCCATAAATGGTGAATTACTCTGCAAAGAATCACTCCCTATAAATGGTGAAAATACAAACTTGCTTGGAGTGTTTTTTATATCAGGCGTCAGTTTGTAGTGTTTCCATAGAAACTGTAGGCTATAGCAAGTATGTTCCCAAGTGAGGAACTCATACAAGAAACTATCACATCTAACAAATGTAGAAGAATAAACAAACAATAATTTATAGTCCACACAAGGTAGACAAATTCAGAGTAAAGTAAGAAATCAATGAGAGATCTACCATGAGCCTAAAACATACAAAGTTAAATATTTTAAATATACTTCTATCAGATATGTTAATGATAGAATATCTATTCTATAGATTTGTAATTTATAATAAATAGAATCACCAAATAAATATCTTTGTAGGCATGAAATCATCAAGTCCTAAAGAATAGAGAGAAAAAATTCCTTCTGTAAAGATTCCAAATAGTATCAAATGACCTATTTTATATGATAATGAGACTGACAAGAGACAATGAATGGCATATGAGAAATTTATGTAAAACATAGCAAATTCCCATGTACAGGTACCTGAGGGACTATCTTCCTCGTGAACAGCTACTGGCGACCTTGGTCACAATATTTAGTTTGCAATCACCATCATTGTCCATGGCTACATCAATGTAATGTATGTCTTGACCTCAAACCAATTTGAGGAATAGGGTGTGTGGTAAGTTAGAGAGTGAGAGAATGCATCATTTGGGGGCATAGAAATAAAGATATATAAGATTTTTGTGTATATACATGGAGGATATGAAAGGAGTTTGAACATGATCATTCTGTCCCATGTCATCTCTATTCACTGTCTTTGTTGATTATATGTAGATCAATGGAATGTTTACTCCTACCATCCACATTACGCTTGTGCATCAAACTAGGGGCCTACAAAAAAAGTTACTGATGTAAAATCAATATATATTATATAAAATGCAAGACTCTTATAAGAACATAAGAATTGACCTTCAACCAAGGTCCCTCTAAAATGATTCAAATATTATCCATTCATTCACAAGTTGAGGATTTTTCAATAGATAAAGAGAGCCTAACTTTCCTTGGTGAGATCAGGCAATAAGCACATGTAGCTCAACTTTTGTATCCAGCTAATGATGTTCAATCATTAGGATAAATAAGCACACAGGAAGCTCAAAGGTGGTACTGAGATGCACAAATAAAGACTCACAATGTGATCCAAAATGGGCATGAATGATGATCACCCTGTAGAAGTAATTCAAGTGAAGTCAATCACTCCATTCATTTTTATCAAGATATGAATATAAAGCTTAAAAATACTAGAGTAGTTGACCAAGACAAATTGTGGATCATTTGCGTTGTAGCACAACTCAATGGTCAAACTAACTATATCACCTATCGAATTTTTGTCCTGGTTCAAGTGCAAACATCTTAGTTCATCCATTGAAAAATTTTGTGCATGTGCATATTGACAATTTCAAACAAAGCCCTATCACAATGGCATGATTGAATTAGATTTGAAAAAATTGTTTATAAGAATGCTTAAATCTTGTGATGTCATCTCCACCAAGTCCTTTCCAGTCAAATGTCCACCGACCACATTGGTAGCCAAGTTTGTCAGAATGAGAGTCAGTAATGAAAATCTTTAGTGTTTTCTTAGCGAGTGGTATAAAGGTTGACTAGTCACCATATTTCAAAAGCAATAATGGTTTCCTCACTACTCCTCCTACCTAAATCTCTATTTTCATGTTCCCATCAACCCCACATAAACAAAGATAAACATATATGTTGTTGTTTCTTTCTATTTAATCATTTTGTACTACTAAATTTCTATTTGCGGATATTGCAGATGCAATAAGCTAACTATAATAGAAAAAATTCACCAGACAGTTCAAAGGTAAATTAAATAGAGAAGCTAAAACTGCATGTGCTGTAAATTTACATCATAGTTCACCTCTGTGTGAACCTAGGTTTAGAGTGTGTAAGGTGTATGTTGTGTTTTATCTTAGTGAGTTGAGGCAGTAAAGTAAGCCACATGGCATACAAGGCTTAAACCTCAATTCAAACAAGATGTAATTTGCATAAAAAGTATAACTGATGAGACTTGGGCGTTGTCTTGGGGTTATTGCACTGGGTAATACAATATAAAAAATTCCACCTGGTTAGTTAGTACAATGATGTAAATAGCTTACTGTTTGGAACATCTTTCCTTGTCCTCCTTATCCTACTATCAATCCCCTCATTCTCTTCATTGTCCTCTCTTCTGTCCTACTCTTAGTTGCTCTTTCTTATGCGAATTGAATGGAGGTAGAACCATTTAAGCACTCTTTATTCTCATTCTTCATTTCTCTTTATGTCTTTTTATATTCCTCCTATGAAGCAACTAACTGAACCTATGAACTGAGAACCAATGGAACATCAATTGGAGTTTTAGTTCAAATGTAGTACACTTTTATGTGTGTAATTCAACAAAGGTAGCACATGGACAACATCCCTAACATGGATTCTATTAGATTATTTGAGGAAATTAGGATTGACTGGAACATGGATAACGTAGGTGTAATGCATGTAGGTATGTATCAACACCATGAAATCACTATTGAAGTTGGACCATGCACATACTTTGTCTAGGAGTTAGATAAGAGCGCAACATTAATGACTCAAGAGTCGTATGTTATATAAGGTGTTTGATGCATTTACATTTAAGCATTACTCAATTACCCTTTCATTTGGCATGTGGTGGAGGTTGTGATTTACTGAATTTGAGATGTAAAAAATGTGTGTAGGTTTGAATACAATTGATCCCAATTTAGGAGCATGGATTTCAGACTCATTATGATGCCTACTATGGTTCTTTAGAGGACCAACCTATGCAACAAGCAAACAGAATGCAAATCATGCCAATTGATGTAATTCCTTAGAAACTACTGGAGATTTAAATGGTATTCTATATCTAGACGAGAAAAGGTAATACCTTTCAACCACACTAGTAGTAATAATTGTGAAGAAGCTGTCAGCCAAACATGCCTAAACGAGGTTGAGATTATTGGCCCCTGCTTTACCTACAAGTATGAATGACTGCAGAAAATAAAAGGCTTCTTAATATTTTCTCATCAAAATTGCACAGGAAGAAGAAATAACTATTGCACTACATTACCGAATTCATAATATAAATTCCAAAAGGGATCGAGTTTGCATACAAAACATTTGAGCCTTAAGGATTTGATATCTTTCTCACCTTAATCAGAGTCACATTTCCTTCAAGGTTATTTCATTCTCAATTTTAACCTAGTCAGTCACGCCTTCAAATGGCAAGCTCCCTTTTAAACGATGTGTCTGATTCACCTGAGCCCTCTCCTCTTCTAAGTTTCCTCACATGTCATCCTTCCAGTGCCTCCCTCCAGTGGTCTGGAGGTCGGGTGCTACTAAAGGGAAGGATACGGGGTGGGTGCGGAGAAGACTCTAGGAGTACAATTGAATTCGGGGGCCCAGCTGTGGGAAGAGGGGAAAAGGGGTGTGAGGAAGAGCATCTGGCTATGGTGGGATAGGGAGGAGCTAGCGGAGTGGACGAGGGATGATGAGTCAATTCTCTATGGAGTGTCATGTACTTTGGGGGAGGAGAAGGTTCGCGCCAATAGAGAGGAAAGGGAGTGGGCGCGACAAAGTTGAAATTTTAATACAATTTAGTTATTGAATTGGGAGGGAGAGTGGGGAAAGAGTATTCTCATTTCGTGGTCAATTATTATATGTAGTCAATTTGTAGCTATTACAAATAACTATATTTACTTTACTTACACTTTATGTATTTATAATTAAAAGTTGGTTTTAACTACAATTATGATAAATGTAGTTAGAATAATTGTAGCCAAATCATTCTTTTTTTGTAGTGAATGTTATAGATATACATGGAACATTTTTTAACTTATTCCTCATAATGTATAATAAATTACAAGAAAATTTTGATTTAGAACCATAACTTATACTTTGCAACATGTTGCCTCTGCTGCCACCAATAGTAGCAATGCAGCAGTAGCATAAGCTTGTCCCACCAAAAGAAATATTGGCAACACCAGCTCACCATCACTTGCATCAAGTATGAGCCGCCCACTTCTCCTCCTAGTTCCATTGCTACATCATTGACTACCACGATTACACATCATTATCCACTTCCTAGATCTTTTGTTAGAATGAAAGATATTAGATTGATCTCCCTGTCAACATCCATGACTTTACTATATGCTAAGGTTTCATAAAGTTATCCTGAAATTCAATATTTCCACCCTATTTTTACAAACGTTATGCTTGATGTTCATTGAAAAATGTTGTCAACCTTTGCCAACTTTTAGTGAAACCCTCTAACTGAGGGTCATACCCCTCAAACTCCCCAATAGTTCAGAGGTGATCTACCAAGAACCCCCTTCACCTCTACCTTCAAAGCTACAACAACTATCCTTTACTAATTTCCTTCCCCTACCATCCCTCATGTGTGCATCCGTTTTCAAGTACATGGGGTATTGTCTCTTTTTCACACCAACTACTCATTCACTTTATAATTGCTGAGCAGGGGACATAGAGGAAAGTGAGAGTATGAGGAGGGAGACAAAGAATGTATGAAGAGGGCATATGAAAAGAAAGAGAGAGATGATGTGTATAAATCCATGTTATTATAATCTCCATGGAGCTTCTTATTGTTACACACATCCATCCTCTGATGTCATTGAGGTGCTTCATTCCAGTGAGTACAATACTTCCTATGCATCATTAGTGTACCTCTTTCTTGATGACACTATGCTTCTTTGTGTTCTTTCCATGAAATGCACGAAGGTTGACTATATGCACATTTTTTGTTCCAATTAACTACCACTTCCATGCAAGTTTAAGGATCTTATTTTTATCATTAACACACATTGGGACAGATCTTGTTGCACTTCCACTTGTTCTGTTTGGTTCTAGTCTATGACAATCTTGATGAATCTCATAAGATGGATTGTTGCTTTTCAGAAGCTTGTCAATTTCAAGCCTACAATACTACACCTGCAAAGGTTGATCATTCATCTAGATTTTATCTTCACTGATCTATTTTATTTCATGTCTTATCAAAGTTGCATCTTGAAGTGCCAACATGGTTCTTCTAGTGATCTACTTTATATTTCCTTGATGTCATATTTCATTCCCATCAACCCTCAGAGAATCACACTCCATATGAATACAATTTGACAATCATCATCAACTCAACATAATATGTGTTTGAATATACATCTACTACTACACAGTTGGGTGTGTTTATAGTGCTTTTTCCAATTGCACATCTCTTTTCCTTGAAGATGGCATGGTCATGGTGTTTTGATCATATACTCCAAAATAATGGTGATGTTCTTCATTTCACTTGCACTTCTAAAAGTGTTCTCCAAATTTTGAAGTATTTTCATCTTGCAAAACATAACTTCAATGGAGGTGTCATCAAATCATTTATTTTTTGGATAGTCATGTTTAAGGGGGGTGAAAATCTTATATGGAGAGTAATATTTTTATTTTTTATTTATCATATCATCTAATTGAGTTTTGTTAGTCCATGGTGGATATGTGTTTAACCCATACTCTAGCTTGAGTAGAGTGTTAGAGTTGTTGTTATTTGGTGTATTATGTTATATGGACCTAATTGTTTTGGCCCATTAGTGTTGAGTTATGCTTCCTTATACGTTCCTCCTTTCCTATATATAGGAGGGGGTTTGTGATATATCAATAAAAACATCTCATTAACATCCCTTCTTATTATATATATATATATATATATATATATATATATATATATATATATATATATATTCACACATATATATATACACATGATAACTGAGAATCCAACCTTCCTAGTATGTTTTACCTAAGATAGTTTTGACTTTCCATGTCATACGAATAAAATCATATTGTATCTGAACATAAATAAGTTACATGTACCCCTATGGTTTTTAAAATGCTTGAAATACTCTACAACATTATATAACCTTATAGATAGAATGTATACTACTTAATTTAGATGTGTTCCTCAAAAAATCTCATTTAGACATTTTTACCACTCAAAGAAAGAAAATTATTCTTTAGTCAATAGTAAGTTGCATAAAGTTAAATAAATTGTTGGTGATTTTAGATTATATGTATGGATTCATGTAATATATGTTGAATTTTATCTAATGTATATATTGTCTTTTCAATAAATATGGTTGGATATGTTTAACATGTTGTATTAGTAGTAATATATGCCAAGTATGTATGTTTTACATGTATTGATTACACTTCTTGCACTCTTGAAAATTTATATGTACCAACATATATGTTTCAAAATATCTTCATTTTGATATCATATCAAGGACAACTCATACCCAACCATAACACAAGCTTATCATGCGGATCAAATGTGGTTTTAATTATCTAATATCATTTAGGCCCATATCCAATCCATGACCTTTTTAAACAATATGTATTTGATAATGGGCCTACCAAAACCAAATATGAATCTACGTGATGTTCATGCATAGATATGTTTATGATTCATAAAAATATATTTTCACTTCAAAATTTCTATTAGACCCATAAAATAAAAAATATGAAGACACACCCAAGTGGACTCTATATTGTTGTTGCATGTATATACATTGATTCACATCTCATGGTGGATTAATACTATCTACATATAGGTTGTGTTAGTAAATAAGTATCTATAATTACACATGTGTTAGTACTTCTTTTATAACTTGTTAATCTTTTCACGCCAATGATACTTAAACAAGATTTGTAGAGACCATAAAATAGTTGGGTGTTTTTTTCTCTTCGTCTTTTACTAGATATGTAATTCATAATCTCTTTTGTACAACATTCATAAAGTATGAAGTTGTCTATAATCTATTTGTCTAGAGCTTGGCAGTTATCTTGGTCAAAATTGGGTCTATTATCGCTAACTCACCCAATTTTGGATTCCATTATTTGCTACCTCCAAGAGAAGAAAACAAAGAGAAAGAGAGAAGAAAACATAGGAAACGAGGAAAGAGAGGAATCCAAATGAGAGAGATAAAAAAAGGGAGTAGAATAGTAGAACGGAGTTTCTCATTATTCATGGATGTAAGGGTATTTTCATTAAATAAATGTGTTATTACCACTATGAAGTAAAATTATGTAGCTTCATTGAATTGACATTGTCAATGTTGAACTTGATATTGCTATATTGATGAAAATAACTACTTTTTCTCTCCTTTTGTATTACTACTAGTCTAAACACATTTTCTCAATCATTTGATCTGATTTGTCTTCATTCTAGGGAAGAATACATGAATACATAAGAGGTGGCAAAAATATCCAACCATACCCGACCCATCCCAACCCTACTCGAATGGATCTGCAAATTTGGGTTCTTTTTAGGTCTATCATTTTGGGTCAAATCGGGTCTATTTTGTTCTAGGTCATGTTGGGTCTTATTTGTTTGGGTCAGGTTGGGTCCAATTTTGAGTTTGCAATTTTTAATAATATTTTGTCATATAGTATTTTATTATTATTCTTAGATCTAGTCGACTCTAGTTGGTTCTGGGTCGGGTCTGGCAGGTTTGAATCCACATAGGTCAATTTTGGTATGGGTCTTCGGGTTGGGTTTTTTGGGGTTAGGGCCCATTTCTAGTCAATTTTAGTAAAACCCTATCCATTTCCAGGTCTACAACACAATAAGATTAGCCTAAGTTTGAGGTTAGTTTTTTCTCTAACCCTAGTTTCAAATAATCTAGACGTGGGTTGTGAAACACACTCTATCCTCTTCGCATTTATATCATTAGAGATATTGAGAAAATACGTAGTGAATTTTTATGGGGAGACCATGACAAAAAGAAGGCACAACACCTTATTGCTTGGACTAAAGTTTGCCTATCCAAAATGAAGGGGGCTAAGGGCTACATGTCTACAAATTTAGCTATATGTTGCTTCGTACATAATCTTTGCCATATGTTTATACACACAGACTATATGTGGTATATTAATGGATGAAAATGACATGAAGGAGGATTCTACCACAAAATCTAAGGACATGTAGATCACTATTATTCACAATCATTGTTCAATATATGACCACACATAATCCTTCACAAAAAAAAAACTACTTATGCATTCTGACATCCAAATATTTTCTCATTCGCTCTATGAGGCGTTTATGTTGTAATTGTGAAGTAATAAATTATCTTCCATATGAATGATATTGCATCATTCATATGTGATCTTTTCTTATAAATCAACAGTTGTCCATATCAATTGAAAAAAATGAATTCCTTCAATTTTATAATAGGAAAGAACATCCAAAATATGTTTTCAATCTCCTACAGATTTTTTAGACCATACTAAGCATGCCTTTGAAGGATAATCAGGTGTTGATATTTATTGATAGGCATTCATTTTTTATTCAATTTCTTGTATGTATCTTGCATATATATCTATAACAATTCTTGTTTTCTTACTATAATTTTCGTTTTATATTTATTATATCATGTCTAGTCATAATTCTAAAAAAAATCAATCTATACATTGTCCTACTTTGGGGGATACAAAAAGTTTTATGTGTATTTTTTCCAAAAATAATGTCATAGCTTCCTTTGAAGGATAATCAGGTGTTGATCTCTATTGGCAGGCATTCATTTTTTATTCAGTTTCTTACAACACAATAAGATTAGCCTAAGTTTGAGGTGAGTTTCTTCTCTAACCCTAGTTTCAAATAATCTAGACGTGGGTTGTGAAACACACTCTATCCTCTTCGCATTTATATCATTAGAGATATTGAGAAAATATGTAGTGAATTTTTATGGGGCGACCATGACAAAAAGAAGGCACAACACCTTATTGTTTGGACTAAAATTTGCCTATCCAAAATGAAGGGGGATAAGGGCTACATGTCTACAAATTTAGCTATATGTGGCTTCGTACATAATTTTTGCCATATATTTATACACACAGACTATATGTGGTATATTAATGGATGAAAATTACATGAAGGAGAATTCTACTACAAAAGCTAAGGTATTGTAGATCACTATTATTCACAATCATTGTTCGATATATGACCAGACACAATCCTTCACAAAAAATTACCTACTCATGCATTCTAACATCCAAATATTTTCTCATTCGCTCTATGAGTCCTTTATGTTGTAATTGTGAAGTAATTAATTATCTTCCATATGAATGATATTATGTCATTCAGATGTGATCTTTTATTATAAATCAACAATTGTCCATATCAATCAAAAAAATGAATGCCTTCAATTTTATAATAGGAAGGAACATCCAAAATACGTTTTCAATCTCCTATAGATTTTCTAGACCATACTAAGCATGCCTTTTAAGGATAATCAGGTGCTGATATTTATTGACATGCATTCATTTTTTATTCAATTTCTTGTATGGATCTTGCATATATATCTATAATAATTCTTGTTTTCTTACTATAATTTTAGATTTATATTTATTATATCATGTCTAGTCATAATTCTAAAAAAAATAAATCTATACAATGTGCTACTTTGGGGGATACAAAAAGTTTTATGTGTATTTTTTCCAAAAATAATGTCGTAGCTTCCCTTGAAGGATAATCACGTGTTAATATTTATTGATAGACATTCATTTTCGATTCAGTTTCTCGTATGGATCTTGCATATATACCTATAACAATTCTTGTTTTCTTACTATAATATTAGTTTTATTCTTATTATATCATGTCTAATCATAATTTTAAAATATGAAAAAATATATACAATGTGCTATTTTGGGGGATACAAAAAGTTTTATGTGTATTTTTTCCAAAAATAATTTCGTAGGTTCCTCCTTTTCATCTTGCTGGCTAGACCAAAATAGCTCCATAGAAAATTGTAGTGTCTATGATGAAAAGTTTTGGGAGGGCCTTCATATTCACATAAAAGTGGTTCAAAGCCCTTGACCCCTTTCTCATATAAGTTTGTGTGTTCCCTTTGGGGCCAGATATCATTCGGCTGGACTTCTTTACACTCATCCAGGTCAGTGCCCATAAAGAAATGTAATCCAGCTCCTCTAGTAAAAGTGATTCCTAGCTTGGATGGAATCTAATTTATTGGCATGAGTCCAACGTCTAGGCTATTAACTACTTGGTTTTCATAACTTCGAAATGTCGGTAGTAGATTGGTTGATCAAGTGACTGACTCTGATACTTATGTTATGATCTTATCTAGTTTATGGTACTTGAAATCATATTTTTCAAGTTTCTGATCTTGAGGACTGTTTGACTGGACTTGCCACCTCCTTACATTCCCACCCTGGTTGCATCACAAGTTCGTCATCTAAGGTTCTTTTTTGAAGTCTTTCCACTTGGTCCGTATATTTGACATTAACTACTCCAACATATGTTTGTAATAACTAGTCTTTCCCAGTCGTTACAAATGCTTGACCTCGGGAGGAACAGGTGGGCATGTTCGTTGCTTGATCAAAGAATTTGGCTATCTATACGATGTGGATCTTTTATGCATTCTTCGTAGTAGTAGGACTAGAGTACACAGTCTTTGGATCAATCAATCTACTAGTATCCAATTAAACTTGAAGTCAGATAGCTAAATAGACGATTATTTATAATTAAATACCAATAAAAACTATATCTTTACTTTTTGAAAATCAGTAATAACTATTTCCTTACTTCGTTCTACTTTATCTCTTCAAAGTTTTCACTTTCTCTGATTTACTGATTCATAGTGATGTATATCTGTACAAATTGTTAACACTATTTTACCACAATTAAAATTGACAACCGGAATCTATCGGTTGATCATCTAGCTCCTGTAAGGAAACAGAGAAAAGAACGGAAATAAATGGCTAAGGCAATTAAGACGGAACGCTTTACATGTTGAGGGAGAAACGGAATCGATTTCACTTGATTACATACATCATTACAAGTTACAACCCCAATACAAATTACAGCAATGCTCTTGGCGAAAAGGAGAAACTAGTCCCTCTGTTGGCTCACTCTAACTTCTGCAGCTTGTCAGACTTAACCACCGGATTCTTCTTCTCCAGCAAGGCACGTCCGGCAGCTTTGTAGTCATACATGCACTCGTGCTGCTCGGGGTAGCGGTGGGCGGCGCAGTAGCTGTTGCCACATTTACACGGAAACCCTTTGAGAACCTTAAGCTTCTTGTCGCAGGAAGCGCACCTTCCAGTTGCCGACAGGTCGCCACCTCCTTCTCCTGATGAGGCGGGCACGCTCAGCGCGGAGGCGGACGTAACCACAGAATTATCGGCGGCGGAAATTGTCTCGGGTTCTAGTGAGAAGGTCCAGACCACGGGGTTCAAGAAAGTGGGGCCACCGGTACTGGATTGGGAGAAAGATGTTTCCTGTGTCTTCGTCTCGTCCTCCTCCTTGAGAGATTCTGTGTAGCACTTGGAGCATAGGCCTGCGGTCGCCGCTCTGCCGTAGAAGACGTAGCAGTTGTCGCAGAGCCGGGGGCTGCTGGGAGTCTGCTCCGACGCCATTGGTAGATGGATCAGAGAGAAAGAGAGAGAGACCGGTGACCTCTCAGTGATTGGATATTGGAGGGGGAAGCTGTGCGTCCTGGTTAGCTAGGCTGTCAAGCGATTCAGTGTAGTACGCGTTCGACGGGATGAACAAGATGATATCAGACCCGCAGGGGGGCAGGGAGGATTTATAAGGGCATGCAAATGCAAGGAGAGGGTTCTCCTAGTACGTTATTGAAATCGAGGAAGAAACCGCTTAGTTGCCTATGCGGATCCTAGTAGGACACGGAGTTGAACGCGTAAAATAAAAATCGTCGCTAGTTTATGTTGCATAGTAAAAGACATACGGTCTGACGCTTGGCATGAATTGGGAGATTCTCTGGAATGGAACTTTTAACTTCGCCAGATCTTATACCTAAACGAAGTAGTGATGCATGTACCCCGCTGGGTGCATATGGGATTGGAAAAAAGGTAGAGTTGGCCCATATTTCTCCAACTGCCCATGTTTGATTGGAAACCAAGTAAATATGGTGGCATTTATTGTTTCCTTCTTGTTTGTTTTCTATGGGCGCTGTTTGGAACGTGGGTGAAAAATATGAGTACAAAGGAAAAGGAAAGTGGAAAAAGAAAGCAAAATATTTATTCTTCTTCTATGAGTGCATCTGGATGGGAAAATGATAATGAGGAAGAAATAGTTAAAGGAATATAGATAAGAAATTTTTGCTTCAATCCACAATATATGACTTGTCATTTCTATTTCGAAATAGAATAACACATAGGAGTATAGAGGAAGGTCTTTACATGAATGGAAGCAAAAGTACATGTACAAACTCTAATGCTTGTTCGAGAATTTTGTTAGAGGCCTATTTTCCTTAAAAATTCTTATGTCAAAGGGGATCATATTTGTAGAGGAAAATAAACACCTTCACATAGAGCTTTTTTTTAAGGAAAATATATATCTAGCAGGAAGTTTGTTATCTAGAGGTATATATTTTTAGTAGAGACGTTAGTTTTGCTTAGAAAGAAAAAAATAGATACATAAAAAATAAAGGACTTAAGAACGAAATATATAATTGAAAAGAACTTGGTTTACCGGTTCTCACCAATCCTCATCCTTTTCTGTGGTGAAGAAAACTAGCCAATACATATCTACTCTATGGAAAACTTTCTTGTTTCCCATCAATTTCTCACCAGACAACATTATTGGTTTCCTCAACATTTCTCTTCTTATTATTCCCCGTGTACTAAACACATCATTGGAAACTATTCCCTTCTCCAAGAAAATTTGTATATATATCTTATAAGAGTATATATTAACCACCAATTATCAAACTCGACCATTTAACTGTTTCTTAAGTTGACATAAGCTTTTTTGCTCTAAATTAAAAAAAAGGATAATGTTTATTTCCCTATATAATGTTTGTAGCAAAATTGGCTTTTTACAAATGATTATTTTACATATATAGCTTCTACATTAGCATAGTTGTTTCTTTTATCTACTATATATAACTACAAAAAAATACATTAGTCTTTCTTGTTTTAGAAGACCCCACATAGCAAACAAATAGGAATATTTGACCCAGATAGACTCAACTTATTATTTATGTATATGCACCACTTTAAAGCTCATGGGTAGGATAGTGTAGTTTGCATATAGCTTGTGTCTGTGATCAAGTTTCTCAAAGTTTACATGGCTTTGGTAGATTCTTTTACATGTTCATCCTTTCATGTCTAAGACGGCAACAGAGCAAGAGGTTGTAGAGACCTTTCAAACAAGTAGTTGGGATTCTCTCTCGCTTTATCATGTACTATTAATTAAAAATTAATTTTCTTATAGAACATTTAGAAGACATGATTTTAATCATGAATTTTATTATATTATGTTTTTTCTGATTTTTGCAGTTATTTTTGTCAAAATATGTTTTTGATTCAAGATAATTCGGCACCACTCACTTAAATTGAATTGTTAGTTGTTGTCTCAAAGACATAGCATAAGGTAAGGAATATGTGAATGGTGAAACACATGACAATCTAGAGAGAGGGAGTGAGAAATAGAAGATAAAGAAACACTATAGTTGGATTATGAGATACATGATTTACATGGTTATAAGGATATTGTCATTAAAATACATTGTGTAAAGTTGTCGATTGAGGTTTTTACGTTTAACTTGGTTACGTGGATGATATTTTCTACTATCATGTGACCATATACTATTTGTGTTGTAATAATGTATTGTTGCGGTACCATACACATTATTATACCGTTATGTAACTTTCGTACATGTAAATTTACATGAGAGTTCATGTAATTTATTAACACAGTTAACGCATATACTCAAACAATGCAAGTAAATTTAATACAACACGTGTCTAATAAAAAGATGCACGCCAAATGTGTCTAAGACAATATTTTTCTATATAAATAGAAATGAGTGGTTTTCTCATGCAAAATAAAGTCCCTTAAAGAAAACACGATTGATGTTCATTCCTTCATGGATTTGTTATACCTTATTAGAAGTTAAACCATTATGATTTTTGGAATAACTAGACAAATAAACACAAAAAGAATGGTTTGGTTTTCATTACATCCATTGTAACGATGTATCATGAGCTTTCTGAAGTAAATTCAATTCCAAGCATGAAGTTGGAGGTGGGATTTACTCTATTGGCTAGATCCACAACATGAATTGAATAGTATATGATAGAGTCATTGTAGATAATGACTTTGATGGAGTTTCAAGTGCCCTAACAACATGCTTGATTGGAGATAAAATATGTCTTCATTGAATGATTTGAAGAGAAAATATTTTAAACAAGAAAACATATTGTGCCCAAACTAACATATTTGTTTTACCATCTTTTTGTGAATAAATGAAACAAAGGCTAAGTTCATCATTATAGGTTTAAAATATTCATAGTAAATAAAGCACAATGAAGTGTTAGATGATATCATTTTAAGCAATTCTCAAACAAGTATACCTTTTCTTCAATGTGTGGAGCATCCATGTAGAGGCTATCAATATGACAAAATCGTTACTTGGGAAACCCATGTGTAGGTGTGCGTTAGTTACATACCTAAGTATGACTGTTTTTTATTCATGTAGATTGATTAGGGATGCCGCTTATGATCTAACATCCCAAATTTGTTTGCAAATATATATATCAGTTCAATGCATATACAATCAGACCTCCAAAACCAAAAGAAATTGATTGACGGTACATTTTCTAGGGTAGTTAGAAACCATAATGTTGCTCCCTATAGAATTGTCCACTCTCTCATACCTTTAACAAAGGAAGGACACACCGGAAGTATTTTTTTGGGCGTATAATGCAAAACAAGGGGTCACCACTAAATTGGTTCATAGAAAACTTAGAAAGTCAAGGATGAACTCTGGTGTGCCATTAAGGCAAGGAGCATCTTCATCTAAATTTGTATGTAAGGCATTGTATTATTCTATAGGAAGGATTAGGCACCCATTACACCCACAAATTTTTTGTTGCCTATCACAAACATAAAATTTATAATAAAGAAGAATCATGATAAAGTTTGATATGCAATCAATATTAATATGGGAGAGCATGGGAATGTAAAAATAGTAAATAAAAAGACATCCTTTGGTACTTAAATCATCACACCAGTCCAATTTGATAACAAAGAGGTGGATGTGGTTGTATGGAGCTATTTTTCTACCACTTTCCTTTATTCTCAGCTTGGAGGTGATTAAATGGTGTCCTACCAACCCTTAGTGGCATTTGGGATGGACGGAGATGACTACAAATAACAGTGGGAACCTTAGAGTCATTCAATGGAGGTTGATCTCTAAGCTTAGGAGAATATATTCATCTTTGATTCCACCAGCATGGATGTTAGCCAAAAGTCTTGTTAAAGCCTTAGGAGAGCCTTATTTATATATAGGTGCATAGCTAGAATATTAGGCATGGGTTTTGAAAGCTTGAACAATCTTAAATTGATATATAAAATTTGATCAAAAATTCTCCTTTTGCTTATTAATCGCATTGGTGCATAACACATTCATACTTTTTTTCAGTTGTAATGGTTCCTACACAAATTTAGAGCTCTGAGTTGGTTGTGGGATATGTTGTGACTGAGTCTTCATTGTTTAGGTTGTTGCATGAAGATTCCAAAATGGTTTTTTTTTTTGTGTGTGATTGATCAAATCGTACTTCAGAATGTTGCCATAGTGGGATATCTATATGATTTATGTGGGATGGTAGTTTAGTGGTAGTTTGAATGTCTATGTTAGCATGTAATGGAATCATGCCTTCACTAGGTCATCAAAGTTAGGTTTAACGTCTAATTATTGGTTTTTATATGGTTTTGGGTGGTATAGAGGATTGTTATGGTTTTAGGGTATGGTATGGATGTTCAACACCTCCTCTATATATTTTTGAGTCAAGGTGTTCTAGAATGGTTTATTTACATATGCCTTCCTCAAGGAGAGTAATCATGCATTAGTATTTGTCTCCTAGAGAAATATTTTAGGCTTGGGTTGAACGAGACAACCATTTTGACCTGTAGAACTCTTGTCTCTAGGAATCATTATTTGATTCAGAATGGACATGAGATAGATAATGGTTAAGATTTGATCAATGGTTCTTTGAATCATTTCCCTATGTTGTCAATGTTTTTTGAAATCATAATTGATTAAGTTAAGATGTAAATATATATATAATTCTTATATGTAACACCCCAAGACCACAAGTGTGTGTGAACCCTAACTGCACAACACCACACATCACGAATGATAATTTTATGAAAGGAGGCTACAACTCTATTCCACTCTAGTGGCTTCCTCATACATGTGGGGCTCATCATGTGAGTCTAGTTTTCAAGACACATCCTTATTTTAACTTGGCAATCATAATTTAAGCCTCATTTATTTATCTTGGCTATTCTCCACCTAATAATTATATTATTTTTAGTTTTAACCAAGTGTCTGTTTTAGTTGTTGAATTACAAGTCTATTGAGTGGTTAGAGTAATCGTTGTTAGAAAAGAATACATATTCCTTGGGAATAGGATCTTGGGAATAATTAAGTAGTATTATGTTACTTTTATGTATTTTGCTGTCATTGTTGATATTTGACATCAATCAATTTGTGAGCATGACTAACTTTTATGCTCGTGAATTTATGTGTTCGTACGCACATATAACTAGTCAGCTATATAAACTCACAAGAGTGAAGTACATGTAAATTTGCATGTACGTAATCTATTAAAACAATATATTCAAGTACTCAAAATACATATAAACAGAATACAATGTGCTTATGTACTATATATATGTAATCCAATATGGATGTGTACCAAAATAGCTACATGTTATTTATTGTAATATTGTGTTACACATGTATAGTATTATTTTAGAAAACTAGTTTGTTGCATGTAGAACTTACATGTAAGTGTTTACTTAGAAATATTTGTATGAGTAGTATTTGAATATGAGAAGACTATTCTTAAGCATACGTTATAAAAAACCGAAGTGGAAATTATAAAATGTGCAAATTATTTGTGTACAAGAAAATGTATGTATATGGTTAAAGTTACTTTTATCAATAAAAATGGACTTTTTGTGTATAGTAATTGTGCATTCATTGATTGTAATGCAAGCTTTAAAATATTACTCATATTGTCAAAATTCCATACAAGTCTTATCTTTTATGCTTAAAAAATTATATATGCATATCTACCATTAGAAGGAAAAATAAATTGTGTTGATCGTACCCAAAGATTCTTTTTTCTTAAGAAATATAAATTGTTAGCTTTCCCATATAAAATCCAAAATCTCAATAGTGCATGATTCATATGCATTCTTTGATGGATACATTTTATGATGATTAGAAACTTAAACCATTCATGAAATTACCTATACCTAACAAATTCAATATTGAAGAAGTATTTTTGGTTTTATCACATTAATTTCTATTAGATCTAGTGATCTTTACAAGTTCAAATCACTTCGAAGGATAAAGTTGGAGGTGTGATCAACCTCTTTTGGCCATTTTGACAAGTTTAAATGAATCTCCTAATAAAATACTACTACTTGAGAATATCATGTTGACAATTGCGGTGTCATGGAGAGATTTATTACCTAAATACTTACTCCAAATAACTACAAAGTCAATGGAGATAGAATCTAGGCGTCCTCCCCTAACATGGTATTATCAAAGCGTGAAAGCAAAAGTTTAAATGCTTAGCATACATGAACAGATAACAAGATAACCGTACCAATCATAATCACAACATTCAACAAGTATTATTAAACAACATTTTTTTATTATAAGATTTCAATTACATGTTCAAATTGTACAAGTCTGCTCATGTACACTAGGGATCTTACAAAAAGTACACCTGACATAGCTCACTATGCCGATCAACTTCTAGCCATCTGTGAACCTATAAAACATGTGAAACAAAGCGAGTTAACACACGAGGTGTTGAGTATAAGACTAGAAGATACATATAAATCATCTTTGCATAATTTGAAAAGAGTTACAAAAGTAGATGAACAAGAATAAACAAGTTAAGTATTAAGCAAAGCAAGAACTCATACTTTATTTCATTTTACTCCAATTATACCAACAACATCATATATCATAAGGCCTTTTTGACTAACTTCTCATCGGAAGAGTCTGTAAGGGTGCTCAAGATTAGCTAACCCTTTTACTACATAAGGGACTCAAGTCCATCGCCATGAGCTAACTCTTTTATTGACATGGTCATATCTATCTTAACAACTCAAGTAGGACACCCAGCCTCATGTCCTTACCCTGAGAATATAGGTAGGTGGGCAAGGTTTGTATAATGGAGTTTCTATATTATGTTTGCAATTTATAAAGCAATGACATGAGACAAATATTAAGTACAATACTAGAGTACTACATGGCAATATTTGAGAAAGTAAATAAACATACATATGTATAACATTTCAAGTAAGAGAGTCATAGTCATATAATTATTAAAGTATGTACCTAATTCAGAGATTCAAATCCTAACTCACCCTTGACCATCTAGCCATAAGCAAAACCTGATTAAGCACAAGATTACCTATATGCATTAGATTCTCATCATTAATCGTAATTAACTTCATTTAGAGTTCTTGGTCAATTAAGGAACCAAGTTGGTGATTACCTGTTTAATGATCTTTTAGTGAATTAGAGGTCATCATGAAGGTGTGGTTTATGTTTCATGTCATTTTAGGGTTCAAGTTTCTTACTTGCATTTTGGGGTCAAAAGACTCATAATAGGGCAAACATGATCAAGATTTACAAAGGCATGAGAACCAACCATCAAAAATGGTTTAGGTTAGAAACATTAGGTCATAAGGAACACATTCCATTATAGGTGGATGTCCCTTAGGGTCTAGGCATTTCCAACCTTGAATTCATAATAATTAGATTCACATCAATATGGGGCCCAAGGAAGACAATCTAACAATATGTCTCACACTAGGTCATCACTAGTGGACCTAGGGTTTCAAACATCATTATAGATTAAGTGGATAATCATAGTCATTTAAGTCATGAGGCATCACAAGACTACTAACTTCAGATTTATAATATATTTGGATGCCTAGGTTAGGCAAAAACCATCATTGGTTCAAGGCATAACCAAACATTTGCGTAAATGGGCATATGCATGCATTAGGTGTCAAATGAATGAACCATATAAAGAATTATATAATGGACTCATATTAAAGTTAGGAACAAACATAGGTTACTTATTTAAAGGTTGATTAGGCATTAGCCACATTAAGATGCAAGATTAGCATAACAGGGCAAGGTACATCATTACTATTCAAAACAAGTCACATTAGGGTACACTAGCATCATGAGACCATCAAAAGTGAAAAAGTATGATCAAACACAATTATTAGGCTACATATGGCATAATATTCTTATTAGAGTTCTAGGAAGTAGTTTGAGTAATAAAGATCCAAACGTTATCATGGTCATGTATCAAATTTGTTCAATGAGATCAAAGTTAACTTCTTTTGACAAAACGAAGGATTAAATAAAATATTTGGAGTCTAAAACCTATCTCATGTTGTAGATATTTTAGAGATGATAACTTTGGTATATAATGTCACTATGTTTGGCCTTACGATGAGAGACTTATGCAATTTTGAAATATTGTATTGAGACTTTAGGAAGGGATGGAGGCACTACATTTAATCATATTGTTGATGTAGTGGTCAAGTTGGACCATTAGAGGCTGATCCAATGGCCGCATCCATTCTAGGACATTCCATAACACCTCCACATCACCACACAACACACTCAACTTCCTGGTGGTGGCTATGTGTTGTCTGCCACCTGTCCCCATCACATAGTTGCAGTAGGCCACCGCTCGATACTGCCAGCTCACATAGGGGCCACACACACTCATGCCTATGTGGTGCCACCTCACTGGCCAATGTTGGGGGATGCACACAAGCATGGCTCAGTATGTGGCCTGCTAGATGTGGAAAACAACCTACATTGGTGCTTGGATCCCCATCCAACACTCAAGGCTGCATCGTCAACCTCAAGAATGGAAACTACCAGATAAGGCCACTCGCAACGGCTTGGCCCTTACCAGAATAAGGAATCATTCTAGATCAAGGCTCTTACAACATCTTCAAGGGTGTTGTCCAGCCTTGTCTGGTACCCACAGAGTCAAGGTCAACTCCTTAAAAGAATATGGTGCCCAGGGCATAAAATGCCCAAAATTCGAGCTATCGGTGGGTGCCATGGCTATAGTGGGTGTAGGGAGTTCAAAGAAGGAATCCTTAGTGTGTGGTTGAGAGGGAAAACATGGGAAAATTAAGGGTATGTTTATACAAGTTGGGCACAAGTTTTATTTTAGCTAAAAGAGGGAGAATCAAGCACCTATTGGATGAAATAAGGTGGAGTAGCTCCTTGCACCTGTGATGTGTATGAGCTATCTAGGAGATTACTCCTAGGCCGTAGGATCACACTAAGGTGCTCCTATTGGATTGAGGTTGAGATGTGAGGCTCATGGACCATGTTTGCACGCTCTCAACACTAGGACCAAGGGGTTGTCCTAGCAATAGAGAAAATGTACAAATCAAAGCTGAAATGCAAGCTAATTCACTAAACTAAAGGCTTGATAATTTTGGATTTGAAAGTCTGATTCGAGTGATTTTTTCTCCACTCAAAAGATAATTGATCCCTCTGCAACATTAAATAGATTAAGAATCAAAAAATTGTATTGAAGGGATTCAGTTAATCTTTCAAGATTGTGATAGTTTAAGGAAACATAGTTCAAATATACAATTTATTACCACACATTATAAATTTGATATTGGATATAACTATGCAGTTCATATCACATTGAGTAAGAATGCTACTTGAAAAGAGAGAATGAGTGTGCAAGACAAGAGAGAAAAGTTAGGTTGTCACATGCAGGTGCCACTCTAAAATGCTTAAAATATTACATCAATGAAGCTTACAATGAAAGTAGGTTAAAAAATAAAATGGATTGGCACAAACTAACATGTTTGAGTTTACACATTTTTACAAGCGAAGAAGAACAACCTGAGTTCCTCAATATAATATTTTTTATATATAATGAGCCCAATAAAACAATTTTAAATTAAAATAATTTTTTAGATGACATCATTTCAATTTTTTCCTAAGTAAAGAGATTGTTACTTTTATGGAAATGGCATCCCCAGAAAGGTGGAAAATTGTATGGCAATGTACATATCACTAGTGGAGATATTTATGTCAAAAAGGTATAAAGTCCAATCCATATACATATTTTCCTATGAATATATTCATATACTGAAGATATTCAATCAAAACAATTGAAAATACATTATAATTGTGTTCAGGAAGTTACAAATTGATTATTTCATTTACTTGTTTATTTTGTCTAAACAATGTGTTTACTTATCAAAATAATTAAGCTATAATGGTTTAAAATGTCTTGTGGACAATGGACCCCATAATTAGCACACAATCATGTGTCAAGTTCGAGAAGTGATGGGGCTCTAAATGTCACACCAATAAAAACCCTAAGGGAATCACACTTAGGTTTGACTGAAAGTTGTGCACTAATTCCCCACTCCACACGAATGGAAGTCATATTGCAGTATACTTAAGGATTGAACCCAAAGGACAACCTTTTTAAGTCGTTATATACAATCATATATTTTAAGATTAATATTTATCACTGAGAAAGTTGATTGAATGATTTAACTGATTGTTGTCAGTGGCAACACTTATTATAGAAGTAAATCAATGGTAATAAAAAGAACTAGGGCATGGGGTTTTGCTTGCCAAAGACTATGTAATTATTCTAGAAAGATCTAACTCCTAAATATAGTTTACTAAATAGAGGCTTAGCTAATGCACCCTCACAGGGTACAGATCTTTACATGGATTAAACACCCATGAAACTGACCTGACTCAGCGCCTAAGTTACTAGTTTATTCTGATTGGAGTCTCTAACTATGGTTGACCAGTCTTGGTACGTTAGAAGATCGTAACCTAATAACCTCACTATCCCTTGATAACACTTCATGGGGATAATAATATCATTTTGAAGTTCTAATCATGATTACACCAACCCAGACATTCACAATTATAATATATATGCAAAGCAAGATATCACTTTGTAAGGCAAGGAAATAAGCAGAACGATACTTTATTTAGCAATAGTATTATTGAGTTTAGATACATGCCAGAATAAAATATCGGCTATTAGGGTCAGTCCCCATGCCCTAGTACAAACATCTATTCACTCATGGCGAGCGACGATAATGAAAAGATAGGTAGAATAATGGAAAGGGTCATTATGCCTGGTGCAGGAAGACCAATCTCTCCATTATGGTCATTGCCTCCTTGCTCCTTGCTAGGGTTTGTGTTACACATATGTGGCTTCTAATCACTGATCAAAGACCCTTAGAATTGATGATAAGGTTTCCCTTTTATAGATTGATTCCTCACTACAAAAACCCTAATGTCAAATACTTGTGGTCAAAGGCAGCTATTACATGGCTTGTACTCAGTGCACCAGGTGACTCACATGGGTTACTCAATCTCGACCTCAGATCTGGTTCTATGGAATACCACCATGAGTCGAACCAAGTTAGGCTGGATGCAAAGAGTGTGCATCAGAATTGAAGAATTTGGAAGACTTTGGGTAGAGAGTGGCTCAATTCGGGTGACTGGCAGAGTCGATCGATGGACTGGGTGGTTTTAAAGTAGACAATGGACAACTTCTGGGGTTTTCCTTCCCTTGAGGTGTGACATCATGAGTGCTTGATCATCTTTTTAAGGAAATGAATTACATATTTTTGGTTGGTTCTACACGAAAAATATGTAAAGTGTATTAAAATCCAGAAAAGGGAAGATAATTGCATTTAAGTAACTCTAAGATTAAACCTAAGAAATAGAAACACAATAGCCTCTAAAAATGGAGAAAATTGTACGTAAAGATGGGTATGTATATACTCGTCAAATTACTCTGAACTTAAACCTTTGCTCGTCACGAAAAAATAAAAATAGAAAGGAGGGCAAACAATTGATACTAGAATCCATGCATCTTCTCTCAACTGAGCATACTTTATGGTCTCCTTCCACTAAACATGATAAAGCAAACCTAGTATTTTGAGCTCACATAGACACACTTGGATATCCAATGATTGGTGATTTTTCCTCCATTCGCTAGACTACAAAACCTACGAAGAACGAATTTCATCTCAATAATACTCTTGGTCTATATTTGCAAGGTAGAAGGGAGCACAAGTCAGGGTTGATTGACTATATTGGGGAGAGTTTTGGTAGGTCCCATGGGTATGAAATTTGGATGAAAGGGGGATAAGAAGACATGGCACAAACTTGTTTCTTTAGTATCTCCTCTATTCAACTTGAGACCTTATTTTTGGGTTCAATCATTTTATTTGTCTCTCCTCTATTTGACTCGAGACTTTTATTTGGTTGCAATTACATTGACCTCTTGTTTTCTATGGGCTCATTGTCCTCTTTTATTTATTCCATGTATGTAGAATAAAATTAAAGAGAAGATATATTTTTGGAGGGTATGTCTCCTGAACTTAGGGTTGGCATATATTGATTTTTTTCTAATTGACAAAAAGATATGAAATGATGGAAGAAAAGTGGAAAGAACAGGCTGACTTGTGCTTCTTCATTTTATTGTTGCATTGGAATCGTATCATCATATTATATCACTTAACGCAGGGTAGAGAAGTATTTACAAATTTTGTTGCAAGTCATATCGGGGAAATGTGAGTCTTGACCTTTCTAACTCCTCCTACTTATTGTCATTTCCAAGGCAAAAGGGTGCTCAATTTTTGTCATTGGGGCTCAGATTTGTTCAAGACATGTTTATTCATTAAAATTTTCTTTTATGCATGGGTTAGATCTAGAAAAACGGATTAATTTTACTTATATATTTTCAGCTTGCATACAATTAAGTGGTCGTCTAGGTAAGGGCCACAAATCACACAACAAAACAATTTTAAAACAAAAAAGACAGATACAAATAAAAGATAGAGACAGTTGGTTTGAGAATGATAAAGGGAAAGGATAGAGATGAGGTGGTGGAGATGAAGTACCACCTACCCTCCACCCAAACTTTAAAAGTGTACATGTCCCCAGGTTGAAGGAAGTTAGAGATGGAGGGGAATAGATATGGAGGTGGTGGGGATGGAAGGAATGGAGAGTGCTCTTTGTCCAAGAGTACATAATAGAAACCCTAAAAGTTGATCCCTCTCCCATTGGCAAGGCCCTCCTCCAGGCACCGTCATGGCCACTAGTTTCCATGATCCTCTTTCGGTGGGGGCAAGGGTGGTTGTTGATGTGCATTCCATTCTCCACATCCAGCATTCGACCAACATCATATCTCGAGGGTGATGGCCTACTGATCAAACAGCTAGTTGATGATTGGATCTAGGTCGGTGGTGGTACGCCATGTCGATGTTTTGGGTGCATGAAGCAGACTTCCCAAGGGATGTAGGTGCAACGTCTCCGGATTTTCTAAAACTTAATCTAATGTGTGACATCCAAATTGAAACCCTCACCTCAGCGAGAATCCCAATTTAAACATCCCACATAAGGCTAAGAAGAAGAAAATCAAGGGAGTCAGAAGGAAACACAGTAGCACATGTACATGAACAATAATAAAACCATACACAAATGTTCACCATTCAACTATAATTACAACATGAATTGTTACAACATTTGATATTACATATTGAACAACAAACTTCTAACATATACATGCACTACCACTAAACTACAAGATCTTAAGACAACAGGTCCACCTGTACATCAGCTCGCCATACAACTCTCACTATCCTGGATCTTCAAGATCATAACCACAACCTAAACAAAAAGATTACATGTGGTACACATCATCACAATATTCAAAAATATTGTACTGAGTACGCCGACGTGTCTTTTATATACCTCTCATCATATCTTGGCACTAAGATAAAACTAATACTTGGCAGTAACAGAAGAATATAAGGAAAGCGTATACTTGCACAAAGATATTCATTCATAGAAGAGAACCCATATTTTAAGCTTATTTTCCATTATATACCAAGGCCTTTATGATCACTACCAAAGAGTTAGATCATTTGTACAAGGTGACCACTACCAAAGAGTTAGGTCATATGTACAATGTGACCACTACCAAAGAGTTAGGCCACTTCCAAGCACACTACCAAAGAGTTAGTGCTTTCATATAATGGAACAGATATATTATGTTTGATGTGTTCGTAACAATAAGTATGAAAAGCTCAAACAACATAGTATATAAGAACAATCATTTCAATCAATACCATATGCCAAGTCTTTACTACTATATAACACAAGCATATTGTATAATAAGCCAAGCAAGAGGTAATGGCGTACCTTCCAAAGAGACATTCTAATCACATATTCCTCATGTCATCTATATCTTTGTCAACTCCTGATTAAGACAAGACCACATATCACCATCAGGTTCTCATCATCTTACATCTCATCTTAACCCTAATCGTGTTCATTAGGGTTTATCTTACCTCATAAAGATATTCTCATGATTACTTGCATTCTTGTCTTAGATTTATCTTACTGATGTCATATTCCTAGATTATGGTTCATTATCTGAACATTATGTTCCATATTTTTTTGTGCATATTTTAACCTTAGGTTACATCATTAACCTAAATTAGGGTTTTAAACCATGTATTAAGGGTCAACTTCATATGACATGGATTTCGAGTATCATCCTAATCTCATATTTAAATGTGAAGTTCCAGATACTGATATGAGCTTACTCTGTAAATTTCATCATTTATTGATCATGTATGTATTTATTACATTTTGTTTAGGGTTATTAGCCCTAATTATCCATATGGAGCAAATTACATGATTTCGTACATCAACATGGCCATATCTGGTATCATATGCATTTTAAACATTGTTATGGAGTTACTAACATTTTTCCATAATTTTATGTCATCATTTACTATTTATTACTCAAGAAATAAGCATTACATATCTAACATGATATAACTGAGATTTAAGCATCAAAAGCCTGATATTGTGGTCCCATGTTGTTCTACTAATATTTATGAACACTTAGGTGTATTATTTGTATTTTTCGGACATCAGAGCTATTTTCTATGATTTATTGAAGAACTGAACATTAATGTGGCAATTACCTTTTTGGGCCAATCAGCCGTCGCCATGTGGCCTGAGTGGGGCGCCCCCCTTTACTTGTTCTGCCCGATCCGGATCTACGGTTGGGTCCGTGGATCAGGGGATCCGGTTACCCGGGGCCGCTTTCCCCTTTATCACGATCTTGCCAGCGATCCTCTATTTCCTCTGTGAAACAGAGGAAACAGGTTGTCTTCCTCCGAGCAAGTTGTCCCTCCGACGATCTACGGGGCTAGAGCTCAATGCAGCTTCGCTACGGCTCCGCTGGCCTCACACGTTGCTGTGGCATCTGTCTCCTCCCCGACCCATGCTGTCGCAGGCTCCAGCCTCTCAGGCTCGATGCCCATCTATGTGTGTCTCTTGGATCAGTCACTGTCGTAGCTTGCTGCCCCGGCGTGCGGTCGGCCATCACGATTCCTCCTCCCTGGAATTTGCTTCTATATCTCAACAACAAGTCCGCCTCCATGGCGGCTCTACCGTAGCCTACTGCCAGAGTGGACAAGGAAGGGGGAAAGCAGTTCTGAAGCACTTCATCTGCGATTGGAGGTTTTTGGAGCATTAGCCAAGTCCAGTGGACCTTGTGTCCCTCCTGTATATGGATGCGGATTGAGGATGACCCCTCCTTGAACTCGGACTGGTCTACAGTGAGGATGGAGCTCTTCACCTAGGTAGACACCACCAGAATAGGAAGACCGACCTATCTTTGACTTCTCCACACCCCAAGCTTGCCGCTGTGGAGAAACACTGAGAAAGGGAGGATCGTTCTCTCTACTGGAGTGGTCTCACGCCTCAGTTAAAGGGTCATGGGAAGGTCCTCTCCACCCACAGCTAACCGATCAATTAACCTCGCACGTAGCCTGCTCCTAAGCCATGATCAGTGAGCACCACGAAGTCATGGTCCCTGCTTGCGATCAAGGAAGTAACTGCAAGGTTAGGGGAAACATTGGGACCCTTGATCTTCGATCCATTGGCCTGAGTGCATCCTCACAAGGCTGATCCACGACTCACTCAAGCGGATGGTCTCTACCACTAGATTGGCCATGACTGGCTAGGATCTGGCCATAAAACCCACCCAAGGGTCCAGGGGCGTGACACCTTATCTGATCAACAACTTATGTCTATAATTCATTAATAATTTGCATTATTTCACCAAAATCAAACCTTAGTAACTTCCTCTCGGATACTCTAATTGCCATAAAATTTTAACCATAGCTTCCTTACCTCTCAAGGTACATTTTATTCCAATTTGGTGATGAAACTCAGCTATTGGATCATTCAATTAAATTCCTCAAAAAGGCATAAAAAGAGAGATCTTAACCATGATATCAACATCACATCAACACACCTACTTTGTCAAAACCTTGGCACTCTCAATATTATTCAACCTTATGATTTCACTTATGTCATTGGATGATTAAGGACTCCAAAAGTCCACTCCATCACAGTAGGTCTCTTGGGAGTAGTATAGTTGTAGTTCTTAGTCAGATGCCCTTGTTGTCTCCTGCATCATCAGAGAGGCAGGCTGTGAATGCTGAAGTGCACCACTGAGGTTGTCAGTCATTGATACCATCGATGTTGTCACAGGGGAGCAGGTAGGAATGTGTGACCTTAAGATCATCAAGGAGAAGATGGTTTTGCATTCTGGTCCTTGTACCTTGGTTTTTTATAGTTGCAAGATAGAGACTTTAGGGCTACTTGAAGAATTGACAATTATGATCCATGTAGGAATTAGATATGTCACTTGGCCCATAAAAATTATACGTCGCATCCTGGAAAGTCTCAATCACATAAAGATATTGTGGCAAAAAAATTTAATGACAAGAGTTGGGATAAAAGAGGCTGCTATTCCCAAGTAACAATGCTTCTCATAAAAGATAAATTTGGATATATTTGGAGAGAAATTGTTATTTATAGTAAAAAGGAACTCCTTAACATTGATAACATATCTTCATTGGGCCACATAACCCTCTCCCTACATTTATCAATTCTCAAGATTGTGAGATCCTTACATAGCCATTTGGACTACAGGGTGGACAATTTGATGAACCGATGGTAAACTCTATCATGATCTTACTGCATCACATTTTATATCATTCAATCGAATTGGTTATCAAGCATGGAATTTATGTGAAATATTTTAATGAAATGAAAAGAAAGAAAATATTAACGATTTTTTTTGCAAATTAAAAGAAAGAAATAAAACAGATGGGTTGACTCCCAACAAGCATCCCAATTTAACGTCACTGACCCGACCGATGTTATCACAATACTGATGTAGGGTGTGTGATCATGGTTTTCAAACCCCTAGATTTTGGATCCATAGGGCATGTATCATGATCATATGATGTACATATCTTGCTCTGGGACGGGTCCTTGTTACCTTTTGGAGCATTTTGGGGACCTGGTTGTTTTGGTTCCAACTTACCATCCACCTTGAATACTTCTATCAAGTTATGTGACTTCTTTAAATATTCTAGAACATGATACTCAATAGTCTTGTTTCATGTTCAAAGCACCAGTGTGATGTATTCTATGTATATCAAATATCTCATTGTGGCTAAGATTGGTCTCCCCAAAATCAGTGGAAACCAATTATCCTCTTTGATTTGCATTACTACAAAATCACATGGGACGTAGTTTTGTCTGAGCTTAACTGGTACATCTTCAATAATTCCTACATGCTTCATTATAGATGCATCATCCAATTGAATGGTCATATACGTGGGTAGGAGATCAGTGAAACGAAGGCATTGGCATAGAATGTATGGCATAATGGATATGCTTGCGCCTAGGTCATCAAGTCCTTTGCACCAATAAGAAATCTATCTCAAATGAGCCAGGATCTTTTTACTTTTGAGGTATCTGATTCTAAACTTTATTGAAATATGTTTGTTCTAGCTTCACAATTTCACATCAGTCATATACTTCTTGGATAGAAGGGTCCTGAGATATTTGCACCAGGTTAGCATTTCAACTAGCACTTTGAAGAATGGAATATTGACATGGAGTTTCTTCATATTGTCTTAGAATTCTAGGAGCAGTTTATCCAACTTAGTCTTCTTGAGGCAACTCGTGTAGGTCACATGAGTTTTATGCGTGGGTACCTCAGGTGTTGTTGACTGTCTAGAATAATTGATGAAGCTACAACGGTTGGGTTCTTGCTGGCGGCTAGTTGAGATGGCATCACAAGGGATTATGGTCTCTAAAATTCAACTGGACCTGCCACTGAATGGTCATTTAGGAGACTCGGGGTCCTAACTGGGGACCTTCATTTCTACATGGAGGAATATATGTATGAGTGAAGGTCGGGGACATGGAGTTCACATTCCTTGACCTAGCCATTATGACGTTTAACTGTTTTGGATGTTTGGGGTTATTTTCCAGTTGGCATGCGATCATGCCTACTGGAGGATATTGAGTAGCTTCTAGGTGAGAGATTTGTGACTCCAACACCTTCTAATTAGTTATGGTGTTGTCTAGTTGAGTTTGCTATGTCATCATCATCTGGTGAAGTGTATTCATTGGATCATGTGCTAGAGTTGGCTCTATCTGCAGTGGTGGGCCTTTATTCGGATTTTGATACTTTTGTTGTTGTTGGTAGTTCCTAGTTGGGAAGTTGAATCCATAATTTCCTTAGTTGTGCGGGATAATGTAGTTGACAATGCTCTAACTTGAGTAGCATGTGATCGGATTTTCTTAGTGGGGCTATCATCTCCATTAGATTCTTGATTGCAACCCTGGGTGGTTACAAGTCTAGCTTTTATTGTAGTACTCTTTCCCTGGGATAGTATGAATTGAGTTCATGTCTTTAGATTGGGTAACTATGTACTATTTCTCCTCTTCATGCTCATGGAATGTAGTGTACAACTACTGGCAATGAATCATGATGTTATCTACTTCATGGTAGAACACACAGGAAGGTATGATGATTTGCACCTGAGGTGTCTGGTTCTTCCTCACATATGCACTGAAGGATTTTTCAAGGTTATTATATTTGAGAGAGAGAGAGAGATTTTAGTGATTCAGATATGGATTTGAGTTCAGAACGATCCTCCACCATAACTACTTTAAGAACACCTTTTCCCATGGGTCTGGTCCAATGAGTTTAATTCTTCGTGACAAGGTTGACGATCTTCAATGCATTGTCAAAGTTTTGTCGCATGAATGTTTCATTACAGAATGAGTCAAGGAACTTCTTAGTCTCCTCACCGATTCTCTGATAGAAAATTTTGATCATCTAATTTTCAAGAATGCCATGATGTGGGCATTTGTGTATGAGTTTGTTGAATCATTCACATGCTTCATATAGGGATTCTTTGGGAACTTGGTTGAATCTAATGATCTTTCCTTTGATCAAGTATGTCATCGAGGGTGAGAAAATTTTTCCTAGAAATTGATTTTCCAAAGCTTCCCATATTGTGAAGGTCCCCTCAAAGATTGGCATACCATGCTCTAGCTTTTTCAGTTAGAGAGTATTTAAAGAGTTGTAATCACATGGTTTTGTCAGTGGCACCGGATGACTTCATAATAGAGCAAAGGTCAATGAATTTAATGAGATGTTCTTGATAGTAAACTCCAATCCTCCTTGTGAAGGTGGAATTTTGTAATAGAATGACCCACTGAGCCCTGATCTCGATTAGATTACCTAAAGGTTGGACTGGATGAGTTAAGTTGGTACCTTTTGGGAAAGAAAAATCCATTAATTCTTTGGCACGTTCTGCATCTTGGACAACTTCTAGGTTGGTCTTTAGTTTTGCTTCTGCTTGTGTCTTGGCACCTATGGTTAATAATTTTAGTTGGGCTATGATAGCCGCTTCAATCTGTGTCTGAATAGCTACTTCTGCGACTATTATGACTGCCATTTCTTTCTCCTTGCAAAGCCCTTTGAGAGTTCTTTGTATTTCAGGATCGAATAGCAATCTCGAGTCAAGACTTTTGGACCTTCGCATAAGCTAGGAGTACTGGAAGGGAAATAGAATGATCATGAGTTGATGAGTATAGTTCTGGAGGATTTTCAATAATATCAAGTATAAAAGAAAAACCCTAATCATTCTTAAAATTTCTAAAAATATATAACTATCATTATCATTTGCAATTGTGTCAATTTTTGCCAATAAAACCCTAAGGTTACAACCCTTAGGTTTGACAAAAAGTTGTGCACTAATTCCCGACTCCACGCAAATGGAAGCCTTATTGTATTATACTTAATAATCAAACCCAAACAAAAACCCGTTTAAGCATTATATATATATAGACATATATATATATATATATATATATATATATATATATATATAGAGAGAGAGAGAGATAAAAAATTATTCGTAATATTTATCATCGAGAAAGTTGATTGATTGGTTAAACTAATTATTTCCAGTGGCAACAGTGAATAAAGGAGTAAATGATTAATAATAAAAAGAACCATGGGGGGGTGAGGGAGTAGCCCAGCGGTGTAGCTTGACAATCCCCAATGAAGGGACCTAGGTTCGACTCTGGATGCATAACCCTCGGGGTGTAACAAGGCCCCACGTTATTGAGTGTGCCGCGGTTCCCCCATGTACGTGGCTGGTTCTGGGGTTTATCCTTGGTTGGGTGGGGTCCAATAGTGGTCGATCCTGGGAGGAGTTCCTTGTTATAAAAAAAATAAAAAGAACCATGTCATAAGGTTTTTCTTGCCAAATTATGTGTAATTATTCTAGCAAGATCTAACTCCTGAATAACATTTTACGAAATAGAGGATTAGCTATTGTACCCTCACAGGATCTAGATCTTTGCATGGATTAAACTCCCCTAGAAGCGACCAGACTTGGCACCCAAGTTCCTAGTTTATTCCAACTGGACTCCCTAACAAAGGCCAACTAGTCTCAACACGTTAGTAGATTGTAACCCAATCGCCTCACTATCCCTTGTTGACACTTCAGGGGGATAATAAGATCATTCTAAGGTTCTAATCACGATTACAGCAACTTGCACATCCAAGATTATAACATATATGCAAAGAAAGATGTTAATTTGCAAGGAAAAGAAATAAGAAGAAAGATACTTTATTTAGCAATAACATTGTTGAGTTTAGATATAGGCTAGAATAAAATATGTGATGTTGGGGATATTCCCCATGCCCCATCACCAATGTCTACTTGCTCATGGTAAGAGACAATAGCAGAAAGATAGATAGAGAAATGGAAGGAGCCATGACACCTGGTGCAGGAAGACCATTCTCTCCACTGTAGTTGTCATATCCTTGCTCCTTGCTAGGGTTTGCGTCATGTAGATGTGGCTTCTAATCACTGCTCAGAGACCCTTAGAATGGATGATAAGGGTTTCCTTTTATAGATGCATTCCTCACTACTAAAACCCTAATGTTGAATATTTGTGGTCGAAGGTAGTTGATTGCATGTCCTATACTCGGTCCAATAGGTGAATGATGTGTGTCACTCAATCGGGACCTTGTATCAAGTTCTCTAGAGGACCAACATATGTCGAACTAGGGTAGTCTGGATGCAAAGAGTGTGCATCAACACTGGAGAATATAGAAGACTCTGGTAGAGATTTTCTCGAATTAGGTGACTGGAGGAGCCGATCGCTTAACATGGTGGTTCGAGAGTAGACAATGGATAGCTTTTGGGGCTTTCCTTCCCTTAAGGTGTGTCATCATGAGGGCTTTATCGTCCTTCTAGGCAATGAAGTAAATATCTTTGGCTGGTTCTATGTGAAAAGTATGTAAAGTGTATTAAAATCTAGAAAAGGGGAGATAATTGCATTTAATAAATTCTAAGGCTAAAACTAAGAAATAGAAACACAATAGCCCCTAAAAAATGAATAAAATTGCACTCAAAGATGGGTATAAATATACTAATCAAGAAGCCACACAAAAGATAAGTTAAGACCAAAGCAATATAAAAAGCCATCATTGAGCTATAATAAGTAAAATGATAATAAGTTTATATAACCAATTGCATAGGAATGAATATTAAGGTACATTGTATCATTCACTATAGGGAAGCTATATGTTGTTTATTGAGTGTCCCAAACCTGAACATGTATATATATACATCAACATGTTATAAATTTTGATTGAAGTATACATCTACATATAAAACTCCCTATTAGGTCTTCAATTACAGGGACGACTCTAAAACACCCAAAAAACACTACCACCACACATCCACTCACTTATACCTTCAAGGGGGGACTTCATATCAACAAAACTCTAAGATACATGAAATATGATAAACCATATGAGTGAGACCAAAGTCTTTTTTAAGAGATGAAGTGTCTACAAAATAATCATAGTATGCCACATCGATATATATATATATATATATATATATATACATATATATACATATATATACATATATATACATATGTATACATATATATATAAAGAGGAAATATTCACAAGCCATATAAGAATATTACAGACATTATGTGTATCACAAAGTAAAATTAGATACAATTTTATTTGATTGGCTTAATTTATAACTTGTTATAGTAAGCCATGGGTGATTGGTAACATGCCTTTTGGATTTGTATGTTGTGAAGTCCCTTAGCTCACCATAAAGGATTTTAGGATTTTTCAAACTCACAAAGAGGCCCCATCATAGTTTAATGCAAGTATATAAGTAGGTTTTTGATTTTCATGTGTCTTACATAAATATCATGTCCATCCTAGATACTTAGGGAATGGTTCCTCTATATATAACATGTGATATATCAAAATCATATCCTATGATCACATTGGCAAGATCTCCATTTAAATAATTGGACATACAACTATAACCATGCTCACATATAATAGTGAACTTGAGGCACATAGGAGACTGTACCTCATATAGCTTCTTCATAACATCATAGGAAAACATTTGATTACCTTCTCATGATCTCTTTTGCTAAAATAATATGTGTTTCCCTTACATAAAATTATGGACATTGGGGAATTTATAATGTGTTTAGGAAAACAATGTGATAAGGGTTGGGTATATAACTTAGTATATATTTAAATATATTTCACATAAAAATCATGAAATTTATACACTTAAGTAAGACAAGAAATTATATCATCAAAAATACCACAAATTTTTATTCATCATCTATAATCTTATATCAAATTTCTGTCTTTCAACCATATTATGAGACCCTTGAAATAGGAAGAACCCAGTAGAAGTCTCATTTTCGGCATGAAAATGCAGAACAAAGATTCACCACTAAGTTAATACATGGAAAGTTTGATAACCAAGAATAAACTCTGATGTCACATTTAGAAAAAGTTGGTATATATCCAAATCTCTGTATTCATGTCATGCAGTTGAAAAGTTTAGACACCCCCATTGCACTAGAAATGTGGTGTAGCCTCACTGATTCAAATAATGAACATAAATGATAAATTATTATGATTTAAATCATGACAAAGTTTGATATTTTGGAAAAATTATCACGAGTGTGGAAATGTATAGAACATGCCAGAAAAAGACATCCTCTAGCGATCATATTTGTGTACCATCTCAACATGGTGAACAAGAGGAGGAACTAGGTACACAAATCCATTTTTCTACTACCTTGCTACATCCTCAGGTTGGTAATGGTTATTTGGTGTCTTTTGTTCCTTCTTTGATGTGTGGGGTGGGTGGAGGTAAATGTAGATGCTTGTCGGAAACTTGGAGTCATTGAATGGACGTTGGCCTCTAATCTTAGAGAAATATGTTTCTTAGGGATATTTCAGATATGGATGTTAGTTGAAATTCCTTTTTAAGGTGGTAGGAGGGCCTTACTTATAGGTGGGTCTTGTGTTTAGCATCTTATGAATGGGTTTCATTATTTTCAATGATCTTAAATTGAGATATAAAAAGTTTTAAAGATATCTCATTTTTTTCACAAAATTACATGTGTTAGGGATTCATCCTATATTGGCTCCAAGTTGGTTGTTGGATCCATTGCAACTCATTCGAGGTTTATAAGGGCTTTTCATGAAGGAATCGTATGGGCTTGTGATGCCATATAATCAATCCATGCCTATTGTGGAATTCTTCCAAAGTGGAATTTCTACTAGTTTCTTACAAGATGGGAGTTTGGAGATAGTTTTAATATCTATGTGGGCGTGTAACATACCCATGCCTACAAAAATAGGTCAATGTTATTAATTTATGGTTTGCATATGGTTTATGTTGTTGTAATGGATTTTTATGGCATTAGATATGGATGGTCACTACCTCCTCCAACTATTTTCAGGCCTAAACTTTACTAGGTGGTCTGAAATAAGGCTTCTTTATACACGTAGGGCACATCACTAAATAGGATCAAAACCATCATATTCAACTAATTTATCATATCATATAGTTAGATACATGTTTGGATGTATTCATTATAACGTTCTATGATATGAGAAGAATATGCTAAAAGTTGAAAAAAAGTTGCTAAATTTTATAATATTAGGGAAATTTATTACAAATATAATAAGTTTTAATCACATGGGAGTAGAAATATGATCATTTTCATATCATAACGTAGAGTTTCTTTAGTGAGGAAGAAAATTTCTAAAGTTCTAAGTATTTCAATATAAATCATCATAGAATCCCATTTCTAGGTCATATATCATGCCACCAATGAGGTTATTTTATTTTAAGTAGGAACTATATCACTACATATAAGACAAATCACTCTATTTTAAACAAGGTTCTAGAATGTGGAAGCATAGTCCCTATCCCAAAGTCTCCACATACCAAGTTCCAAACATAAAAGCTTGCACACACCACGTCCAACTAGCAAAACAAGGAGAAAATATAATTTTTTGGAATAAGAACTAAGATTTAAATACATCAGTCAAGAGGGTAGAGAAGATAGGAAGACATAAAAATTATGAAAAGGAAGGATTAAAATTTCTTATATATGATCTCTTATATGTTAGGATAAAGATATTGGGAAATACAGGCACAAAGTATATCATTGGAAACAAAAAAATTATCTATCTGTATTCCCATAATAGAAAGATCGTGTCAACTACTATGAAATAGGAAGAATGGTTTTAGCAAGTTATACCTAGTCTTGGAGAAAGTACAGTGAAAACATTATCTTCTCTGTGACTACTAATAGGTTACTCTTGGACAGTGGTTGTGTAGCTCCTGGTCTTCACCATGAACAATGAACAAGACGGCTTCTACAACGCTCCTATGATCAGGCCACGTACTACAGGATGCAGTTGTACCCCTAGAAGCAGACAATGGAATCTTTCCTCTAAAGTAGTCCACACGGACCAACTAGAACTAATGTCATTCACCAAGAATAGACAGGAAGGAGTTGTCCCTCCCTTTGGTGTACTAGTCACCAACGTGCTCTCCCACAATGATAACTATCAATTGTTCTCTCCCGTTGACTATCCCTCCATGTCGGATAGGACTTTCATGGGCTCTCCTAGTTACCACAACCAGAGAGGATAATAGTTGTTAGAGGAACTGATTCTCAGTTGTCTATGTTGTGTCTTGGGAAGCCCCCAACACCCCTCCTTTTATAGGCGAGGTTTGGGTGAGGGTTCCCAATCTTCGCAGGATTGTGTGGGAGTGGAAAGGACCAGAAGAACTTGAACTTTCACAACCTGTGACATCTAAAATGGCTATTTTGCACACCTAGATGGTCGTCCGATGTGTGAGACAGTCATCTCGCACTACCAAATGACCGTTTGGTAGTTTCCCAATCGCACATGAATTTTGTAATTTGGATTCCAATTAATATACATATTAATTTTATTTTCTCTCCAAATATATGCAATTGAAACCTTGGAGAAACATCTCGAACCTTCATTCAGCCCCAACTAGGCTGTATCACCCAAGAGAGACACCCATCTCACTCACCCAGACACCCATCTGGTAAATTGATATCATCTAGTCAGTTCAATCATATTGAACCGGTTGGTTGAAGGGCAGAACTAAGGCAATTCGAACTTTGATCATCCTGACCCCTAAATGGCTGTGTCAACTTCTTGAGATGTTCGTCTAGCTTCCCAAACGGCTGTCTCCCTCAGTGAGATGGTCATTTGACAGACTTGATTAGCCAATCAAGTGACTTGTTGCATGAATTGAATACCTAAACACTTTAGTAATCAATCCAACTATCATTCAAGTCAAACTCCTCTTCTAGATGAGTTCCGATGTGTGTGACTCTATAGGTCCCATATTACATTGGCAACGAGTGTCCATAACTAGCTTATGAAATCAAAAGAAGAGAGCGGTGCCTAGTCACACATTAGTGCTACCCAAGTGAATGTAAAGTTGGAGAACAACTTCAACCTACAATATGTGTAAGGTGTTGTCGTGATTGTATAATTCCTTTGTCTATGATATCCATGATAAACTCGAGGCATGGAAGGTCATCCTCTCAATATTCAATCCATGTTCCTTGAACAAAGAGTACATTGTCTAACATAATGTGACATTAATATCATATATTGATTCACATGTGCATTTGCATGCGTTTCTCAGTCTCGCTTATCAAATGGCCATGATATCATATTCTAGTAGGAGGGACAAAACCCATATATATCACTCACAGTCTATCACCCAATCATCACCATTATAACAACCTAAGTTTTAAGATTGTGTTTGATGATGTCAAAGAATACCCAACGACATGTGACAAGTGTAGTGATATTGGGTCTAAGAATCACAATCACCACCTTCACTATGAGAGATGATTGTGACTACCACAAGCATGTGTCACTCTCAAGATGGGTATGTCGAATACACTATTCCCTAACATGTTTTTGTGTGCTTGGTTTGATATTTCCATATCATGACTTAGTGAAATTTAGTCATCAACCAACTCACAATCCAGTCTTATGTGTTACTGGTGTCTATCTACTTTCCACAGTAACAAGTGACTAGGGACATAATGAGAATATGTATATGTACTCATACGCCATTGAGTAATATTATTCTCTAGACATTCATAGTGTTTCCTCATTATCTCATAATGGAGCAAAATAGATAGTTTTGTAAGCTTGCCTTTATAAGTATTAAGCAAATCCTTTATGGTATATTCCATGTCAATCATGTCATGATTGGCTCTCTAGGAACACTTCCCCAATAGACTCCTACATGCCTTAGAGACAATCACCCATGGATCTCATCCTTAGTGATCTGAACATGTCCAACATGTTTCTGTTGTGCTAGTTCCTTAGCAATGATTTGCTTATAGTCAAAATAGTTCATGTTGATGTTCTCTTCATTGTATGATTTCCCATATGAGATGGAGCTGCTGTAATATGGTATTTGATAATTTTTGCCTAATAATTAGGTCCATTGTTTTCACAATATCACTATTGTGTCATCAAAGGTTGGAACATCAATAAGTTCATCATATGAGCCTTTTAGAACCATATAGTATCACTCTATGTTCACAACATAAGAGTAGTCGGCTTTTATAGTAGAATAGTATTAATGGCTATTAGTTCAGAACCCTTCCAACTAATAACACCCTTTTCTCTTTTAAAATCAAACATATTTTGTTGTGATCACTTGGTCATTATGGTAGCTTGCATCGATGTATCTCTTTACATACAACTCTTCCTATTATTTCTATCATCATTGACTAGCAATGTTATCCTTCAGTACTTCACAAGTACTAATGGATGTCATTAATGACCTTCCAATAACCCTTATTGGATTTTGACTCACCTTGTCATGTCCAATACATACAAGATTATATGGGATAGGCACATTTACTGCATTCATGATAGACTCACTGTTGGGTTGTTGGAATCTTATTCATGATATTTCCATTCTTCACAAGAATAGGAATATAGGGATCATGAGAGACCAACCCGAATTCTCCCTCATTGAATCCTTCCATGCTTAACTCTTTCAACACATTGGTATTGTACATATTCAAACTTCCATTGTGAAACATTCAAGAATTATCTCATAGGTCTTGGTTCTTATCTCATAAGAAGTTTCACCTTATCCTTCATTGTTGAAGGTGCTTTCTCATGCCAGTTCTCAACATTCACAATATTGAGATGCCATTCCTCATCACATGTGGAATATTCATATATGCTCCCACTAAATCTTTTGTAATCATAGATTTCATCTTTTATCTTGATTTAAGTCAAACTCTTTGACTATCTTATCAAATCAAAAGATCCCATTTTTTAGTTGCTTATTTCAATCCTAGATTGAACATTGTAGTTTTATATACTTCATTTACATTCTTGAAGTTACAAAACCCTTTAGGTTGTGTCACGTATACATCCTTCAATTTCTTTTATGGAATCTGGTTTTACCTTCATATGCAAAATATCATAGTACATTCTAACTACAACAACAAGCATGACAATTGGTAAAGGAATTTCTATCATGTACAACAACTTGAACTTATTTGGAAAATCATTCAGCAAATTTGTCATTTTATGTTATCCATGTAGGTCTTTTCCACAAGACCCTATTGTACCCTTTGGGTATTACCCTTTAGGTAGAGCTATCAAGATCCTACCTTGTCAGATTACATGGACCCCACAATACTCAGATATAATTTCTGTGGACTAGTTGGCTCATCCTTTATGACCAACCAATCTGAATTGTTGGATTCATAATCCTCCAATCTTAGATGTGTTCTACTATAACTATTTTATTTTGTGTTGCATGACAAACTTGAGATTCAACAACATCTTGTGATTCTCTGAGTTCTCATTGTACCTATTTGTTGACCTCAAACACTTTGAGTTTTACTTTTTCTCCCACTAATTCTTTAGGAACTATGTTAGCCTTTCAACAAAACATTATTATTGTTGGATTGGGTCCATATTAATCTTCAATGATCATAATTTATGGATAAACCTTCTTCAAGAACAACTTTCTCAATGTCAGTTTCAATCCTTTAGACCTATTGGGACATTCCCAAATCATATCTTATATGATGTCTTACAAACAATTCATGTGGTACATTATTTAGCGATAGGTATATATTTGTGAGAATATAATAAGATTAGATTAATTGATAATTATATTATGACTCATCATGGTACAATTCATTCATTCTGACACGTCATTATGTTCATATGGATTTGACTTGTGATACCTTATCATATTTCATTCCTGAAGGTACTCAAATTATTGATGTAAAGTCCTTTGACAATTGATCTCATCAAAGTTTCTTAATACTTTCATCAATGTTATACTTCATTTATAATCTCCTTGAACATTTTAAGAGATTGATGCTTCCTTTTACTTGGTACAAATCACCATATTACCAATAAATGAAATGAAGTACCTAGCATTCATTCCATAAGATCTTCATGCATCACATGTATGAGGTCTGATGGATGACTTATCCTCCCACTACATCTAGTGAAGGATGACATGTCACTTTGTGTGTAAACAAGACTTTGCATGTTTCCTTAGGTTCAATAACAAAAGGAATCTAGATCAACATCAATGTGTATTCTAGTCATGCACCTCTCATATTCGTACAAGATGACTAATGCTAATGATAGATTTTAGTTATCAATTATAATCCTTTCATATAAACATTATAAATATTCATCTTTAGATCATTTCGCATAACTATCGTAAGATGTTTTCGGGCCAATGACATACAAGATCATATCTTTGAAATAGAAGCACTAATAACTCTTTGTTGAAAACCATCCTTGTTCATACAAGATGTATAAAGAATATGTTTCTATTCTAATGGCATAATGAAATAGCAGTTCTAATAACTCTATTACATGCCCATTGGGATAAGATAAATTTAAATGTAGACTATTGCTTCTGCAACACTTGCTTTGCCTTATCCATCTTTGTCCTTCTATGAGGGATTTTACTTCTTTTTAGATCCTACACATCAGTATGTTAGATCTCTTATCTGGTATCATATTCCAAAATTTAAGAAGCAATCAAATTTATCTTATATTTTTTATACCTGAAGTGGAGGCCTCAGTGGCATCCTTCTTCTTCTTTAGTTACTCTAACCAGAGTGGCCAATTTCTCTTCCAATGTCCTGGATGGTGACAATGGTGAGAATCACCTCTTTGTTTCTTTACTCCACCTTTTGCCTTGAGATCTGAAGACTTGGGCTTCTGGCTAGATTTAGAACCTTTCTTGGTTTTTCCTTTGTCTTTAGACTTCCCCTTTGTCTTTCTGGTCATTATCACAGACTTGGGCTTGTCTTTCTTCATTTGTGTCTCAGTTTTTCTCCACATTCCAAACAACTATGTCAACGACTTGTCAAAGTCATTCATGTTGTAGTTCATGACAAACTAACTACATGACTCTAGCAGAGACTATATAATCATGCCAGTGGTCAACTCTTGGCCCAAGGGGAATCCCAGTCTATCTAGGTTCTCCACATACCCAATGAGCTTGAGTACATGAGGACCTACTAGATCTCTTTCTGCCATGTTGTACTTGAACAACACCTTGGATACATCATCTCTCTCTTATCTTTCCTGATCTTGGTACATGTTCTTGAGATGTTTAACCATCTAAATCACCCCCATGTAATCATGTTGCCTTTGCAATTCATGGTCCATGGAGCATAGCATCAGACACTTGACATCCATGACACATCTTCAGTTTGCTTCTTATAAGCATCCTTGTCAACCCTTAGAACATTTTGAGTTGGTTCCTCTAGTTCTGGAATTTTCAAGACATGGAGCCGGCGCTCCTACGTAAGAACAATTCTCAACATCCTGAACCATTCGTGCAAGTTGTTCCCAATAAGTTTGTCCTTCTCAAGGACCGACCGCATAGAAAAGTGATTGTTTGTTGTTGCCATTTGGTTCTACAAAAGAATTTGCAAACTTGTCAAAAACTCATTTTGATTTGACTAAAATTTGGGTGATAATCATTAGGTCTTTAATTAATTATCATTCTTAATATTTCATTCAAATTGATAACCCTCAAGTATCAATTTGGAAAATTTTAGTGAACAATTTACTAATGAGCCATATCCAAGATAATCTAACTGTGACCCGATCAACACCGCAATACACAATTAATCATCAAGGTAGGCAACTTTTACCAATTGCATCATATCCAATTCTAGATAGATGATACACACAACTCCTTACCATAATCATCTTTATGCTTCTAGGCCCAGATGCTCAAAGAATCACCAGTTAAGCCCGACCCAATACCCTATACGGTAACAATGTACCCCACGAAGGTAGAACCTACATCATTACCATCATGCTTCAAGAAGGTAGACAACACGCCACGTGGAGGCATAACCTATGCTTAGTCAAACAAGTTTTTCATGTGTATTTCTATTGGAAGACATATTAGACTAAATATATTTGATTGAGGGATTTTATATAAATCATATATATACATATAATGTATCCAATCACCACATATATATTACATATCAAATACATGCTATATCCCATAACTAAACATGCAATATAAAACAAAAGGTGATGGTTATGGTCATGTCACCTTGTAAATATTACTTGGAACCACAAGCAATTACTACCACCTAGGTTAATCATCACATCACATGTATGAACCTGCGGTTGATGTGGATCTATGCTTGCCAATCTAAGTAGATCAGTTCAACCTTTCAATCGGTCATCTCACCTCTTTGTCAGTCGGTTGGTCCTCTAGTTCAACTGATGTTTGGACTCCTTCCAAATGGTGGGTTGGACCACAGGGACAATCATCTACTCTCCTATCCAACTGATATATGGACTCCTTCCAGACAGGGGGTTGGATCTAGTAGGAAGTCATCTAGTTCCATCACTATGTCTTCCTCAATCCTCTAGACGGTCGGCTCGTCTCACGAATTGGTCGTCTAAACTGACAATGAACATCTTCAACGTCATTGCAAGAAAAGAAACTATCCTAGTTCTATTTTATTATATTGAATAAGAGAAACCTCAAGTTACATTCGGGAGAGAAAAGGTAGTAAAGAATTAACTTTACATTGGGAAGAGGGAACTAGAGGATCGATGCGCATACTGAGATAAACATGAACCAAACCATCCAACCACACATAGATATAGGGTATATCCCATAACCACACTACACTTCCACCATCAAAATCACTTTTAGGATGACGAGTGTAAATTACAAACACACACACAGATATACATATACATATATATATATATATATATATATATCTGTATGTGTGTGTATCGGAATTAGGTAAATATATTCCAAAATCCTCCCAAAATTATAGGAGGTCAAGAGTACATGTAGGCCCAATGCCATACATCCAAAATAGAAAACAGCTCACACATCTAGCTAATGTGTAATTTATGTTTAACACATTTACATATTTTTACAGCAATCCTCTTAGCATCCGTAGCAGCTCCTTGATGTCTTCTGGCATTCCTTTCTTCCCATATGTGATAACATAGACCAACAAACATAATTTTCTTCCTATCATCATATTTGCACCTGGATAACATTCTTTTTGGATCATCAAATAGTTGCATTTGTAATCTGAATTCCCTGCATAAAATCTCCCATATCTCTTTTGTAAAGTTGCACTCTCCCACAAGGTGGCTCTGTGATTCCTCCCCCTCATGGCACAACAAGCATAAAGTAGAAACATCATAGTTCCAACTCTTTATCCTATCCAAAGTTGCAAGAGCAGTGTGCAAAATTTTATATACACACATACTCCATTTCAACACATATTTACCAGACCAAATATGCTCTCCTATTGGGTCCTTTGCACCTCTTGAGCGAGTAACCTCCCAAATGCATATCTTCTGGTTCCCAAGTCTCCATCCACCTGTGCCATTCCCAGGAACAAACAAGTTCTTGATTTATTGCTAAGTCTCTATCATGACATTTATGGCACGTGAATATCCCTCCCTCGTCTTCGACGTGAAATCCAGCCCACTTGGATATCTATCTGTCATCCACTTTCCCAATGTAGAAGTGCCTTCTTGGAATATAATGATCCTTCGCATAGTTCCCCACTTAGCTATGTCCCTCGGGGTTTTCAAATTCAGACCTCCTTCATCCCTTAGAAGCCCCAGTCTAGCATATTTCATAGGATGATGTTCACTTCCCCATAAAAAAATTTCATCTTCATTTCTTTCTGTCCAGGACTGAACCGGGAATTTCACCTTGTTGTACCCAGAAGATAAGTAATCCTTCTATGGCAGGTGTGTGTATGTATATGTATATATATATATATACATATATATATATATATATATATATATATAGGGCGTTCATTCGTTGCCTGCATGGGTAGCCTAGATTTTCACTACCCGACAGCCAAAAAAGTAACTCTGTTGTCAAAAAAGTAACTATGTTGATCAGAAAGTAACTACACGAATAAAAGAGTAACTCTGTACAAAATATACATCAGATATATATAAGGATGGCTTTTTTTATTTTAGAGGGGCAAATGATATTATTTTTGGCTAAAAGTTTTTGAAGAGCTAGACAAAATAGTCCTCTACAATTGTGAATTTTTTTTTTGAAAAAAAGTGGTCTGAAGGGTGGGCAGGTAGCTACCCGCGCGGGAAATAAAGATGGGCCCATATATATATATATATATATATATATATATATATATATATATATATATATATATATATATATATATATATATATATATTAGTTTGGGATTATGTCATCTTTTATTGGATACATATATGAGAGTAGTTTAAATATTTGTATTGTATGCAATAAATAAATGATAAAACCAAAATTCCAATCATGTCGATTATCCTAAAATATAGTAAATTGGCGTGGCTCTAAAACCACTATGGGGAAATATGGGCACAGAGTATAGCAGTGGAAATAAAAAATTTACCTATTCCTGTTCCCATAACAGCAAGATCGCGTCAACTACTTTGAAATAGGAAGGATTGTTTTAGCGAGTTATACCTAATCTTAGAACAAGTCCAATGACAAAACTCATTTCTTTGCAAATACTAATAAGTTGCTTGTAGACAGTGGTTGTGCAATTCTTGATCTTTACCACGAATAATGAAAAAGATGGCTTCTGTAGTGCTCTTGTGATCGGGCCACAGATTGTAGGTTGTAGTTGTCCTCCTAACAGTAGACAACGGACTCCTACCTCTAGAGTAGTCCACACAGACCAACTAGAACTCTTGTTGTTCATCAAGACTGGACAAGAACGATTTGTCCCTCCTGTTGGTGTACTATTCACCAACCTGCTCTCTCACAACAACAATTATTAGTTGTTCTCTCCCTTTGACTATCCCAACATGTTGGGTCAAACTTTCTTGGGCTCTCTTGGTTACCACAACCACAAAGGAAAATAGTTTTCAGAGGAACTGATTCTCAGTTGTTTGTATTATGTCTTGGGAAGCCCCCAATACCCCTCCTTTTATAGGTGAGGTTTGGGCCAAGGTTCCCAATATGTATGAGATTGTGTGGGAGTGGAAAGGATGGAAAGAACTTGAACTTTCACAACTTGCGACAGCCAAAACGGGAGTTTCACACACCCATGTGGTTGTTTGGTGTGCAACACAGTCGTCTCCCAATTACACACAAATTTGACAATTGTGGTTCCAAATAATATACTTATTAACTTTACTTTCTCTCCCAGTATATGCAATTAAAACTTTTCAAGAAACATCACAAACCTTTGTTCGACCCCAACTGGGCCATCTCACCCAAGCGAGATGCTCGTCTCACAAACCCATACGGTCATCTAGTGAGTTGAGATGCACTAGTCATTTCAATCATATTGAACCAATCGGTTCAAGGGAAGAACTAAGCCATTTCAAACTTCAATCACCCTGACCCCCAAACGGCCATCTCAACTTCTTGAGACGCCTATCTAGCTGCCCAACCGACTGTCTCACTCAGTGAGATGGTCATTTGCAGACCTGGTCAACCAATCATGTGATTTGTTGTATGAATTGAATACCTAAACACTTTAGTAATCAATCCAACTATCGTTCAAGATAAAACTCCTCTTATACATGAGTTCCTATGTGTTTGACTCTATAGGTCCCATATCATGTTGGAAATGAGTGTCCATAACTAGCTTATGACATCACAAGCGGAGATTGGTGCCTAGTCACACATCAGTGTGACCCAAACGAATGGAAAGTTGGACAACATTTTTAACCTACAATCTATGTAAGGTGTTCTTGTGATTGTATAATTCCTTTGTCTATGATATCCAGGATGAACTAGAGGCATGGAAGGACATCCTCTGAACATTTAATCCATGTTCCTTAAACCCAGAGTAGGCTGTCTGAGATAATGTGACATCAATATCATATATTGATTCACATATGCATGTGCATGAGTTTCTCAGTCTCTCTTATCAAATGACCAGGATTTCATACTCCAGTAGGAGGGATAAAACACATATATATCACTCACAGTCTAACCCCATGGGTCAAAGTCACCCAATCATCACTGTTATAACAATCCATGTGTCAGGACTGTGTTTGATGATGTCAAGCATACGTAACAACATGTGATGGGTGTAGTTATTTCAGGCCTAAGAATCATAATCACCACCTTCACTATGATAGATGACTGTGACTACCACAACCATATGCCACTATCAAGGTGGGGTTGTGTGATACATTGTTACCTAACATGTATTTGTGTGCTTGGTTTGATATTTCCATATCATGACTTAGTGAGATTCAGTCATCAACGAACTCATACTCCAGTCTTATGTGTTACTCGTGTCTATCTACCTTCAATAGTAACAATCGAATAGGGACATAATGAGAATATTTATATGTACTCTTAACATCTGTATGATATCATTTCGACAAGGCTAATACTTGAAAACGTATGTCATTGAGTAATAATATTTTCTAGACATTCATAGTATTTCCTCATTATCTCATAACTGAGTGAAACAGAATGAATTGCAAGCTTGACTTTATAAGTATTCATCAAATCTTTTATGGTACATGCCATGTCAATGATCACATGGTTGTCTCTCTGGGCATACTTTACCAATAGAAGGCTAGTTTGAAACTTTAGAAAATCACCAAGATCCCCAGCATGCAAGACAACCTCACAAAGAAAAAATTCTACAACTCAAGAACAAATAAACATAGTGTTTTAGGTGGACATGGTTTTATAATGGTGTAGTGAAAACAAACTAACTGCAAATCTCCAGAAGAAAGCAAAGATAGTCGACAGACTTGCTAAAGGTCAGACCAAAAAACAACTAATAGTGACCTGACTTTGGGTCACACATGGGACACTAAGTGACTATACCTAGTTATGCTTGGTCTATAACTCACCCAAATACCCTTATAGCCAGATGACTATTGTCCTGACCAACATCTAGCATGTGGCAATGATCATAAGATGTGATCAAAGGATGGTATTTGCATGATAGAGATATGTTGGCATTGGTCGCATGAGATAAAATAATGGCATGTGGCATGATAGTGATCCAACTCTAGTGACTATCCAGCAATGAGTGCATGATAGCAACCTAAAACCATCATTTTGGCCACTTAGTTTGAATAGCAATCTAACAACAATCAATGCTTGACATCAACAAAAAATCATCATTTTGTCTACTCTGACTGATTAGTCAATGATTGACTCAAGTGGTTGATCTAATTATCCACTAGTCGGTTAACTAGGGGTCCCCACCTAGAACTAATTATGCAAAGGTGTTTTATGTGTATTTCAAATTAAGGCCAAAATACATATAGGAACAACCAACTTCTCTAAATTAGGGTTCCAATCAAGAAAACCCCTTTTTAAACATAACCAAGCATGTAAATAGGTGCATTAAGCATTACATCATTAAAAAAATTGGATAAAATGTCTCACATGTAGAATCAGAATACTACCATGGGTACATTAGTGCATTTTAGTAAAGAATCTCTAAAATCTACATATATTTAACATAAGTACAACATATATATAAATTAACTCTCTCTTTATGAATGCCCCAAGTAAGCATGACAAGTAGGAGCATTAAACATTAAACAACATATTATCATCCAATGAATCATGACTAAACCATGTATTCAGGGTGATAAGAACAACATCAAGATTAACTAAGAAATAGGGTCTTGCATATTGCATCTAAATATTACCATCTTTATACCCCTAAATTGAAGTTCTCAGTATACATACATACATATATTACATTGAACATGGTTACAATACATATATATATACATATATATACATATATATATATATATATATATATATATATATATATATATATATATATATATATATAACATTCTTTCTCAACACCCCATGACTCTAAGTATCCATGTACTCCAAAAAACTAGATGGGCCACCACTCATGCCACCTCAACATTTGAGGAAGATGGGATACTCACATTGCCTCCTCTGGTATGCTTGGCTCAGTGCCAAAAACAATTATGTAGATGGTTGATCTACATATGAGGACCCATCTTGGTTTTCCTCAATAACCTTTATTTGCTTAATAATCCATTCATTAAAAAAAATTTACCAAATTTGATCTAGTAATGTTTTTAAGTTTTGGTTTATATTTTTAGAATGTTTGGACTTGGGTTTATAATTGTATAACCTTGATTTTGAGGAAATTGAGATAAATTAGTTTACTATAATATCAACTAAATAATAATTATAATTAACGATGGTATTGCTAATTTTGGACATTTTAACACTTGAAGTTAACACATAGAAAGTCAGAATACTGAGTTGTATACTAGATTCTGGGGATTTCCAATTGCCTAGATTTGTCTCAAGGAAAATCCAACCCACCAAGTGGTTCGGATCGTGACTCTAGGTCATGTGGACTTGACTTGAGTATGTACAATCGGTCAAATAATGGAATTATATAGATCTAGTAATGTTTAGATGACCAAATAATTTGTTAGGAATAGGTTGAATGACATACTAATAAGTTTACTTCACCAAATAAAAGTAAATAAATGTTAGAAAATATTTAATAGTATTTTATAAGAATCTTAACAAGAAATTTAGGATATAATGCATGTATCATGTGAAATAATTATACAATATCAATAAAAAATAACTTCTAGGGGAAGAGTTTCTATAGTTTTAGTGTAATTTTAAATTATGTAGTACATTGTATCTTTATACACTAGTCTTATTAATGTGTCAGTTTATATGCTCTAGGGGGGATGAATTGAGTTATAAAATCTTACACCAATCTCATTAAACCTTTAAATTAGATCTTAATATTAAAATAGTAAGTAAGACTAGAAAGGAATACACATATTGAATGACCACATAGTGAAGGAAACTAATTAGATTGGATTTAACTAAATGGTCATATATACACTACATAAACATGTCTCTTGGCAAGTATGCCCAGAGAGCCAATGATGTGATGATTGCAATAACATAACTTGTAATTAATTTGATTAATAAATAAAGACAAGCTTCCAATTTATTTTGTTTAATTTAGTTATGAGACAATGATGTAACATTATAAATGTCTAGAAAATTATATTACTCAATGATGTATGTCTTCAAGTACATGACTTGGGTAAATAAGATCATATGGATGTTAAGAGTACATATACATATTCTCCTTATGTCCTTGATCGGTTGTCATTATGGAAGGTTGATAGAAAAAATGACACATAAGATCAGAGTGTGAGTTGGTTGATGACAAAATCACATTAGTCATGATATGCCAATATCAAACCAAACACACAGATACATGTTAGAGAACATTGTATCAGACAACCCCACTGTGACACTGACACATGGAAGTCATCATCATGTAAGTCATAGTCATCTCTCACAGTGATGGTGGTGGTTGTGGTTCTTAAACCTAAAATCAGTGCACCCAACACATGTCATTGGGTACATTTTGACATCATCAAACACAATCCTAAAACATGGGTTGTTATAACAGTGATAGCAGGGTGACTTTGGCACATGGGGGTTGACTGTAAGTGATAGATATGGGATTTATCCCTCCTACTGGAGTGTGATTTCCTAGGCCTCTTGATTAGCGCGATTGAGAAATGCATGGCCATGCACATGTGAGTTAATATGTGATATTGAGCTTACATATAGCAAAGACAGTCTGCTCTTGGTTCAAGAAACAAGATTGAATAAAAATGAGGTTGACTGTGCCATGCCTCTAGTTCAATCTGGACATCAGTGACAAAGGAACTATACAAACATTGCAACACCATACACAAATTGTAGCTTTAAGTTGTTCCCCAACTTTCCATTTACTTGGGTAGCATTGATGTGCAACTAGGCACCACTCAATGCTTTTGATGTCATAATTTGTTATGAACATTCATTGCTTACGTAATATGGGACCTATAGGGTCGCACACATAGGTATCTACCTAAAATAAGAGTTTAGATCTTGAATGACAATTGAATTAAGTACTGAAGTGTTTAGGTATTTGATTTAGGCAACAAATAGGATGACAGAACTTCCAAATGCCCATCTCAAGTGTTGAGACGGTTGTCTAGAAGTGCCCAATGGTCGTCTCAATTGTTAAGACAGGCGTTTGGGGATTCAGGACTATTATCATTTCGAATTGGCTAAGGAAGTGAACCGATCAAGGTGACTGGCTTGACTCAGATTACTAGACAATCATCTGGGTGAATGAGACGTCCATCTCGAATGGGTGAGATGGGTTGGTTCAGTTGAAGGAAGGCTTTAGATATTTCCTAATTCATTTGAGTTGCACATTACTTGTTATGGGATATTAATTGGAAATGAATTGTAAATTTCATGTACAATTGGGAAATAGCAAAACGGTTGTCTGGGTTGTTCCAAATGAATGTATGGGCTATCATTGGTTGCAAAAGTTCCAGAATTGTTGTGAAAATTTGAGATCTTCAGGTCCCTTCCACTCCTACACATACTAGGAACCTGAACCTAAACCCTATCTATAAATAGAGTGGGTACTGGGGCTTCCCAAAGCACAACACAGACAATTGAGAAATAGTTGATCTAACAAATGTTGTCCTCTCCGGTTCTAGTAACCAAGAGATCCCAAGCAAGTTGTACCCAACTAGGGAGTAACAATAAGGGAAAGAGCAATTGAGATCATTGTGAAGGGAGAGCAAGTTGGTGACTAGTACACCAACGGGAGGGATGACTCCTACCTGATCATTCTAGAAGGACGAAAGGAGTTGTAGGTCGTCTGTGTGGACTACTCTAGAGGCGGGAGGTTGGTGTCTAATGCTAACGAGGACAACGTCAACCAGTAGTCTGTGATAAGAGGAGTTGTTGAAGAAGGCAAAGTTCATGGCTACAGTCCGTGGTGCAGATGAGGAGGAGGAGCAGTCAAATGAGTTCCAGTACAACTAGGATTTAGAGTTGAGCATCTACGATGACAAGGATTTCTGTTGGACTTTCTCCTAGACCAGATATATCCTCAAAACCATCCTTCCTGTATAATAATTATTGACCCGATCTACTGATTATGGGATAATATGGTAGATAAAATGTTTGTTTCTGCCTGCTCTGTAGCCATATTTTCCAACAGTGGTATTAGAGCCAATGTCAATTTACTATATTATGGTATAATCAATATGATCAAATTGTGATTTTCTCATTCTGTTATTGCATGTAATGTGAATAATATCTTGTCAAATTCAATACCACAATAATCCCAAACTAATATATATATATATATATATGCAATTTACATCTATCACCCTAAATGTCATTTTGATGGAGGATGTCTAGCATGGTTATGGCCAATAACCCTTATATTGGTTGTGTTGTTGGTTTATCCGTTTATCTCAGTTTGTGTACTAAGAAGCCTTTATCTTATCTTCCCTATGTAAAGTTAATTCTTTCCTACCCTTGATCCTCTCGAATGTAACTCGAGGTTTTCCTATAATCATGTAAAAGTAAGATAGTTTTCTTTATATTATGATGAAGATGAAGATGAGCCAACCTTAAAGGACATTGTGGACAAGCCGGACCAATCACCTAGTGGACCCAACCCTTCAACTGGAGGAGCCAGTCGATGGTGGACATATGGACCAGACGACTGATATGATGACCTAACAACCAGCCAGGAGGCAATTCGATCGGTTCAAGGGTTGAACCGATCAACCTAGATTGGAAAGCATGGATATTCGTCAACAATAGGTTTTTACATATGATGTAGACCTAGATGACATAATTCCTTATGGATTCAAGGGATTACATTAGGTTGTCCATAACCACCGCTTTCATTTATTGCATGTTTTTGTTGCGGGATATAGCATGTATATGATATGTACTATATATGTGGTGATTGGATAAAGTATATGTATTATACAAACTCCCTCAACTAAAATATCAAACTCTTAGATGCTTTCCAAAAGTAGAAAACATGAAACGCTTGATCGACCAAGTGTAGGTTTCACCTCTACGGGGTGCATCATCTATCTCGTAGAAGTGTGATGGTAATAATGTAGGTTCCACCTCCGCGGGGTGCATTATTATCATGTCGACTTTTAGGTCGGTATTGACTAGTGATTTTAATAGCGTCTGGGACTTGAAGCATGTAGATGATTATGTCAAGGGCTTGTGCATATCATCAATCAAGAATTGCATATGATGCAATTGTCAAGAGTTCCCTACCTTAATGGTTGACTCAGTTTTGTGATGTTTATCAGGACACAGTTGTATTATCTTAGGTTTGGTCCACTAGAACATTATACAATGCAATTTTCTAGATTGATATTGAGGTCTATCAATTTGAATAAAATAGTGTGAGTGGTAATAATTAAAGACCTAATTAATATCATCAAAATTTTCAAATCAAATCAAAAGGTTTTTGACAATGTAAATTTTCTCTTGTAGAATGACAAATAAATCCAATTTGTGATTGGTCTTGAAGAAGGACAAAGTTGACAGGAGAAATTTCCATGAGTGGTTTTGGACTTTGAGAAGGGTTCTCAATGAAAAGTGCAAGATCTATGTCCTTAACAAACTAGTACCTAAAATACCTCCTACTAATGCATCTAGGGCACAAGTGGATGCTTACTGGAAGCATGCTAATGATGCCTTGGAGATAAAGTACCTTATGCTTAGCTACATGAACTATGAGTTGCATGAGCAGTGTGAAGACATGAGTGTTCTTGAGATAGTAACACATCTTAGGAAAGTGACACTTGGTTTTGAAAAGCAAGAAAGGGGTGCTACCTTAAAGGTGCTACTTGAGTCAAAGTTGGAAGAGGGAACCTCAATGGAGGAACATGTGCTCAATATGATTCGACATGTGTATCATATTGAAGAAGTGGGATTCACCTTGATCAAGAGTTGTCCACTGATGTGATTATAAGGACTATGCCTGAATCATATAGCCCTTCATTTCATGTTATCATGTGAGTAATATGGTTGGATAGATGTTAGACTTACTTGCCATGTTGATTCATGCTGAAGCAAAATTGAAGAAGGACAACCCAATGATGATGATCAATGGAGCTAATTACATGGATCAAAGCAAGGCTGAGAAGAGTTATGTGGTCAATCCTAAGTCCAATTCTTCAAAACTCAAGATAAGGAGAAAGAAAAGTACAAGAGGAACTCATCCTTTATACTTGAATGCTATTAGGAAGTAGAAGATGGGGATGGTAATCTGCACTACAGGTATATACATTATTGAGATAAATCTATCTACTTCATCATCATGAGTATTAGACACCGGATGTGGATCTCACATATGTTCACATACGTAGGATCTGAAAGGAAGTAGGCATTTGGGAAAATATGAGGTGGAACTATGAGTTACTAATGGAACAAGAATTGCAACCAACACAGTTGGAACCGAAGGTATATCACTACCCATAGGGCTTGTCATAGAGTTAAAGAACTGCTATTGTGTACTTGGTATAAATATAAACATCATTTTTGCAACTTGTTTGGATAAGGATGCATTTGAATTCCATATTAAAAGTGGTCGATGTTCTATTTCAAAAGATGGGATCGTTTATGGCAGTGCCCTAATGTCTTATGGTTTTTACTTGTTAGATCTAAAGACAGGTGTATATAATGTTAATACCAAAAGACTAAAACTCAACAACTCAAACAAAACATACCTTTTCCATTGTCATCTAGGGCACATAAATGAGAATTGCATATCTAGACTCCATAAAGATGGTTATCTGGACTCTTTCAACTTCAAATCAACAGAGAAATGTGAATCTCGTTTGTTGGGAAAGATGGCTAAGTTTCCTTTCACTGGTAACAATGAGAGGGCTAGTGATCTATTAGGACTCATACATACTGATGTGTGTGGACCTTTTAGAACAACAACTAGAGGTGGGTATCAACACTTCATAACCTTCATTGATGACTTCAGTAGGTATGGTTGTGTTTATTTCATGAAACATAAATCAGAAACTCTTGAAAAGTTCAAGGAGTTTATGAATGAAGTAAAGAACCAACTTGGTAAAAGTATTAAGGAATTTCATTCTAATCTAGGTAGAAATACTTAAACTAGGAGTTTAAGGACCTTATTAAATCCCATGGGATTGTATCCCAGTGAACTCCACTTGGAACACCACAACATAATGGTGTGTCAAAAAGAAGGAATCACACATTGCTAGATATTGTGTGATCGATGGTGAGTTTAGTTGAGCTTTCGAATACCTTCTGGAGGTATGCTCTAGAAATCGCCGCATTTACACTAAGATGATTACCATATAAATCGGCTCAAAAGACACCATACGAGATATGAAATGGGAAGCGTCCCAATATGTCTTTTATGAGTATTTGGGGATGTGAAGCTTATGTTAAAAGAATGTTTTCTGATAAGCTTGGTCCTAAATCTGATAAATGTGAAGATGATGATGGCTCTGATGGCTCTACTGGTGACTCTGGTGATGAAGGTGATTTTGATGCACCTTTAGATGCAGATGATGACTACGAGCCTGATGTTGAGGATGATGATGTTGTGGATATAGATAGCTTATATGTCTAGATGTTCTTAGTTTTTAGTCTAGTTTACTGATCATATATATCTTTCTAGTCTATTTTGTATTAGAAACATCTGGGCACATGATCTAAGTTGTACTATTTTATCTTTAGTTTTCATCACTTTTAACTTGTAGTTTGTTTTATGAGAACTTGTATTCTGGGTTGTAATCTATATTATGTGCACATTTACTCTTTGATCTGTTATATCTTATGAGTTGGTGCCATGTTTCACCATATTTTGATTATGACTTAGCATGTTTAGTTCTCTCATCTCTGCTTGATGTATGGTTTGAAATTGCATGTTTTGAATATATGTTTGGTTGTGCTTGGAGAAGACCTATTTTTATGGTCTTCTACCCTCCTACCTTTTTTATAATGTCAAAAGGGGGAGAGAAATTAAATGTTTTGAAGCTCAACCATATTGCTTTTACCGCTTATGTGATCCTTTTCTTGTTCATTATATGTTATAGCATGTGACTTGCTAAAGGACCATATAGTACATGTATGTTATATTGCTTTGTGTTGATAGACTAACTATGCAGGTTAAAGTAAGCATAGATTGAGGGGGAGCAATTCACATTATTCAAATCTTGAATCCCGCTACAATTCATAAGGCAAAGGTATAATTTCAATATCCTTTTCAATATACAAATACTTACTATTTATACCAGAATGAATGGATATCTTGATTCGTTAGAATTTGGACGGGTAAGGATATTTCTTGTTTAGTTTTAAGGAATGGTTTTGTCATTGTCAAAACGGGGGGAGAATGTTGACCTAAAGGTTATGCATTGACCATATTTTGATGATTACTCAACCATTCCATTCCTATGTATCTAATATGTTTGTTCAAGATTGATTTTAGGATTTAGGTACATGAAAAGGATCAAATTACACAAGCCCTAGCTTGTCCAAGTTCAAGTCAAATGCAATGCAAGTGTGCTGATTAAGAAATAACTTCAAACGACCTTAGAAGAATTTTTTAATCAATTTTATTGATTATATGACTTGTAACTAAGATGAGAAAAATATGTGGGACACTTTATACCAAGGTTTAATCACTATTAAGTTAATTTAGAAAATTCATCACAGGTTGTTCATCGGTTACAATCTCAACTGATCCTATGATTGATTTTCATAAGATGGCTCATCGGTCAAGTTGTGCATTCATAGAACTCGACTGACCGACTCACTGAGCAAATTTGATTTTAGCTCATTGGTCGAGTTCTCCATAACAAACTCAACCGATATTTTGAAAATTGGCTTTGTCTTTTAGTCGATTGGACGAGTTACCTTAATTGAAACTCGACTGAATGGACTATACAGAAAATGTAGAAAAAGTGATTATAACCATTGGTGACTTGTTTCAGGTGAACATAGATCCATTTCCTTGAGGAAAATAGTTGTATTTCGGCCCTAAGTGTTCCCAAACTCAAGGGAGCACCCCTAGCTACAAATAGGACCACTTGGAGTTTATTCCAAGTTTTCTCATTCAAGATATTCAAGTCCTTTCTATAGTTGAGTGTGTGATACTACTCCTTGAGCCCCTTCCTCTCCCTAGTTTACACTTCATTGTGTAATTTGTGAGTGAGTTAGGCAATATTGTAAGAGAGCTCAACCCTTGTGCATGTAAAGCTCTCATCTTCCACTACTTCCCTATCCCCTTCCTACATGAAGAAAAGGTGAAGCAAGCTCCATCGAGTGAAGAAGGAGTTGTAGCTGGTCCTCTTCAAGGTTGATGAATAGGTGGTGATCTTCTCCAGGTGAAGGAGAAGGCAAAGGCTGAAGATCCAAGAGGAGAAGCAAAGTCCTTCAAGGCAGAAGACTGGAGCTTGACTGGGTAAGACCTTGGTGAAGGCTGAAGACTCAAGCTAAGTGGGTAAGCCCTTTGGTAAGGTGGAGATCTCCTTGTAGTTGGGTGGGTAATTCATTTGGTGGTCTTGTGTTGTAACTCATATTGGTAATAATATAGAGAAAAGAACTTACAAATTCCTAGAGGTTGACCTCTCTAGGCAGTGGACTGACTCACTTCTAGTTTGAAGTGTGGAACCACTCTGTATCCCTTTGTCAAGTGCTTGCTATCAATCTCTCTCGTCCTTGCTATGCTTGTTAGATAGGACTTCAAATTGCACTTAAGCTATTTCTCTAAACTTGATATAATCTGAAGGTCTAATCTATTTTGTGAGAAATTTTGTAGCTCTATTCACCCCCCCTCTAGAGCCCTTAGATCCAAAAAGTGTTATCAGAGTCAAGGATCTTCTCCAACAATCTCCCATAAGACGAGAAGATGGGCGACAACCTACTTGGTTCTCTCAACCTAGAGGGAGGCTTCTCCATGCATCCTCTAGTCTTTGATGGAACCAACTTCCTCTATTAGAAGAGGCATATGCAGTTCTATATTCAAGGGATGAACTTTGATATGTGGAAGGTGATGGTCACACCTTACAAGGAGCCAACCGGAGCTGTTGCAATATGGAATGAATTTATTCTCAAGGAGGCTCAACTCAATGCTAAGGCCATTAGCATCCTCTATGCAGCCCTCACCCCCAGGTAGTTTAACCGGATCTCATCTTGGGACACCGCCTATGAGATTTGGGACAAGTTGTACATCACATATGAAGGTACAAAGCAAGTCAAGGAGGAAAAGATCTACATGTTGAACAACCTTATAGAGAACTTCAAGATGGGTAAGAAAGAAGGGATTGCGGAGATGTATTCAAGACTCAATGTGATCATCAATGGGTTGACTGCATTGGGCAACACTTTAGAAAGAGGTGCAATCAACTCAAATATCTTGAGAACTCTTCCAGAGAGATAGGAGTCAAAGGTCATCTCCATTGAAGAAGTGAGGAGCCTTGGTGACATCCCAACTAAAGAAGTGGCAATCTTCAAGCTCATGAGCCTAGACTTGACAAGCAATAAGAAGAATCCAAGCAAGAAGAGAAAGAATCCAAGAAGATCAAAGATAGTTCTTTCAAAGCACAAGTGGAGGCTTTCATCATTCAAGAACAACTTGCTTGTCAGACTTCTCCCTCCTCCTCTAGTGAAGATGAAGTCCCTGGTGAGCATGAAGCCAACTACATCAAGGGCAAACACTTCAAGGGAAAGAAAGCCTCCTCATCTTCTACTCTGAGATGCTACAAGTGTGGTCAAAAGGGGCACTACAAGAGTCAATGCCCAAAGTCAAGAAAGTCACATCACAAGGGCAACTCAAAGAAGGAATAGGAATACAATAAGGAGATAAAATACAAGAGGAAGGATAAGAAGGAGAAGACACATAAGAATGCAGCTCATGCAGCTTGGGAAGCTTCATTTTCAAGCAGCTCAAGCTCCGAAGAAGATGGAGAGTGCCACCTTGCTCTCATGACCTCTACTAGTGAAGATATTGGGAGGTAAGTGAGGTAAGCAAGGTAAGCTTGCATGAACTATCTAAGGAAGTTGTTGTTGACATGCTTTTTGCTACCCGTTCATCTTTTTCTAAATGCAAATCTAAAAGAAAACGGTTAGGAAAAATTATTGATGATCTTTATGCTAAGCTTGAAATTCTTGAATTGAATGAGAAAACCAACATTGAGAGTATTGATAATTTTCAAGGGTAATACCTTGATATTGAGCTCCAATACAATGGGGTTGAAGTTGAGAATGGTATCCACCTTAAGAACATTGAGAATCTTAAGGAAGAAAACCAAAATTGCCTTAAAGAGATTGAATCGCTTAAAACTGAAAATGTTCAATTTAAGCTCCTTATTGATGCTTGTAGAGAAGAGAGAGATGTCTATCTCAAAGTTATTCAAATGCTTAAATCTAAAAATGTTAGGTTTCTTAGTCAAGTAAATGATCTATCTTCTAGACCTTTATTGTGTAGTGTTAATGTTGCTTCTATCTCTTTTGTAAAAGGACTCATATCTTACTAAAGCTTTATGTATTGAGGTTGATTTTTTGCATACTAGGGATGACATATCTAGTTTATCTTCTAATATTGTTTCTATAAATGATGCTAACCATAGATTGAGAGCATCCCTATAGAAAATCCTTAAAGGGAATAACTCCCTAAATGAAATCCTTGACCACTCTACCAAACAAAGTGGTACTAGTAGTTTGGGATTTGTAGGGCGAGCTTCAAAGGGAAAGATCAAAGCTAAAGGTAAGAAAAATAGCAAGGAGACCTCCTTCTTTGTAGGAGAGTCTTTCGACACTAAGAATCCTATAGTTTGTTCTTATTGCAAATGTGATTATCATTACTCTACTTATTGTACTTACAAGCCTAAGGGGACCAACCCAACGATGAAATGGGCCCCCAAGATAACTCTGGATCCCAAAGTTTAAGTTGGGAACTGACATTCTCCTTTCTTGTAGGAAAAAGGTAGATGAATTGTTGATAGTGGCTGCACAAAGCACATGACCGGTGACATAAGACATTTCAACAATTTCACAAAGAAGAAAGGAGGATCGGTCACCTTTGGGGACAACAAGAAAGGTAAATTCAAAGGTGAGGGTGATGTAGGTGAATCCTTATGCATCAAGAATGTTCTTTTTGTGGATGGCCTACATCACAATTTAATTAGTGTTAGTCAACTTTGTGATAATGGTTACCTTATGCAATTTACTTACTTTGAATGATTGATTGTAGACTCCCTGACCTACCAAGTTATATATAAGGGAACTAGAAGTGGTAATCTTTATGTTATTGTTCTTAACTCTATTAAGCCTATGGTTGGTAGATGCCTAGTAGTCAACTCGAATGCTATTTCTCTTTGGCACCGCAGGCTTGGTCATGTAAATATGCATCACTTAAAGAAGATGAGTAAAAAGGACTTGGTCAAGGGACTTCCTAAATTGGATTTGGAAAAGGATGAGGAATGTCAACCTTGTACACAAGGAAAGCAAACCAAGTCCTCCTTCAAATCCAAAGGAGTCCTTATCACTAAGAGAGCTCTTGATCTTCTTCACATTGATCTATTTGGACCAATGAAAATTCAATCACTTCGTGGTTCCAAGTTTTTCTTTGTTATTGTCGATGGTTTCTCTAGATGTACTTGGACCTTCTTTCTTATTTCTAAAAGTGATACGCTTGATGTTTTCTCGAGATTTTGTAAATGAGTTGAGAATGAAGCTTCTTGCCGGATTGTTTCCATCCGTAGTGACCATGGGTGAGAATTTGAAAATGAGCTTTTTGAGAATTTTTGTCAAGAATCGGGTTATGCACAAAACTTCTCTTCACCTCGAACACCTCAAAAAAATGGGGTTGTAGAGAGGAAGAATAGGTCTTTATAGGAAATGGCTAGGACTATGCTTCTTGAGTATGATACTCCTAAGAAGTTTTGGGCTAAAGTTGTTAGTACCTCATGTTTTGTGCAAAACTGGGTTTTTACTCATCCTTCTCTTAAGAAAATCCCCTATGAGCTATGGCGAGGTAGGAAGCCTTCTATCGAGTATTTCCATGTTTTCAGATGTCCTTGTTTTGTTTTGACTGCAAAAGATTCTCTTGACAAGTTTGATCTGAAATCTTACAAGGCTTTCTTTTTTGGCTATAGCACTACTAGCAAGTCTTATAGAGTTTTTAATATTGATCTTGCTAAAGTAGAAGAATATATTAATGTAAAGTTTATTGAGACTAACCCCTCTATTCCCAAAGATATTGTTCTAAATGATGATGTTGCAGGAGAAGTAATTCTTATTCTTAAAGAGCTCAACATCACCCAAAAGGGTAAAGAGGTGGTTACTAAAGAAGAAGACAAAGATGATGAAAATAAGGATCCAACTCCCCAATTTGCAAATAATCATCCAAATGAACTGATTTTAGGTGATCCATTTGAAAGAGTGAAGACGCGGGCTGCATTCACCAAAGAACAACCCAACAACACCTTCATCTCACAACTCGAGCCTAAAGATATCAAGGAAGCTCTTGGGGATGAAGAATGGATCCCAGCTATGTAAGAGGAGTTGGAGCAATTTGAGAAGAACAAAGTTTGGACCCTTGTGCCAAGACCAAGTGATAGAAAAGTCATTGGCACCGAATGGGTCTACCACAACAAGCTTGATGAAAGCGGCAAAGTGGTAAGGAACAAAGTAAAGTTAGTGGCTCAAGGCTACAATCAATAGGAAGATAAATATTTTTATGAAACATACACACCTGTAACTAGACTTGAGTCCATTCATATGTTTCTTGCCTTTTCTATTTATAAAAACTTTATTTTGTTTCAAACGGATGTTAAAAGTTCATTTTTGAATGGTACAATAGAGGAGGAAGTGTATGTTACACAACCTCTAGGCTTTGAACATGATAGTCTACCTAACCATGTTTATTTATTGCAAAAATCTCTCTATGGAATCAAACAAGAACCAAGGGCTTGATATGATAAATTAAAGAACTTTTTGTTAGATCATGGTTATATCATGGGCAAAGTAGATTCTACCTTGTTTCTAAAACACACTTCTAACAATTTTCTTATTATTCAAATATATGTTGATGATATCATTTTTGGTGGAACTAACCTTGATCTTTTCAAAGAATTTAGTGATCTTATGGAGAGTGAATTTGAGATGAGCATGATGTATGAACTCACAGTCTTCATCGAATTTCAAATCAAACAAACAAAAGATAGGAACTTCATCAACCAAGGCAAGTACACGAGTGAACTACTTAAGCACTTTGGGATGGAGAACACCAAGCAAATGGAAACACCCATGTCAAACACCACCAAATTGATAAAGATTAAAAAGGTGAGAAGGTAGATGAGAAGCTCTATGGAGGTATGATTAGAATTTTAATTTATTTAACTACCTCTAGACCAGATATAATGTTTAGTGTTGTCTTTTGTGCTCGATTTCAATCAAATCCTAAGAAATCTCATCTTATAGATGTTAAGAGGATTTTAAGGTACTTAGCCAAAATTCCAAATTTTGGACTATGGTATCCCAAGTCAATGGACTTTACTCTTACTGCTTATAGTGATGTTGATTATGCAGGGTGCTTGATTGATAGAAAGTGCACAAGTCGCACTTGTTTCCTCCTAGGACCATGCTTGATGTCTTGGTTCTCCAAGATACAGAGCACAATGGCATTATCAACCACTGAGGCTGAGTACATTGCAGCTGGGAGTTGTTGTGCCTAGTTCCTATGGATGAATCAAATGCTCCAAGACTTTAACATTCATTTTGATGCTTCTCCTATCTATTGTGATGATACTAGTACAATTAACTTATCTTACAATCCTATCTTTCATAGTAGAGATAAACATATAAAGGTTTGCCATCACTTTCTTTGTGATCACATTGCCAAAAAGGATATCTATATCACGCATGTGAACATGGAAAATCAGTTGGCAGACATTTTCACTAAACCTCTAGCTAGAGAGCAATTAAACTTTATTAGATTTAAATTGCTTATAACTACTTCAAATGAATATGATATGCCTTCTAACTAGTTGTCAACTATCATATATGTCTTTCTTTCAATTTGATCATCTTTGCTTGCTAATATGCTAAAAATCAATTTTTCATGTTCATTTTGCCTTGTTTTTATCTTTTCTTGGGTATTTTTCGCAAACGCATGTTTTATCGCAAAATAGTACCAAATGATGAGTGATATGTGCCTAAGTATGTTTAATATACATAATGGACTTGAAAACTAATTTTAATTATCACTCTAATGGCTAGAAATTAAGTTTTATGGTTTTAGGTCAGGTTGACCATCGGTCGAGTTCCCCAAGACAAACTCGACCAATCGATGGTCGAGAGTTTTTTTAAAAAGCTAATCGATCAAGTTTCTGAGTTCACAAAACTCGACCGATGGCCAGGCTGGAGCACACTTAAGTTGGGTTTGGCCGACTATTCTCCCTCTCAACTAGAGAAAAGTCGACTGATTCCTCCTACCTTATCCCTAAGCTCTCCATCCTTGACGTTCCTCTCCTCAACCTAGCCCTAATCTGACCTAGATATACCATTGTTGACCGTCCCCCTTACTAAACCAGGTGTGAACATTTTTGGTGGTGTGTTTTGTGTTTTTTAATCTCTCCTACCTATCTATTCCATTTCCATAGATTCAAATAGAAGGAAGAGAGTTGCCCCTAGCAATGCACCATCCTCCTCCTTGTCTTCCCGCTTGATTCCCTTTGATGATACCTTCTTTGTATCAAATGAGCATGTTAATATGTATAAAGACCTCCTCCCACAGAATCCTTTTCCTTTTTGTACCCTCTTTGAGCATAGCCCTAGATGCCAAGAGGTCATCGATCAAGTAGCAAGGTTGCTTCACGTTGACTATCTCTTAGCCATGGGTGTTGAACATGCGTGCTTCGACAATTCCATGACAAGCATGAAAGTCATTCACAAATTCTATGCAAACTTGTGTTGGAATTATGACACCTTTGTACCCCCTCCTAATACTCAAGTCATCCTTACATCTATGATAGCCGGGAAGAAATTCCAAGTCTCGAAGGATATCCTAAATATCTTCTTCTCTGGTTTCGATGAGACTGACGCCTGGCGTAAGGATTATGGTAAGTATTTTGACCTTCTTGATCCTGAGGCTTTCTACAAACAATACGATATCACTCTTCCCGACATCCATTGTTACTCTAAGAAACCTTAGTTCCCCTATGAGAAGAAGAGCACCCTACCCTCCTCTGCCTTGGATCTAAAGAAGCATATACTTGCCCTAGTGGTCAACTACGACATCCATCCTAAGAAAAATCAAATGGATATTGCAAAGAAAATTGTGGTGATCATGAACTACATCTTAGAGAATGTTGAAGTCAAGTGGTCTAGATACATCTTCCACCATATGACTTGCTTCAACTCAGGAAGGAATACCCATGGCACCCACCCTCCCTACCCTACCTTGATATGTGGTCTTTTTCAGTTCACCACTGAGAAATCTCTCTTCTAGGACTTTCATTACAGACTTGCCCAGAAGGGAGTATGTATCAGTGAGACCACTATCTAGAAGTTTGTGCTTATTCTTTCCCCCACCACACCTGGTGCCTCACCCTCTGCTTCTACCTCTACTGCACCTTCCTCTACCTCTACCCGAGCAGCTCCACCTCCTCAGCCTACCCGGCCTACATGTGCCTCGTTATGTGTGTCTAATTAATCCATCATGAGTTATATGATACATCAACAGGCATACAACCTCCAAGTCTAGGAGCACCTGCATCAGGATTTATTTTCAATCATATCAAACATGAACATGTCCTGTACACACCCCTACCCTGCCTACCAGCCCTACTTGGGAAGTGATTATGCATCATATGCATACAATCACTTTTACCCTGCCCCTCCACCTGCACATGCACCTTTCGCTGCTTCTCCCACACCCTCTTCTATTGGTGAACCTGCTCTGATTTTCCTGCCTCTACCTACTAGCCCCTTGGCCACTCTACTTGCCAGTCTTGGTGATTCTGCTCCCTCCTTCCCACATGCCAATGAGCTCTATGCTCTTGGTATGTCTTGGGATGAGCATAATGCTCATTGGCCCGATCATCGCTTTGGTCCTTCTATTGATGAGGAGATGGTAGACCAGGCTGATGAGGAGACTGCTAATGCAAATGAGGCTATTGTTGATGGTAAGGATGATGGTGCTGCATCTGACGATGATGATGGCTCGGGTGGCTCTGCCGGTGACTCGAGTGATGAAGGTGATGTTGTTACACCTTCATATGGAGACGATGACTACAAGCCTGATGTTGAGGACGATGATGTTGTAGATACAGATAGCTTAGATGTCTAGATGTTCTTAGTTTTAAGTCTGGTTATATATATATATATTTCTAGGCTATTTTGTATTAGAAACATCTGGGCACATGATCTGTGCTGTACTATTTTATATTTAGCTTTAATCATTTTTTACTTATAGTTTTTTTATGAGGACTTGCATTTGTGGTTGTAATCTATATTATGTGCACATTTACTCTTTGATCTGTTATATCTTATTAGTTGGTGCCATGTTTCACCATATTTTGGTTATGACTTAGCATGTTTGGTTCTCTCATCTCTACTTGATGTATGGTTTGAAATTTCATGTTTTGGATATATGCTTGGTTGTGCTTGGAGAAGACTTGTTTTTATGCTCTTATACCCCCTACCTTTTTTATAATGTCAAAATGGGGAGAGAACTTCAATGTTTTGAAGCTCAACCATATTGCTTTTACTACTTATGTGATCCTTTTTTTTCATTATATGTTATAGCATGTGACTTTCTAAAGGACCATATAGTACATGTATGTTATATTGCTTTGTATAGATAAACTAACTATGCATGTTAAAGTAAGCATAGATTGAGGGCGATCAATTCACATTGTTCAAATCTTTAATCCTCCTATAATTGACAAGGCAAGGTATAATTTCAATATCCTTGTCAATATGATTGAGGAATGGCTTGTAATTGTCAAAAAGGGGGAGAATCTTGACCTAAAGGTTATACATTGTCCATATTTTGATAATGACTCAACCATTCCATTCCTATGTATCTAATATGCTTGTTTAAGATTGATTTCAGGCTTTAGGTACATGAAAAGGATCAAATTACACAAGCCCTAGCTTGTCCAAGTTCAAGTCAAATGCAATGCAAGTGTGCTAATTACAAAATCACTTCAAATGACCTTTGAAGAATTTTTAATCACTTGTATTGATGATATGACTCGTAACTAAGATGAGAAAAATATATGGGACACTTTATACCAAGGTATAATCACTATTAAGTCAATTTAGAAAATTGATCACCGATTGTTCATCGGTCGAGTTACAATCTTGACTGATCCTATGATTGATTTTCTGAAGATGGCTCATCAGTCAAGTTGTGCATTCACATAACTTGACCAACCAACTCATTGAGAAAATTTGATTTTAGCTCATTTGTCAAGTTCCCAAGAATAAACTCGACTGACAGTTTGAAAATTGGTTTTGTCTTTTAGTCGATCGGTCGAGTTACCTTTATTGAAACTCGACTGAATGTACTGTACAGAAAATGCAGAAAAAGTGATTATAACCATTGGTGACTTGTTTGGGCTGAAAATAGATCTGTTTCCTTGAGGAAAATGGCTATATTTCGGCCCTAAGTGTTCCCAAACTCAAGGGAGCACCCCCAGCTATAAGTAGGACCCCTTGGAGTTCATTCCAAGTTTGCTCATTCAAGATATTCATGTCCTTGCTATAGTTGAGTGTGCTACTACTCCTTGAGCCCCTTTCTCTCTCTAGTTTACACTTCATTTCACAATTTTTGAGTGAGTTAGGCAATATTGTAAGAGAGCTCCACCCTTGTGCATGTAAAACTCTCATCTTCCACTACTTCATCCCCTTCCTACATGAAGAAAAGGTGAAGAAAGCTCCATCGAGTGAAGGAGTTGTAGCTGGTCCTCTTCAAGGTTGATGAAGAGGTAGTGATCTTCTCCAGCTGAAGGAGAAGGCAAAGGCTGAAGATCCAAGAGGAGAAGCAAAGTCCTTCAAGGCAGAAGACTTGAGCTTGAGTGGGTAAGACCTTAGTGAAGGCTAATGACTCAAGCTAAGTGGGTAAGCCCTTTGGTAAGGTGGAGATCTCCTTGTAGTTGGATGGGTAAGTCCTTTGGTGGTCTTGTGTTGTAACTCATATTGGTAATAATATAGAGAAAAGAACTTACAAATTCCTAGAGGTTGACTTCTCTAGGTAGTGGACTGACTCACTTCTAGTTTGAAGTGTGGAACCACTCTGCATCCCTTTGTGAAATGTTTGCTATCAATCTCTCTCATCCTTGCTATGCTTGTTAGATAGGACTTCAAATTGCACTTAAGATATTTCTCTAAACTTGATATAATCTGAAGGTCTAATCTATTTTGTGAGAAATTTTGTAGCTCTATTCACCCACCCTCTAGAGCCCTTAGATCCAACAAACTATGACGAAACCTTTTTTCCAGTGGTTATGGTTTAGTCCATCAGGATCATGCTTGCTATTGCAGCTTATCATGACTATGAAATTAGGCAGATGGATGTTAAAATAGCATTCCGTAATGGGAATTTACTTAAGGATTTGTACATGACACAACCTGAGGGTTTCATCAATCCAAAAGATGCAAATAAAGTCTATAAACTGCAAAGGTCAATCTATGGATTGAAGCAAGCATCTCGGAACTAGAATTTTTGTTATAATGAGACCGTCAAAGATTTTTACTTTATTCAAAATTAATATGAACCTTGTGTGTACAAGAAGGTTAGTGGGAGCATAGTGGCATTCCTAATATTATATGTAGCTGACACATTACCGACGGGGAATGTTTACAAAAGGTAAATACATGAATTAGAAATGCATTCTCTATGAAAGACTTGGGAGAATCATCCTACATCTTGGGGATAAAGATCTATAGAGATATATTTAGAAGGCTTATTGGACTAAGTCAGAGCACATACATTGACAAAGTGTTGAAGTGGTTCAGCATGGAGAACTCAAAGACAAGAAACCTTCTTGTGAAGAAAGGGAGCGCATCAGCTTGAGTCTGTATGCCTCAAGAATTGGATCAATCATGTATACAATGTTGTGTACCCATTCATACGTCTTGTATGCCTTAAGCATAATGAGTAGATATTAATCAGTTCTAGGGGATGTTCACTGGATAGTCGTGAAGTATATCCTTAAGTACTTGAGAAAGACTAAGGATCAGTTCTTGGTCTACAGTAGAGAGAAAGAGTTTCTAGTAAAGGGTTACACCGATGCAAGCTTCCAAATTGATCAAGATGATTACAAATCATAATAAGGACTTGTGTTATGCCTCAACAATGGAGTTGTGAGATGGAAGAGTTCCAATTAAGAAAAAGTTGTCGATTCTATAACAAAGGCCAAGTATATTGCTACATCGAGTGCAGTAAATGAGGTTGTATGGATCAAGAAGTTCATCATAGAACTTGGGGTCATTCCAAGCATCAATGAGGCAATCAAGCTATATTGTGACAACAATGGAGATGTTGTGCAAGCTAAGGAACCCAGATTGCATCAACACTCAAAGCATATACAAAGGTGGTATCATCTCATACAAGAGATCATACAACAAGGAGATGTAAAGATTTGCAAACTACCAACTCAGAATAACGTTGTGGATCCCTTGACTAAATCACTTTCACAGTAGAAGCATGATGGTCATGGTAGATCACTTGGAATTTGATTCATTGGTGATTGTCTCTAAGTGCAAGTGTGATTCTATTGGTATGTATTCCCAGAGATCCAATCATGTGATGATTGTAATGGCATAACTTTTAATTGATTTCATTAATAAATAAAGCAAGATTCCAATTTATTTTATTTAATTTAGTTACGAGATAATGATATATCATTATAAGTGTCTAGAGAATTATATTACACAATGGTGTATGTCTGCAAGTACGTGACTTGAGGAAATGAGATCATACAGATATTAAGATTACATATACATATTCTCATTATGTCCCTAATCGGTTGTCATTATGGAAGGTTGATAGACAACAATGACACATAAGATCAGAGTGTGAGTTGGTTAATGACAGAATCTCATTAGTCATAGTATGGCAATATCAAATCAAGCACACAGATACATGTTAGACAATAGTGTATCAGAAAGACCCACCTTGAGACTGACACATGGAAGTTGTAGTCAGCTCTCACAGTGATGATGGTGGTTGTGGTTCTTAGACCTAAAATCACTACACTCAACACATGTTGTTGGGTACACTTTGACATCATCAAACGCAGTCCTGAAACATAGGTTGTTATAACAATGATGATTGTGTGACTTTGACACATGGGAGTTGACTATGAGTGATAGATATAAGATTTTCCCTCCTTCTGGAGTGTGATGTCCTAAGTCTCTTGATTAGTGAAATAGAGAAATGCATGGTCATACACATGTGATTCAATATGTGATATTGAGCGTACATATATCTCAGACAGTCTGCTCTTTGTTCAAGAAATAGGATTGAATAATAATGAGGGTGAATACTTCATGCCTCTAGTTCAATCTGGACATCAGTGACAAAGGAACTATACAAACACTGCAACACCATACACAGATTGTAGGTTGAAGTTATTCCCCAACTTTCAATTTACTTGGGTAGCATTGATGTGTGACTAGGCACCACTCATTGCTTGTGATGTCATAATTTGTTATGGACATTCATTTCCAACGTAATATGGGACTTATAGGGTCACACACATAGGTCTCGGCCTAGAAGAGGAGTTCAGATCCTGAATGACAACTGAGTTAAGTATTAAAGTGTTTTGGTATTTGATTCAGGAAACAAATAGGCGATAGCACTACCAAACACCCATATCAAGTGTTGAGATGTATGTATGGAAGTGCCAAACAGTCATCTCAAATGTTGAGACGGGAGTTTGGGGAGTCAAGCCTTTTATGAGTTCAAATTGGCTAAAAAGTGGATTGACCAAGCTAACTGGCTCAACTTAGGTCACTAGACAACCATCTGGGTGACTGAGACGGTCATCTCGCATGGGAGAGATAGTCTGATTTGGACGAAGGAAGGTTCTAGATATTTCCTAATTCATTTGAGTTGCTCATTACTTGATGTGCAAGGAAATTAATATGGGATATTAATCAGAAACCAATTGTCAATTTCATTTACAACTGAGAAATAACCAAATAGTTGTATGGGTTGTGACAAATGATTGCCTGGCATGCCATACAACCATCTCAGTTGCCAGACGACTATTTGGATGTCGTTGGTTGTGAAAGTTCTATAATTGTTGCAAAAATTTGAGATCTTTAGGCTCCTTTTACTCCCACACAGATTGGGAACCTGGACCCAAAACCCACCTATAAATAAAGGGGGTATTGGGGCTTCCCAGAGCATAACATAGACAATTGAGAAATAGTTGCTCTGACAAATGTTGTCCTCTCTAGTTGTAGTAACCACGTGAGCCCAAGAAAGTTATACCCAACTAGGGAGGAACATTAAGGGAAAGAGTAATTGAGATCATTGTCGTGGGAAAGCAAGTTGGTGACTAGTACCCTCATGGGAGGGACGACTCCTTCCTGATCATTTTAGCCAGAAGATGGGAGTTCTAGGTGGTCTGTGTGAACTAATCTAGAGGTGGGAGGTCATTTTCTGCCACTAAGGAGGACAACGTCAACCAGCAGTCTGTGACAAGAGGAGCTACTAAAGAAGGCTAAGCTTGTGGTTGTAGTCTAAGGTGCAGACCATGAGGAGGAGCAGTCAGACGATTCCTAGTGCAACTAGGGATCAAAGTTGTGCATCTACAATGATGAGGATTGTCTCTGGAGTTTCTCCAGGACTAGGTATATCCTCGAAACCATCTTTCCTGCATAATATTCATCGATGTGATCTATTGATTATGGGGAATATGGTAGATAAAGACTTTATTTCCATTGATTGATCTATAGCCATATTTCCCATCAATGTCAACATATAGCATTTTCAATCCTTGAGTCCAACCAAGGATTGCAACACAAGGTAATATAAAGAGACCTCTCTTTTAAGATCAAGAGTAAATTGACTCCTTTTCCGGACAAGGCACTAGAAGCTTACAATGTTGTAAAGGTATTATGTAACCCTACCTAGGGTCACATGTCTTATGCCTTCCTTATCTAAGGAAGAGCTTAGGTTAACTTAATAATCAAAAGAGGAAAGAAGGAGGTTTTACAATAGACCATTAGACTAGATGTCTTAGAAGTAATAGATTTACTTAAATTTATGTAGAGAGTGATTAAGGTCAAGGGAGTGATTAGGTGCTCTTTAAGACACATTCTCACAAACTATCATACAATATACTTGGTAACCTAGGGAAGCTCTTATACATGTCATGTTTATATCTCATGGTCCTTACAAACCATTAGACTTAATCATGATGAATTCAATCCATTTATGTTGGAGTAAGAAGATATCCAATATATATATCATAACTTATCCTCCCCCTCTTATGGTTGTTTTTGAACTTGCAAGAATGTTACAACACTTTATCGTGTTTCACCAAGATATGCCTATGTGATAGAACTAGTAGGAAGGCTTAGTTAGGTCATCCATTCCAATTTTCATTTTGACAATGCCGTTGATGCCTTACTTCAGGCATGTAGTCTTTTATTGGTGAGGGAGCTCTTTTAGAACAAAATTAATTGATGCAAGAAATTAGACATCCCTCTAAAATGAGGCTGGTTAAATTTCTATAAAGGAAAATCATCTGATGAACCTTGCAGTTTTAAGTATATCCATCTGCCCTCAATTCCATTGTAATACGTTCTAATAATTTTTAATATATGTTTGAGCTAAATTAAGAAAATCTAGATATATCTTCAATTGATTTGCATATAAGTCTTATAGATAAATCTATCTATTCTTAAATTTTGAACTTTGTTCATTTGTATGACTTGGTTTATCCAGAACTTGGGTTTCTCATCCAGGGAAATGGTTGTGTGTTTACTAGTATGAAATGGTCTCAACTGAAACATTAGACACATACGAATGGAGTGGTGAAGTCATCATCAAAATATAGGTAATGTAAATTGACTTAACATTCTCCCCATTTTAAATATGACAAATCATTGCTAAATATATTGAAAACATGATCACAAACAATTGTACATTTATTTTTAAATGGTTTTAAACGTTAGATTTAACATGCTCCCCCTGAATTCATTCTATTAATCTTTTTGGATAATTCTAAATAAGACACAACAAAACTTGAAATTATACATCTTATACAATATTAATTCTACATCATTCAATGATTTCACAAATATGTGTATTAGAGATCCATTTCAATATATCCATAGTAAAACTTAAGCAGCTAAGTCTTCTGCCCATTTATCATATCAACAAGTGTGTCATAGAAGATAAACTACAAAATTCTTGTCTAATCAACTTATCAAACAAAACAAAAAAATCATTAACCAAAACAAGATGCAACTCCATAAAGCATTATCAAAATTTACACAAATGTGGGTCAAACTAGAAAGTTTTTTTCATTATGAAGTCAATATTTGAGAATACACATATGATAGGATACAACATACATGAAAAGAAAAATATACATCATAAATGAAGCTCTAAATAAATATACATGCCTTAGATAAAAATTCCATTAATAATAGACCATGGATTTCACAAGTTATAATTCCAAGGATGCTTTGAACAAGACATAGTAATCCTTGGATGGAATATAGCATATGTCATCATAGTCACCGTAGGGTGTGATATAGATATAAGGGGGTTTTGTGTCTTCCCTTCTTTCAATATGAATATACAACATTAATCTCACAAAATGTAGGTCTAAGAAAACTCGAAACAAAACATAGTAATACTTGAATGGAATATTGTTTTTGTCATCATAGTCACCATGAGGAGTGAAATGAATATAAGGGGATTTTGCTTTTTCACAAACATTAAAGTTATCCATATGTCATTTGATATCACCTTCATGGTCTTCTTCTATCCCTCCTGTTTGTTTGACTCATATACTTCTTCCATCTCTACATCTTCTTGTGAATGTATAGGTAGTCATCTCACATTTGTCTCAATAGAATTCATGAAATCATAGTCCATTATGTCTTAAGGCTGATGGTATGTAGGTGTAGGAACCCAGTGATTTCCTGCTAGAGTTGTAGGGATTGTCCCATCTACCACCCAAGGATGATAAAAAAGGAGAAAGTTGATGTGGAGTGTAATATTATGATCAATAGTAGGGTCAATTAAGGGGTATGGTGAGATATTGGGTACAACTGATTGCTTTTGTAAGAGGAATAGTCAGTACAAAAGGTGAAAGGATGGTATGAGTAGGGTATGTGGGGTAGGTGGAGACGTAAGAGAGATTTTTCTATTTCATCATGTGAAAGATATCCTTATGAAAGTGGGTTATAGCTTGATGTAAATAGTTTGTGACTTGGCCAAAATAGTTTTATTGGTGCATCATATACCCATCAACTGATCATTTGACACTTAAAAGGAATCATTGATAGAGGGTGTAATTTAACGTGTTGGTGGAGTGGATTAAGGAATTTTGGTGGACAAAGGTGATTGATATCTATAAGTGATAGTGGGAGTCGAAGAAGTTGAATTTTGACTAGTCGGGAAGTACTTTTTAGATTGAGGTATCACTTATCATCATGACCTTATGTCTAAGTGTGTAACCTAGGTTACCAAAGAGGGGTTTCCTAATGGGATGCTAGAAAAGACCACAGATCAAGTACAGATAAGTATAATGGTACTCATGGGTGTTTTTTTCATAGTAAAAAAGTTCATCAAGTGGAGGATATATCTATAGCATATGACTTTGAAGCCAATAAATTATCTTTTTGTAATTTTCATATATTTTTGTTTGTCTTAGTGCTTAGAATAGGGAAGGAAAAGGTGGATCTATAGTAATAGGAATGACTTAGCTTCTTAATATCCATATAGATGGCCTAAAGTTTCATGAGTGGTAAATGGACTTGGCGTATGTACTAGCCTAAGTGTTGAACCTATTCTATCTATTGCATTAGTCATTTTGACTATCTTCACTCACTTGAAATCTATCCCTTGCAATCAAAGAGGAAAATGCAATGTGTGTACCTACTTAGGGAAAAATTGAAGGGTAGTTCCATGTCAGATTGGAATGAACTCATTTACTACCTTCTCTACCAGAGGAATTTATAGTAAAGCACTTTATAAGATCATTTTGTGTGAAGGAAATGTTCATCAAAGAATGTATTGATTCCTAACTCCCTCAAACTTGATTGTTCGTAAGCCCTAAATAGAAAACAATCTCTAGGTAGGAGTTACTCATACCATTTGATTCCTTGGGTGTTTATTAACAAAGTGCCATCATACAATCTAGTGTTGGAAGATCTAGCAGAAGGATCCAATATCTCTCTTATCTAGGGTATAGGCCAACCTTCACTCTTCTTCTCCTTCAAATGCTAAAAACCAAAATCACATGAAGAGAAAGAAAAATAGTGAGGATACGTAAATAGGGGTGAAATAGACCATCTAGAGTGATATTTACGGTTGAGATAGGGTAGGAAATGATGAAAGAGAGGGGAACGTTTAGAGAAAAAGTTGAGATGGTTTTTATCATCTGAAAAAACACTTTTAAAATTCCACAAAATAGTATTTTTGGTTGAGTTTTCATGGATGGAAACTCTGCTGATTACAATTATTGACAAACCACTAGGTTGCCAATTAGTCAATTTTAATCAATACAAACTCGATCGATGATAATTATTGTCCCAAATTTTGAATAAATTGATAGACCACTCTAGAGCTCCTAAAAATTCTATAAGTGAGATAAATGTGTATGTACAATGTAGAAATGCACATTGACTAATTAATTATATTTTCTAAAAATAAAAAAATGAAACTCACATAATGAGATAATTGAGTAAAAAACTAATGGGAAAGCATACAAACTTGGAAAATTTTCATATGAAGAAATCAAATGTGATTCTGTCAAGCATATAAGAGGGATTAAATGCATAGCTAGGTTAAATGCATATATCATTTATAGAACTTATAAGAAAAATATTATCTAATGAAAGAAAACAAATCCTTCATTAGATTCTTTTCAAAGATGTCCAAATATACGATTAAAGGATTTGTATCTATTCACATGCATGATATATTATATCCTTTTGGATATATGGTCCTATAGGAAGTAATGATGGACCTCTGTATGTTCATCTCGAATATGAAATATAGGATCGTAAGACAATTGTATTGTACTAGTAATATCACAATAGATATTGTAAGCAACAAAGGATATATCAAAATAGTTGTGCATTTGCTTCATCTATAAAACTTGGTCACAAAAAGTAAATGTGTCTATGTATTCATTTTCATTGAATGCAAATGCCAATATAATTTTCTTCTTGGAGAACCAAGATACTAGGCATGGTCCTAGGAAAAAGCAATTTCCACTTGTGCACTTCCTATCAATCGAGTACCTATAATAGTCGTCATCACTCTAAGCATTTCAAGTAGAGTCATTTTACTTAGGTACCTTGAAACTAATATTGGGGTCTTGTCTAGGTACAAATAATCCACTTTACCACTATGAGATGTAATTTTTAGGGAAAGATTGAAAGTAAGCACACAAACCAAGGTTAAATATGATATTCAATATAGAGGTGGTAAGATAAAATAAACTACAAGCCATAGCTCTAGTTAGGTTATTATATACTTTTCACCTTCTTAAAATTATAAATCTTGGTTAAGATACAAGTCATACCTCTACTTATACAATCATATAATTTTCAACTTCTTTATCTTATGAAGCTTGTTTTTTAACATGTGAGTATCTATAAATTAATAATTCTTCATTCCAAAGCATTCTACAAATTGTTTGGTGTATTTTCTTTGGGTTATAAGCATTTTTTTGCCATATTTAGAATCCTGAGTAGAAATCAAGTTTTCACATCATGTTCATCTTCATTTTTTTTCTACATGAGGGAACAAAACTCTTAGAAGATGTCAAGATTAATCGCATCAACACCAACACCATAACATATATTTGAATGACAAGAAAGATTTTAAATTTGTGTTTAAAAATAAGTGTAGAATCACTTTTCCCGTGTCAAAGACAGTGTCTAGAAGAAAATGTCTCTAGCTTATAGTACCAAGCTCTAGGCACTTGTATTGAGACCATAGAATGCCTTATGAAATTGATAAACATGATTTTCTAGCTTTTCATTTTCAAAATTTATAGGTTGGGCCAAAAAGACTTTCTGCTCTATATCTGCTTTTGGAAATGCACCTTCAAAATTGATCCAATAAAATGGGAAATCCTTATGACTATCAAAAGCAATTAACATAAAATTTATTCTAACCATGCTACTGGTCCATAAGTTCCATCAAAATCATTAACTTTTTGTTTATTGTACCCTTGTGCTACTAACCTTTCTTGTTTCTCACTACTTCTCTTTTTTCATCCAATGTGTTGTGATAGACACACTTTACACCTATAATTTTTATTACTTTTGGTTTTGACATGAGTGTCCATACCTTTTTCTCTTTAAACTACTCAAGCTCCTCTTGCATGGATATGACCCAATCATCATTCCCAAGAGATTGTTTGGGGTACTTTTCCTCGAGTTGTGAAATTAATGCATTGTTTTCTTTGTCCTTATAAGTAGATATTGTCTTTACCTTCTCAAAGGAGTCACCAATTGTGAGATCCTTCATATTTTTTTTGCAAATTTAGGGATTGTATCCATCTTCTCTTAATCTTAAAATATTCATTCTTTCACTTCTATATCCACCTCATTTTGTTTCCCATTTTTTGTGATGTCTAGTTGTTTTATTTTGGGAATTACCTTGCCTAGCACATCATTGTAAACAATATTATTAGGAATACAAGGGTTAATTTCAAGAAACTTCACATTAATGGATTCTTCCACTCTAGCATGTTCTTTTTTCTAAACATGGAGATCTATACTACATAGAATATAACTATGGAAGATAGCTTTATAGGATTTAGCATAAAAGGTATCTACATCATCATTGGTATTATGCATAAAGCAGGGGTGTCCAAAAATGAAAGAAATCAATGGAGGGTATTCTACCTGATATAACTCATAGGTAGTTTCTTAACTGTGTGGGGTGAGTAAAACCCATCTTTGAATACAAAATGTAGTATTTATGATCTCAAACCAAAATATTTGATATACCATATTCCAAAAGCATTCTCCTGGTCAAACATGGGAAGTCTGTTAAATAAGTCATTTTTCCTTAAATTCTTCATGTGATTTATATTTACACGACCAAGTTGTCTATGCCAAATAGATATATCATTCTTATATTAAAGTAATCATTTTCTAAGAATAGGCCTACAAGAGCTAATATTAATAGTATATAAATTACCATTCCTAATTTTCATCTATTTATTATTTAAGGTGAGGGAATATATAAAGAGTAACTATAATGAAGTATGTAAATAAGATATCCATTGTCACAATGTTGGTTAAGGCAAAAAATGATATGACATCCACAAGAACGCATTTTTCATGAAAAACTAATCACATACATCACCCTCACATATTACTTTAAGTCTACTACTACCCCAAAATGGCATTGAACCGCCTATCTTATTCTTACAAGAATTTATGTAGCTTTTCACTCCCATCATGTACTTGGAGAAACATCCATATATAATCCATTCACAAGTTTCATGCATAGAATAAATATTGGTTCCTATTCAAATCTTTTAATGTGGGGTTAGCTCGAAAACCCCAACCATGTTCTTCTTGATTAACTTCTTCTTACAAGTAAAATATTTATAATTATGATAATGTGTTAGAAAAATTGAATATAAACATAGCCTTGGAACTATAGGATTGTCCATTTAATGTTGTAGGTCATTTTCCCTTGTCTCCCATCATATCCAATACCATGTCTACCAATTTGTTTTATAACATGGTGAAGGACTTCATCAAGGTTCCTTCTACCCGTGAGAAACATTTTCAAGGAAGATCTAAGCAAAATATCATCTTGTATAAGAGAAAATATAGTAGAGGAAGCAATATAGTCATTTGCACGAATAACATTAGATATCAAACATAAAGACTTAGTAGAATATGAAACATTTTTTGCATAAGGGTAGCAAACTAACTTTCTCTACAAGGCTTGATGGTTCAAGACTCTTAAGAATCATTGAAAAGGAAAGCTTCATTACAAAAATTTCACCTTCCAAATCATAAGATATTTTTGAATAATACAAATCTTAAAAAAATGTCTTCACATAAGCATGTGCAACAAATTGTGTTGTCAACTCTTTCTATATAACAAAACCTATGGATCTAAATACAAAATTATTAGATGTATATGATGAGACCATAAAATTCTTGTTCATTATATGTTGAAATAGTCGAAGAAGAGAAATAATATCATCAACAAGAACACCAAAGGTATTAAAGGCAAATGAAAGGAAATTATGAGGATTTCTCTCACAAGCTTCTATGTGCTTATGAACATTTTGTGTTGTGGTGATAGAGATTTTCTATCCTACTTGTAATTTGTATGAATGGATTGTTTCTAGCTAGAAACACCTGTGAGGCCCACACATGTGTGGTTTCCATCTATTCAAATAAATACCAAGATATTAGCAGGTATAAGTGAATATCATCAGAATGTGTGCCAAGAAAGCCCACATGGGCTTTCTACACTACCTTTAACCTAGAATGAGAGAAAGAGTAAAGAGAGCATCATAGAAAACATCATGATGAAATTTATAACTAGGTCATGAGCGAAGATGCACAACATGATCCCCAAAGTCATCAAGGTCGGCAATGTCATAGAGAGGGCGTCGTTTATCACCAGGATATAAAGGGATCATGAGTCAATATTGAAGGATAGATAGATATTCAAAAGGGGACATTGACAAGCCAAGGCCAACAATAGGAAAGACAAGAAGGAAATCTTGTGCATGGTTAGCCTACAAAGAAGAGAGAATAGCTTGTTGTTGTGAGGATATGCCTCTTGCATTGTATTGATAAATAATTGTTTTAAAGTGTCTACCAAAATAAACTAGGTCTTTTGATTGGCAGAATGCAGATGTGAAAACTTTGACCAGTAAAAAGATGGCAAGATATTATGTAAGATAGTATATGCATTTACAAAGAGGATCCTAGTAGGCACAAAACTTACCTCTCGCAAAGTGTGGTCATGGAGTTCTTTGGTGTGGATTTGATAATCAGCAAAGGAAAATGTACAGACGTCATGGGAAGATTTAATGCCTAACTTTGTGATATGAATAGGAAAAGTGGCCAAGATCCATTTTAAATCACCAATCTTGAGCAATCACCAACCAAGATGTGTTCTAGGAAACGACAAAGTCAATGACCAAAATCATCCAAGACAGATGAAATAGAAGAAGGGGGTGTTTCTCGAAGACCAAATATCATCTTTGGCATCCCAACACATGACAAAGAATCTCACAGTGTGGATCTTTAAGTAAGGTAGAGCTGTCCATCTTGTAAGAGTTCTATCCACCAATTTCTAAGTAAGCTCCTTGGAAAAAACATGGGTTAATGAAAAAAGCAGCGCCTAGAAACTTCACTCCACATTCAAAAGAAGAAATGTCACTAGGAAACAACCCCAAATATTTGTCTCATCTTGGATCATTAGAAAAGTAGGCATCGGGCTTGGATAAGGGGTAGAGTCTTAAAAAACCTCCTCAATGTCCCCAATAAAGGTTCCATCATTAACATAGATGGAAAGGAGAACAAGCTTACATTCATCTTTCACCTATAAATTAAGAGAATGAAGATTTAAAGAAAAGTAGGGTTTCTAATGGATCTCCTTGTTCGACACCAAAATAATAACAAATAGGCTCACTCTGGTCCATGTAGAGGGGAGATGGGGACATATAGCATAACTCAAACCAAAGTTCAGCAGGTGGATAGTGAAGATGAACCTCTCAAAAAATTGTAGGCACGTCAACCATGTTGAAGGCATTGTTGAAGTAAATAAGAGCCCTTATTAAAATGGTTTGATGTTGTTAGTTATTAACAAGGTTTTGACATCATGTAGAAGGGCCTTGGCACCACAGGAAACATCAACACCAAACTAATGATCCTTAAGATAGCAGACTACATATGACTAGACACCTTTTGATGCAACCTTGGAGACAAGGCAATGCCAAACCATACCTATAGTGATAGATCAAATATTATTGTCTAAATTAAGTAGCACAGTCAAAGGAGCACTAGCTATATATGGTTTTAGGGAGGCAGGACAACGAATGGAAAGCCAAATGACCATAGATGAGATAGTTGTAAGAAATCATATTTCATAGTCGAAGCTACCTTGTGCATAGGCTCAGAGAAATGTTGTGCCCAGAGGTTGTCACATGCATAAGTGGCCCCTATCTAGAAGGATAAAATGGATTATTAAACAATAGCACAAGAAGTGACAAAGGGAGAGAAAGATATACTAGATAGAAGTTGCACCATAGGATTTGGTCATAGGGGTGATTAGATTCAAGATCCAACCGACTAATAGTGTTGGAGGGGGCAACACCACTAGATGAGAGAACCTTGATTGCTACAACAAATTGGCCATGGTAAGTTTTGTACTCTGTCTCAACTCTAGGAAATCTCAACTAAGTTCCTTAAGCTCATCAAAGTTCTCCAACAAGAAAATTTTACCAATTTCTAGTTCGTCTTTCTCTTCATTTAAGGTATCAACAATCTTATCTATTTTCTTCTCAATATACTTGCAAATATCAAGTGAATCATGATAGGAAAGTTCAATGTCAATTTTATCTCTTTTCAAAAGTTCATTTTGATTTACATCACTTACATCAACACCTTCACTATATATATACATAAGTGGCATGTTTCACTCATCTTCTTCACTCTCACTTGAGAAAAGTCCAAAGAAACATTATGGGATACCTCCTTTCCCTTTGTTTCCTTGTGGTCCCTTTTCTAGTACTATTTGTCCTTCTTTTTTGTACTTTTTCTCTTCTTGGGCTCTTTTAGAGGTGATGCTTTTTCATAACCCCTATTGGTTACACACATAGTAATGAGAAGATGAGTTTGTCTTACCATTTAATAGATTTCTCTTGATGTATATGACATATGTATCACATGGGGAGTAGTCTTCACTTAATGAAGAGTCTTTTTCTTTGAAGAAATCATCCTAATTATTTTATGAAACCCCCACCTCTTATTCTTAATCAATAGCATTAGTTTCTCTTCACAAGTTTGAAGGTTACATGTGAAATCTTCCGCATGAAGCTCTTACAAGTTAGATGACTCATATAAGGTTGTAACCTTCTTCTTTAGGTGATAGATGAGGGGTGGAGGACCTTGTCACATTGATCTTTGAATTCTACATGCTTACTAGAGCTCCAAGGTTGTTGATGATGATTGAGAATCTAGAGTGCATATTTCCTATGGACTCGATCTTTTTCATCCTAAACAATGCAAGTTGATATTGTTGATTTTTTACTCCTTCAATTGTTATGTTCCTTCATGCATGATAGAGAGTTTGTTACATGTGTCCATTGTCCTTTGAAACAATATAAATTTTTAAAATTTAAGGAGGATAGATCTTTGTAAATATTTTCAATCACCTTAGCATTGAGTTAAGATATCTTCATGGTTCTCTCATTCCAAATAGTCATGTCTTTAGTGGCATAATGGAGGGCCCCACCTTTCCCATCTCGAACCTCATTCCTTGAATGTATAATTGCATGTACCTCTTATGATATTGATATTTGGTCTCATTCATGACCAGTGGGAATGTGGTGTATCCTCCCTCACGATTGATTAGCTCAATAAGTTGGCACCCGTCCTCTCTTACTTGAGGGAGTATTTTCTTGGATAAGACCTTACTATGATACCACTTGTTAGATAAAGGTGAATTGAGTTATAAATAGTTGAACCAAACATTTTAATCCATCAAATACATATCCATCTAAGTTTTTAAGTTTAACAAGTAGGTAATGCATACATTGTACAAAAAAAAGTAAAGGTAACTATGTAGAGTGCTTTCGGCTCCAAAGGATGCATATTTACCATATAAAAAGGTTAGCGTCTAGGTTTACAAATTTTAAGTACCACCTTGCATTTTACCATAAGAGCATACACCAAGAGACCTATATTTTCATGTCATGAGTAGCTCACTACCTTTTTCAAGACAAGGAAACAAGAGCCTTGTAAGGGGAGAACTTTATAGTAGACAATTAGGGCTAGATCTCTTACAAGTAACCTTTTTAATCTAATAATTGTGGGAGGTGACCAAGTTTAATGGAGTTATTAAGGGATCTTTGTAGCACTTTCTCTCAACTATAGCATAGCAGCCACTTGATAACCTTCTGAAGCTCCCATGTAGTTCATATTTATAGTTGACAGTGCCTACTAATTAGCATAATTTAGAATCGATTCTAGACATTTTTGGTAAGTTTTCTAGATATCAAATGGACACACTTTTACTTATTCTCATTGTCTAATATCTATCTTTGCATTGGCAATAAGATACAACTACGGTATAGTCAATCTTATTTCACCCAAATCTGTTTGGCTGAAAAATGTAATATGCCAAAACCTAGATATTATCCCTCATGATATTATTTATTCCTTTCATTTAGTATCAATTTTAACCTCCTTTGACTTGGATAAGATTGTCATCAATGTCAAAAATTTAAACTAGACCTCAATAAGAAATAATATGTCACGGTATATATATTGGTTTCATTTGAGTAGTAATACATGTATGTTAATATGTTTAAATATATGTTATTTGAAGGAATAGGCCTAAAATATATTGGTAAACACTACCTAAATAGATTTCACATTATAGGAAATCGTAGTTCCTTTATTGGATAATATTAGGAATATTTTAGTTTGAATGATTATTTTTATAGATGATTATCTTATTTTACAAAAAAAATTATAATTACTTAAAATTAGTTAACCTGTTTAATTGTAACTAATACACTAACATATAACTTAAATTTGGATGTATAACTCATTTACTAACTTTAGCATACATCAAGAATGACCTAATCTCCCCTAGTATATGAAGTGTTTTAATTAGTTTAGAACTCAAAATTACTATTTTATTTATGGTTTATAATTCCCCGTATACTCTTTACACAATTTTGGTGTAAAATATTTGCAGGCAATAAAAATGTAAGAAATGTCATATTTATACAAGTTTTATAAATCATGGAATTTAAAATTTATATTATTATTCAAAATATTTTATATGTGGCTTTTACTTCATAGGAAGATTCACTAAGGGTGATATCCCTAGAGCTACCCTACCCAACCTGCAACAATTATCACCCATAAGAAGATGGATCTTATTGTATTATAGTTTAGGATCGAACACAAAGGACAAAGTATTTAAGAATTGATTGATCAAAGTAACCACAGAAGAACTAGCACTTATTACAAAAGGTTGATATGTTAATTATACTGAAGTGCAAATAATAAATGAGCTAAACTACATGTTGAATGGAATGGGTTTCACCATCACTATCTATCGTTTTCTTTCTCAGTACATCACACTAAGCATTTATATATATATATATATATATATATGTATGTTGAGGTTAGGAAAATACCCCATTTGGTGTTAGTATTAAAACCTAGAAATATTTCACTTTAAGCTCATTGTAGCATTACGTAGTGTTCATGCATCTATTACCTTTGAAAATTCTTATCTGAAGTTCTCATCAAGGGTTCAACTAGAATCAATCAATATACTAGATCTTAGTTTTGAAGTTCTCAACAACTAAGATCTGACATACATATAAACTTGGCATTCCAACTAGAGTACAAGAACACAAGACTAATTTTGAAACATATAATGGTCCATACAAAAATAGATGCAGATGAAAAATCAAAATTGGATAATAGAGTTACTCCCCACACACTAGAAAGAGGACTACTCAGTCATGGCAGCAACAATAGTAACAACAGGAGAAGAGAGAAAGGAATCCATGACAAAATAAGAAGATAAAATTAGATATGTGGTGTGTGGAAGCTTCTCTTAGTGGTGGAAACTAATGGTGGATGGGGAAGCAATACGTCCACCCTTGGATGTCCTTCGGAGGTGGACTTGGAGCATTGTTCTTCCAAATCTAGGTGTTGGAACTGTCATCACAAAAGAGAGTGTGTCAACCATGGTGAATGGTTGTCAAGTAATGGAAGAAGGTCAAGAGGAGTAGGCCTCTGTCGAGGTCTAGATCTCAATATGTTGGCAGAAATGAACGTGGAAGGATCTTTAGTTTTTCATTCTTCAGCTGATGGTAGAAGGTTGAAGGCTCCTATAGGTTGAAGGTGAGTGTGGATAATAGCATCATGTTTGCATCAGCAATGGATGCCTTTCTTGGAGTCGAAGGCCTTCGATTCATAGTCATAGGGTATGGTTTGGAACACTACCAGATGTCATGAAATGAAATCTTGGTGCCACCATGAAGGTGAAGAGACAAATTCAATGTGAGGAAGAAGATGGTTCATCAATTTTTAGTAACGTCATCAATAGACAAGTGGTCAAATGGACCATTACAAGGGGAAGAAGTGTCTACTGAAGGTTGTGAGATGGATATTTTTTAGTAGGTGGAAGAAAAAGTTCCATCATAAAAGGATGTTGGGTGTCGTTCAAAAGATGACCATTGAGAGACAGGCATTGTGATTCCTTTGGTTGTTAATGCAGGTCAGCCATCAAAAGGCTAAAATATTGGGTGGCCATTGAAAGGTACAAGAACAGAACAACCATTGGAAGGTGAAAATATAGAACAACCATTAGTATGCGGCCATTGGTAGGCATGCTAGGTTTCCTTTGGTTGTCAACTAAAGGAAGTGTAGAATGAGAAAAATCAATGGATTGGCAAATTGATGGAAACTCATGGTTTGATAGATGTAGTCCACCCTGGGGGATATTGGCATACGGTCAATGGCTTGCACTAATGGAATTTCTAACAAAGGAATGACAACCTATGGAGGGTAGAACAATAAAAACCTATGGATTGATAGGTGTAACACGATCCCATGGTCTCAACAATCGATGACGGAATGGAACAACAAATTTATGGTCCATTTATACTAAAGCTTCTTGTGCCCTCTAGTCAATTAGAGGGAGAACCACCTCCTACACTCCTACCATTCAATGAAGCTCAAACCTTCCATGAAAACTTGGAATATGGATAAAACCCTTATAATTAAACAAAAAATTAAGAAAACCCTAAATGTTCACTAATTTTAAAGTGATATGACGGAAATGGATGCAAAAAGTTTTTGAAAATGCAACTAAAACTATGATGAATATGCAATTTTATCAAATAACCTCAAACTTAAATACATATCATCCTCTAGTTAACAAAAAAATTATAACAACCACAAAATAAATACTTTCAACCCATTTGATTGCCTCACCTTTACATCATGCTCATTTGTTTACCACTTGATATGGCCAAGTGGTCCAACTTTCTGAGATTGCAAAACATATCTATCCATGTCTTTGTTTTATATTTTTCTTCCAAAAAGCACATTCTTACTACTATTCCTGACACTGGGCACACTAGAGAGTTTGCCTGAGTATTTTGAGAATCCCACATAACAACAAGTATGCATAGAGTATGACACTGGGGTGCGTGAAAATAATGAGACATTTATTGTGTCTCTAGGTAGAAAAATGGAAAGAAAGGGGTTGCAAAAATAAGATTCAAATATATCCTCTATTCAACTCAAGATTGCTTTTAATTCTGCAGATAAATACACGATGTCATTTTTTTATTTTGTTTTCTGCACTTTGGCATCTTTTATTTTTGGTTTATGCCCCTAGTACACAAAGAATATAGTAGGGAGGGGGCATGCCACCACGAACTTGGATTTTGGCACTTTTCATGATTTTTTATTTTCTTTTTGATGGATGGATGATAATAAGATGGAAGAAGTGTAGAAGAGGGGTCAATTCAGCATGCAACTTTATTTACAATTCAGTTCCTCAGGTAGTTATCCTAGTCTCATTGTGCTCAAATAGTGACATGACAAGGGAAAAAGTGATGATTCCATATATTTGTTTAACTAGTAAGTTAGAAGAATGATGTGTTTTACCCTTCTCAGTTCCTCAAATACCTACCATTTTCTAGGGAAACATGATATTTAGGTCCCTAGGCCACAAGGGATGATTCAAGCCATTATTTGTTTCAAACATTTGGTCATTGTGAGGTTCTACTTTGAGTAAGGGGAGTTAAATGATGATAGTATGCATGGATGCAAATAAGAGTTTGAATCTAAGCCAGCTAGATAATGAATTTAATTACTCTAGCATTCAAACTTTTTGAAAAAATTAAGCTAAATACAAATATAAGATCATAAGTTACAAAAAGATAGGGGTGTGTTGAAAGTAGAAATGTATCACCCACCCTCTACTATAAGATTAGACATGTTTTCATCCCTTTACAAAAAGATAGGAATGTATAGAAAGTAGAAACGTATCACCCACCCTCTACTCTTAGCTTAGATATTTTCTTGTCCCTCAGAAAACACTAAATTCAATATGGAGGGGAAGAACCTTGTTAGTTGGTCTGTGAGTTGTGATTGTTACCCATTCAGCAAAAGTCAATCACCTATAATTAAAACTGTTAGAATATATGATCTTTTAGTGAGATGGACTAACTATCTAAATGCAATATGAACTAAGATGTAAAGAAACTAGAAATTAAAGTAACATGTGGGTTGCCTCCTGAGAAGAGCCTTTGTTTAATGTTGACGGCTTGACGCCTAAAACTCAATCGTGATATGTTGGAGGAAGAAGTGTGAGTGGTTGGTTGGCATACACATGGAAATAGTGAAGTAATATTTGAGTCATTGGCCATTGACTGTGAATTTTCCATTCTTCTTGCTCCATATTATGATATCTCCATGAGGAAAGATATGTTTGGTAATGAATGGACCCGACCATCAGGTCGTGTGCTTTCTAAGAAATAGATAGAAGTGTGAGTTTTGTAGTAATACTTGATCTCCAACTTGCAGATATTTCCTCTTAAACTGACCATCATCCCACATTTTTGTATGCTCCTTGTAGATAGGTACATTTTCTTAATCTATCAGCCATAATTCTTCTAACTCTTGCAGTTGAAGTAGATGGTTTTCCTTTGTTGTACGGAGATCAAAGTTGATTTGCATGATGGACCATGGTTCTTTGTGTTCAAGATCTACTGGTAAGTGACAACACTTCTCATAGATGAGGTAAAAACATGTAGTTCCAAGGGGATTCTTGTATGCGGTTTGATATTCCCACAATGCATCATTTAGCCCAATCTTGTCATGTCCTATCAACTATCTTCTCCTGAATAGCTTTGGTTTGACGATTGGATACCTTCTCTTGACCACAATTATGAGGATGGTAGGGAGTAGCCACACGGTGAGAAACTACATACTTGAAAAGAATTGCTTCAAATTAGTGTCCAAGAAATTTGCATCTAAAATGATAGTGTATGGGATTCCAAAGTGTGGAAAGATAATATGTTTGAAAAGCTTGATGATTGGCTTAGTGTCACTAGACTTTGTGGGGTTGTCTCCAACCCATTTAGAAATGTAGTCTACAATGACCATGATTTAGGTGAAGCCAAAAGAGGAAATAAATGAACCCATTTAGTCCACACCCCAAATGTCAAACATCTCAACCTCTTTATAAAGATTGAGGGGCATCTCATCCATCTTGGAAATAATGCCGGATCATTGGCACTTATCATATCACTTGACATATATGTGTGCATCCTTAAACATAGAATTCCAAAAGAAACCACATTGAATGATAATTGTCTAACATGAGCTTCTTCATATCGTTCCCTGTGCCATTTAGATGAAGGACTCATGTAGCTAGGTAGTTCATAGAAACATGATACCATGGTGTGAATTTAGACACCTTCAACAAGTTGTCATCAAGAAAAGAGTTGTTAATGGGAATTGTGTTAGAATCTTGGATATGAAATCAAATGAGGTGATCCCAAATAACATTCTTTTCCTTTATATTTAGGTTGAATGTTTGCAACAAAAGTATCCACCAGACCAACCTTGGTTTTGTGTCCTTCTTGGACATTAAATATTTTATAGTAGTGTGATCAGTGCAGACAACCACATGCGATCCTATTAGATAGGAGAATAATTTATCAAAAGATAATATAATATCCATAAGATCGTTTTCATTTGTTGCATAATTTTTCTACTTGTTATCTAGTGTTTTGTTGGCATAATAGATGATATGCTCTTTCTTGTCAATGTGCTTCACCAGCCTGCACCAACAACATAGTAATTGACATCACACATGATCTCAACGGGAAGACATCATTCCTTTAGAGTGTTACATCTTTTCAAGCAATCAGATTTTAAGATATATTCCACGTCCTTCTAGAGAAGATTAGTGAGAGGATTTGTGGTCTAATTGAAATAACATATAAATCTCCAGTAGAATCTAGCATGTCCTAGGAATGCATGGACTTATTTGACAGTGGTTGGAGGAGATAACTTGGTGATCATTTATATCTTTGCTTGGTCAACTTTGATGCCTCCAGAATTTACACGATGGCCTAGAACAATATCCTCCTTCACCATGAAGTGGCATTCTTTCCAATTTAGCACCATATGTGCTTCTTCACAACTTTAAAGAACCAAGGAAATATTGTGTACACATGTTTCTAATGAATATTCATATACTGAAAAATCGTCCATGAAGATTTCCATTATGGTTTCAGTGAGACCAAAGAAGATTGTAGACATGCAATGTTGGAAAGTAGTATGTGTGTTGCATAATCCAAATGGCATATGATAGAAAGCATGCATGTCAAAGGGGCACATGAAGGTAGATTCTTATTGATAATTAGGGTGGATTGGAATTTGATAGAAGCTAGATTATCCATCTAAGTAACATAGAACTCTTAGTGTATAGGTCTTTCTAGGACTTGAACAAGAAAGGGAAGGAGAAAGTGGTCCTTCTGGGTTGCATTGTTGAGATTGTGATAATCTATACACATATGCCACCTGGTAATAGTTTGGGTGGGAATAAGCTCATTTTTTCATTCAATACAACATTAATGCCCCCCTTCTTTGGAACAATTTGCATAGGACACACCCATTGCGAGTCAGAGATGGGATAGATAATCTTGAAAGCAATAGCTTTATCACCTCCTTTGGCACATCCTCCTTCATAATCAGGTTGACCTTACATTGAGGCTTGATGGAGGGATGGTAATTGTCAATCATGTTAGTTGTATTCATGCATAGGGCTTGTCTCACTCCTGTATGATCATTCATTTTGTATCCCAATGCATTCTACCTCTTTCTCAATTTTCCCAGCAACTTGTCTTCTTGTTGACCATGAGATCTGAATTGACAATGACTGGGCAGATTTTCTTCTCATCCAGGAAGAAATATTTGAGCCCCTAAGGTAGAGGCTTCATCTCCAGCATGGTAGGTTCCTTGTCTTCTTGGAGAATAAATTTTTCAACTTGCTTGACATTCAATTTATGAGCATTTCCAGTGATGAACACAATCTCAACGGGGTCATTAGAAGTGAGATTCTCCTACAACAGTTGTGCCATTTTTTCAATGCAAACAATTAAAAGGAATTGTTCTTGGAAAGAGTGTCCTTTGAGGCTATCAAAGACCTTGAAATTAATTGTTTTTGTCCCAAGTCTCAATGCCAAGTTTCCAACCTCAATGTCTATTAAGGCTATAGTAGTTTCTAAGAAAGGGCATGAAAATATGAGATGATAGTGAAGGTCTTCCTTGATGTCCATGATGACAGAATCACATGACAATATGACTTGATACCCACTCTCACAGGGATGTCTTCTACAATCCCCATAAGGGTATTCATAGAAGATTCAACAAGTAGAATCATGATGTCACTAGGAAGGATGTCAACAGTGAAGCCTAGTATCTTGCATAAGTTGTAGTGCATGATAGAATTTCTTTCCCCAATATGGGTCAGACCCTTCTAGCATTTTTTGTCCACAACAAAGCAAGACATGTCAAAAGATCCTGGATTGTTGAGTTTTGTGGGCATCTTTCTTTGGATGATGTCTGACGCCATCCACGCTATTGTCACAATCTCAACTTACTTAGTTAGATACTTGCATGTGAAGAGAGTCGAGATGAATTTGGTCCATGATGGGATTTTAGCAAGGGCACCAAGGTAGGGAATATCGACATGTAGGTTCTCCATCGCTTCTTTGGAACTTCACAAATCCAGAGTTGAGTTTCTTTTATGCTAGATGGATCTGGTAAGGAACGTGTGGTTTGTAGACAAGAACCACTAGTTTGGGAGGAGAGGTTGGTATATTTTCTTGCACGTTCTCAAGTTTGAGTGAGCTTCATGTCCTTAGAGGTTCAACAGGTGGTTCCACTGGTATATCTATCTGCATAGGTAATAAAGCAGATTCTTCATCTTCATCATCTTCAAGAACTACAATGTTGTTGTTGATGGATGGTACTGGAGTTTATGGTAGCACAAGTTTGGAGCATATGGTCATAGCTTTTAACTACTCTTGATGTTTGGAGTTACCCTCGGGTTGACCAGAAAATGAACCATGTAAATGATGAATGGTCGCAGCGATCTATGCAAGTTGAGCCTCCATATGTTTGTTGTATGCATGTTGGCTCACTAATATCTTCTCAATGGTATCTAGGCTACTTTGGTCATTTAAACATGTACACTATGTTGGCTTCCTTTCCTAGAAGAAGTTGGCCTTGTCAATTTTAGGGATGATGTCCTAAGTTATAGTTGCTTCCCTGGCTGAAATGTTTATGGTGTTGGCCAGGGTTACAACTTTTATGGAGGAAGTTTTGGTTCTGTTAGAAATCATGAGGACCCCAAACTTGATTTTGGCTGGGACCCTGCTAGATCTAATGTGCATTTTCAGCTCTGTCTAGATTTTCATACTAGAAGCCTAGATGATTTTTGGGCTTATTGTGTTGTAGTGCCCATGTCCTAGAATGGAGTTGACATTATTGATTCTTTAATGACTGGGTTGTTTTCAAATTGAGGTTATCCCATGTTCAAGGTGGCCTTCTAGAGATGATTGCATTGTAGACTAGTGTGGCCTTCTACACTACAAACCTTGCAGACTTCTGGGGCTAGCCTAACTGGAAAACAAGACTGGCCTTTGTTCCCATTCATTAGGAGTGTTGACTCTAGGTTATCTTATTTAAGGGTAAGACTCCTTAGAGAATTAGCAATAGCCTTAAACTTTGATTTATCATGTGCCATTGTCACCTCTAGAATCCATCCATTGTGGGATGAGCCCCAATTGCCTTGGTTCTCATCTCCTCTACTTACGACCTTTCATCCGTCATCAAATCTCTACCACATGAGGTCTCCATTAGACGCAGCATAAATGAACTTCTTGATGTCTTTATCGACTCCTTTGTAGAATTCATCAATAAGTTCTGATGGGAGAATGCCATGATAAGGGCATTTATGCAAAAACTCTCTGAATCATTATGAGGCTTCAAAGAGAGTTATGGATGAATCATGCTTGAACTGGGTGATTTTCCTCTAATTTGATAAGTGAGTGAGGATTGAAAGAACTTCTCAAAGAATTGATTCTGAAGTGCCTCCAAAGTCCTGATGTTGTGATCATCTAGGGAATTGCACCACACCCTAGATTTGTCAGTTATAGAGTAATGGAATAATCTCATCTTCATGGATTCCTTTAACACACCATCTTTCTTGCATAGTTCACAGAGGTCTATGAACTTCTACAGATGGTCATGGGCATTCTCATCGGCTCATCCTACAAAATTGTTGTTTTGCACCACTATTATATGGTGTGTCTTGATTTTGAAGTTTTGACATTTGATGGTGGGTTGGAAAATGGGGTTGTGTATATCGATAGTCTTAGGAATAGAGAACTCTTGTATTTCTCTTTTTGTTTGGCTTCCTCTGCTGCTTGAATTCAGCCTACATGGAAACTATGGCTTCATCTAAAAGTCTGCCATGTGATGCTTCTAGTGATGCTTCAACCCTACAGTTGATCTCCTCTAAGATCATCTTATCTTTTTACACATGATGGAGTTTGTGGCAGGTTCAGTCGATTTTAGTACCAAAATCTAGTCCTGGACGGATACTGGAAGAGTGTCAGATGTACTAGAGATGGCTCATAAGGAATGAATACTACCACGAGTAATATGATTTATTGGAGTCAAATTCAAGAAAGTATACAATTGTATCAATTAGAAAATAAAAATCCAAACTAATCCAAGTTGGTTAAAAATATTACAAAATTCCATTATCCTTAGAAATAGTGCCAATGTTTTACATGGCTTTTACTACATGGCCATATTGACTAGGGTGATATCCCTAGAGTTTACCTTAAATGACATACAATAATAACCACCTACGTGGACGGATCTTATTGTAATATAGTTAGGGATCAAACCCAAAGGACAACATATTTAAGAATTGATCTGATCCAAGTAACCACACAAGAACTAGCACTTAACAAAAAGGTTAACTAGTTGATTATACTAAAGTGCAAATATGAATTGTCTGAAATAAAGATTGATAAATTACTAAATGGGGACACGAGAGTGTGATGGTTTTCACCACCACTACCTATCTCTCTCTCTCTATCTCTATCTCTCATTGTATCATATTTAGCATGGAAACATATATGTGTTGAGGCCAAGAAATTCTCCTTTTATCATTAGGATTAAAACTTGGATAGTTATCAGTCTAAGTTTGCCATCATGTTACCTAGAGTTCATGTATCTATCAACTCAGAGAAAACCTATCCAAAGTTCTCATCAAGTGTTTAAATAGATTCAATCAATACCCTAGATTTGGGATTTGAAGTTATCTATACCAAAGAGATTATAAACATGTAAGCTTGGTGATAAAACAAGAATGCATGCATAAGATGACTGATTTCTAAAAATATAATGGTACATAAAAAAATATATGCAGATAAACAAACAAAATTGAGTAGTGGGGCCACTCCCCGTACACTATCAAGAGGACTACTCGCTCATGGTGGCAACAATAGTAACAATAGGAGAAGATAGAAAGGAAGCCATGACCGTAGAAGAAGGTAAAAGAAAATATGTGGTGTGTGAAAGCTTGTCTTCATACTATAAATCAATGGTGAATGTGTTAGTAGTAGGTACACCTTGGAAGACCGTCAGAGGTGGACTTGGAGTGGAATTCTTCCTTCTTTAGGTTTTAGAATTGTCATCACAAGGAGATCAGGTTGGTTATGGTGGATGGTTGTCAATTGAATCAAGAAGGTCGAGAGGAACAAGCCTCTATTAAGGTGTAGATATCAACCCCTTGGTGGAATTGAATGTGGAAGGATGTGTAGTTTTCATTCATCAATCGATGGGTGAAGGTTGAAGGCTCCTAGAGGTCGAAGGTGAGTGCGGGTAGCAGTAGTATAGCTACATCCGGGGTGTATATCCTTCTTGGATGAGCTCTCTACACCTTAGCAAGAGGACTACTCGCTCATGGTTTCAACAACAATAATAATAGGAGAAGAGAGAAAGAATGCATTATCACAGAAGAAGATAAAAGCATATCCATGGTGCACGAAAGCTTGTATTCATGCAAGAAATCAATTGTGAATGGTGTAGTAGTAGGTCCTCCCTTAGATGACTGTCAGAGGTAGGGGTGGAAATCGGGTTTGGGTTGACTGGATTTTATTTTGGGTCAACACTTTTTGGCTAGACCCTAAACTTGAAAAATATGGATTTTTAGGTCGAAATACTTGACCCTAACTCGATCCGCAAATAATTTTGGGTCTATCAGGTCTGACTTGTAGATCCAATACGAATACAATAGTTTTGAAAAAGATGTTATGATTTGTCTAATCATTGATCATTCCCAACTGTAATTAAGAAATTTCATTGTGATAAACTTATAATGTCATTGATAAACACATGTAAAGTGTATTGTAGTTTGTTTGAGATTTTTAAACACAAATTTATAATATAGTTAGTGTAATAAATCATATAGATTAATAGAAAACCATGTAGAATTGCCAAAATAAACTATTTGATTGATGGATTAGTAATTTAATGGGCCATTGGGTTTTTTAAAATATAGTATTTGTAATTTTATTTGAAAATACAATTCTAAATTTTGAGTCAATCAAGTCAATTTAGGTCTAAAGTCCAAACCCTAACCCGACCCTAAACTAATGTTGGGTTCTTCAGGTTTGGGTCAATTTTGGGACGAGTCGAAAAACCTTAGACCCTAAACTTGCTTAAAATCTCGGGTTCAAGTCGGGTCTTGTTTTGCCAGCCCTAGTCGGAGGTGGACTTGGAGTGTCATTCTTCCTTCTTCAGGTATTGAAACTGTTATCAAAAGGAGAGCAGGTTCAATTATGGTGGATGGTCATCAACTGATGGAAGAAAGTCTAGAGGAATAGGCCTCTATAGATGTCTGGATCTCAAGACCTTGGTGGAATTGAAGGTGGAAGGATCCTAGGTTGTCATTCATCAACTAATGGGTGAAGGTTGAATGCTCCTAGAGGTCGAAGGTGGGTGCAGGTAGAAATAGCCTGACCTCATCGACGATGAATGCCTTTTCCTGGAGGCAAACACCTTCTACTTATAGGTGTAGGGTTGGGCTTGGAACCCTATCAGATTCCATGAGTGAAGTCATGGCACCACCATGAAGGTGAAGAGGTAGAAGCAACTTGAGGAAGACGATGGGTTATCAGTTTGTTTTAACTCCATTGTTAGATGAATGATCTGGTGGACCATTAGAAGGGATAGAAGTCTCTTCTGAAGGTTGTGAGTAGGAGATTTTCAATAGGTGAATGTAAAAGTTCCATATGTAGAGGACGTTAGGCGGCCTTCAAAAGATGACCATCAGAAGGTAGGCATTGTGATTCCTTCAGTTGTTGATGCAAGTCAGCTGTCGGAAGGCTAAACATTGGGAAACCATCAAAAGGTGTGAGCATAGAACAACCATCAGAAGGTGCGAGTGTAGAACAATCATCTCTAGGAAACCACAGGTAGGCACATTGGGTTTCCTTTGGTTTTCAAAAGAATAATGGGAAGAATGAGCAAAATCGATGGATTGGAAGAATGATGGAATATGATGGTTCGGCAGATACAAGCCCATCTTAGTGGGGGCTATTGGCATAATATCGATGTCTTGCAACATGGAACTTCTATTGAAGGAGAGACAACTGTTGGAGGGGTAGATCAATGAAATTTGTTGCCCTAATAGGTGTAATGCAATTTGATGGTTTAAATAATCGATGGAGGACCAGATCACTAAAAATACGGTCCATTTATTCAAAATTTCTTGTGGATGCTAGTCGATTAGTAGGACCATGCCTCCTACATTCCTACCATGCAAAGAAGCTCAAACCTACCATGAAAACTAGGAATTTGGATCAAAACCATATAATTTAACATAAATTTGAGAAAACTTAAATGTTAGTTAATTCTAAAGTGAAATGATGGAAATAAATGCAAAACTAAGATGAAAATACAACTAAAACTAGGATGAATATGCAAACCTCAGGTCCCACTCCTTATAACATGGTATCATAGCTTGAGCATTCGACAATTTGATTATTTTGAGTTATTCTCAACTAATAATTTAGGTATCCCTATATGTATTGGTGATGAAGTTACTGAGTTAGATTGACATTCCTAGTTTTAAAACATGACAAATTTTCTCACTTACACCCCTCAAACCACTTCTATGGTTGAGACTCAGTCTTCAACAACTCTAATTACCCTATCATCTCAATGGAGGTCGCAATATCATTACATAGGAGTTGATTCTTCTAGTGATTGATATCTACTCATTCTTTCTAAGAATATATTTTAAAAACTATGAAATGTAGGAACCCTAGTTCCTATGTGTAACCATTTCTTTTATATTTTCCTAGAATTCATTGATTATGTTCACTTTGAGAATAGAGCACACATGGACAACAAATGTCTGACCTTGACATAAATTTTAAAGAGCCCCAACTTTTCTACTATGAAAGGCCAGACCTTGCCTTCAACGTAGAGTTGCCTCATATATTCTTGTTTAAATCTCGTTGCCTAAGGATTGGATACATTACTAGATTATCTTGAAATTCCATGTATATGATGGTTATTTTAGGAAGTTATAGGTTCTCATTAAAGATTCTTAGGAGTACATCTCTTCAATCCCCATAATGTGGGCTTGATGATCAAGTAATCCTCCTTGTTTTATAAATGCAGAACTATCTAGTTGAGTCAAATAGTGAGATGTTGTACCATGTTATTCCTCTAGGCTCTATAAAGATAGAAATAGAAGGTTATCTAGAGTGGATATTCTTTTCCCCTAAACATTGATTTTTATATACCCCAAATTTTTATTTGAGGTAAGTGATAGAATATATAGTTAAGATCCCTAGGAATTTCCTCTTTCATCTCCATAATGTAATTGTATTACCTAGTTTTCAAGACAATGAATGGTTCAATTGTATGGTTAACCTTATCTAATGAAGATACTATTGCTGTAAACCATTGAGAGATGCAAAAACCCTATATTCTTATGATAATGGTTGCACTATCATGTGACTCCCTCATGTCTTATAATGTGGTATTATAAGTTATGATTAGAGCATTGTGGAGAATAGTTATGCAATTATTTATTGGAATCTAGATGAAGTTGATAGTGAGTAATAGGGAAACTTTACCCTATCCTAGGCTATAAGTTATAGCTGATTTTGGCATGCTTTAATAATGTTTAAAGAATTAGAATATTTTTTTAGAAAAAAGTAATGGTAAAACAATAGTATATGTGTGATGTGTTGGAATGTGGTTTCATTGGTTCTCACATTGATTTTTGACACCATTTTGGGATTTTCATCGAAAACTTGCATTAATAAAATTATTATCTTTATTAAACTCCATGTACAAAAAGAAAAGTTGTCTAGAGTTCATTGATGGTTTTTGGAACCATGTCACCATGACAAGGACGTGTTCACTAGTAGAGAAACCCTTTAGTGAAGAAACCATTGATTGGTTAGGTCAACCCTGAGACCAGTGACTAAGTGAGAAGAGGAGAGTATGAAGAAAACATTTTGGGATATGTGTGACCTATTTAATCTATCTGGAAGCCTCTCTAGATGATTAGTTAGGATATACCTTAATCCTTTTAAGGGGTGGAGTCTTGTATGCTTAATTCACTATGAGTGTAGCTTAGATTGAGGATTATCTGAATGTAATAAAGGTTATAATAGACAATACTTGAGTAATTTCTAGTATTAATTTCAAATGAATATAGATACCACCTAAATATATTAAATGGACAAAACATTTTAAATTAACCACCATTAATGTTAGTTGGAAATCTAGAAAAATAAAAAATGTATTCATCTATATGAAATGATTAAATAAGTAAGGTAAGTTACTAATGTAGGCAAGCTAAAAAAAGAAAGGCTGAGAATTGCTTAAAGTTTGAACTCTATGTCCTTATACTACTTGTTAAAAAACTAATATCTTGTATAATATCAACTCAGACCTATGGTCAAATCTATGTGACTCTTTAGGGAACTAATTTACATAATTAGGTTATTCATGCTTGTATGGTGGAAGTTAAGAGATTATAGTAAACCCTAGAAACCTAGAACCTTATAGCAGTTAGGTTGTACAACTTCATGTACTAAGATATGGTAGGATAGATTTCAAAGACAAAATCCTCTTTAAGTTGTGGAGTGATGGTAGGCCTATTCCTTTTCTTTATGATTAGTTTTAGCCACCCTTCAAGGATTAGTTTTAGCCCCCCCCCCTACAACCTGGATTAGATGGCCATGCATGTCTTAATATTAAACTAGATCCCATATAACAAATGATATATGTCCTTGTATACATGTTCACTTAATTTTATAATAATACATGTATGTGAATAAATATGTTTAAATAATTATTTTTTGATGGAATAGGCCTAAAATATCTAGATAAATAAAAATTACATATATTTCATATGATAGATAACCCAAGTCCCTTTATTGATATAATAATATGAAAAATGTGGTCTAATTTATTATTTTGATGAATTAATTTATTTTCTTACAAAAATAATCATATTTACTTTAAAAAGTTAGCGCACTCAATTTTAACTAATTAAATAATTTTAAACTTTAATTTGGAGATATAACATGTTTACTAACTTTAATATAATCCAAAGTGACATATTATCCCCCAGTATGATTAACTATTTGAATTAACATAAAACTCCAATTGAATATTTCACTTATATCACATGATTCCTCATACACTCTCCTCAACTTTGGTGGTGAAAATATTTTTAGGCTACTAATAATGTAAGAGATGTTGTATTTGTTGGATCTAGGGCTCTAGAGGAGGGGTAAATAGAGCTTCAAAATTCTCACAAGATATGTTAGACCTTCAAATTATATCAATCAAAACCAATAGCTTAAGTGCAATTTGAAGTCCTAACTAACAAGCATAGCAAGGATGAGAGAAAATGAAACAAATACTTGGACAATTTGGTTTAGAGTGGTTCCACTCTCCAAACTAGGAGAGAGACAATCCACTACCTAGAGAGGTCAACCTCTAGAAATTTGAAAGTTATTTCCTTTATATATTCACTTATAAGAGTTACAACACAAGACCCACCAAAGGACTTACCTATCCATTACAAAGAGTCTTCAACATTACCAAGGACTTACCCACTTTGAAAAGAGTTTTTCGCCTTCTTCTAAGGACTTACCTACTCTTGCACAAGTCTTCAACCTTCAAGGAATTACCCACTCTTCTTGGATCTTCAGCCTTTGCCTTCTCCTTCACCTCGAGAAGATCTTCACCTCTTCTTCCACCTTGAAGAAGAACAGAAATAGCTTCACCTTTACTCAGAGTAGCTTGCTTCAACCTTTTCTTCTTTGAGAAAGGGGGTAGGGAAGATGGAATGGAATGAGAGCTTTACAAGCATAAGGAAGTAGCTCTCTTACAACTAGCCTAACTCACTCATAATCATGAAATGCTATGTAAATGAAAGAGAGAAAGGGGCTCAAGGAGTTGCAACACACTAAACTATAGCAAGGACTTAGAATAGCATGACTGAGCAAACTTTGAAAGAACTCCAAGAGGACCTATTTATAGATGGGGGTGTTCCCTTGAGTGTGGGATCACTTAAGGGTGAAAATAGCCATTTTCGAAGTTCTCAACGAATCTATTCTCACTCAAAACAAAACATCGATGATTATAATCACTTTTTCTATGTTTTTCATATAGTACAACTGCTTGAGTTTCAATAAAGGTAACTCGACCGACCCACTAAGTGACAAAGCCAATTTTCAAACTATCGGTCAAGTTTGTTCTGGGAAACTCGACCAATGAGCTAAAATTAGTTTTTCTCAGTGAGTCAGTCAGTCAAGTTCTGTGAGTGTGCAACTCGACTGATTGGTCTCTCCAGAAAATCTAACACTAGATTGGTCTAGTTTCCAACTCGACCAATAAACATGTGACAAATTTTCTAAATTGACATTTGAGTGACCAAATTTTGGAATTAAGTGTCCTTGGTTTTTTCTCATCTTAGTTACAAGTCATATCATCAATAAAAGTGATTACAAAAATCATCTAAGGTCATTTAGAGTGATTTCCCAAAATGCACACTTGCATTCTTTTGACTTGAACTTGAACAAGATAGGGCTTGTATAAATTGATCCTTTTCATGTACCTAAAGCTTAAAATCAACCTTGAACAAACATATTAGATACATAGGAATGGAATAGTTGAGTAATTATCAAAATATGGGAAATTTATCACTCTCAAGTCAACATTCTCCCCCTTTTTATCAATGGCAAACCATTCCTCAATCATATTGAAAAGGATATGTAAAGTTATACCTTTGCCTTTTGAATTGCAAGGGGATTCAAGATTTGAACAATGTGAATTGCTCCCCCTCAATCTATGCTTACTCCTACTTACATAGTTAGTCTGTCTACACAAATCAACATGACAAGTATACTATATGGTCCTTTAGTAAGTCACATGGTAAAGCATATAATGAACAAGAAAAGTGTAACGACCCTGCCTCCCGGTAACCCCCAATTAAGGGAGACCAAAAGATCAGAGTCATTATCCCAATTCCCAGATCAAAGGTTCTACATATAATCAATAACAATTATCAAATTTTACCAACTAAACTAAAAACTGGTATAAAATAAAACCTTGCATACCTTTTTAAAACTTTGGTATACTACTCTATCCACGGCCTGGATTCTATCTAATCCTCCGTGTACTTTATTTCTTATTTCCACAATGTGTCACTTTACTGTTTGTTCTTTCAATTGTTGTACCTAAAACACCGAAAAACAAAATGTCGGTCAGCATACAAGAATATGCTGGTATGTGGGAACAACCAAAAATTCACAAATATGGCTAACAATTTAATTATCACAATCAGGGTGATTAGCAAACCAATTTCCATTTTCAATGTGTCATTCTCCACCGCTTTTTCCCTAACCCTGGAATACCCCTCTAGGGTTTCTCTTCTGCCATTGACTTAAGGCCACCTTCTCAATCCCGAGCTTGGTGCCTGGGGGTCACCTCTCATGGTGCCCCATAGTCATGCATCATACACCACCTTCTCATTCCTGAGCTTGGTGTCTGGGGTCACCTCTCATGGTTCCCATTGGTCTACCCTCTTGGGCCTGACCTTTATGTTATCTTCCATCAGGGTGGCATGTAGGTGCGACAATACACATGTATTTATAATTGTGATAACCATAGTGACTTTATAATTGCAGTATGAACATCCAAACTGTTTAGTTTCAATCAATGCAATTAACCATCCGGGAAACCTTCGAGAATACTAATGCGATTAATCGTAATTAACCACATACCTGTTAGGATGAATTGAGATAGAATAGTCCAATCAATCAAGACATTCAATCAAGCAAGTACAAGAGTCCTGAAATTACATCCAATTCCTTTTTATCAAAATCTATTCAAACCATCTTACTACTTAAGGTTTCTATTCCTTTTTAGAATTTCTACCTCTTTTAGGGTTTA